>CM069912.1:122693789-123130707 GCA_036172215.1 Camellia granthamiana
AAGTCCTATTTAGTAAAACTAATAATATTATCAATTTTTCTCAATTTTTAAAACTAAGAATATTATCAATTTTGCATAGTAATGTTCTAGATAATTGTTTCACTAATTGATAAAAAAAAACTGAGTATCAGATTAAACGTTTTTGCCCTTCTATTTATTGGTGTAATTTAACTATCCAATAAAATCGAGAATATTATTAATTTTTTTTCAGTTTTAAAACTGCGAACATTATCAGTTTTTTCATTTTAATTTTTTTTTTGCTTTTAGTTTTGTACATCAATTTTTCATCATTATACTCCTTTATAGACACAAAATTTTCAATTTTGCACAAAAAAATAATTCAATTTTTTTAATTTTTCAAAATTTTTTTGTACATTTTTTTAGTTTTTTCAATTTGAAAGTTGATATTTTAAAGTTTTAAAAATCAAAAAAAAGGTCAAATCACCATGTTTCTTTATAGATAATTATAAATGATGAACAATCATTGTTTGAATGACAATTCTGACTATTAAAAATTTAGGAATAATTACACTTTACCCTCTATGGTTTCATGCATTTTCACGTTACCTCCCTGACGTTGATAAATGTACTAATAAACTCTTTGTGATTTTGACTGAAGTGCAAAAGTAACGGGACGTAACGGAATTATTGAAAAGACTAGAATACCCTTATTATTTTTTCTTCAATTTCTTATGAATGCTATTTTACTTCTATTTTTCTCACAGTTGAACTCCCTCTCTCTCTATGAACTCCCTCTCTATGTGTATATGTATATAGATATGAAATGCATCTAACCCACAACCCACAAACCCATCTCTCTCTCTCTCTCTCTCTCTCCGCATATATATATATATATATGAAATGCATCCAAACCATCTCCTCCATGTATATATATGAAATGCATCCAATCCATAACCCACAAACCCATATCTCTCTCTCTATCTCTCTCTCTCTCTCTCTCCCCTCTCCGTGTATATATATATATATGAAATGTATCCAAACCATCTCTTTCGTGTATATATATGAAATGCATCCAACCCACTACCCACAAACCCATCTCTCTCCCTCTCTCTGTGCATCCAACCCATGAAATGCATCCAAGCCCATCTCCCTCCATGTATATCTATGAAATGCATCCAACCCACAATCTACAAACCCATCTCTCTTTCTCTCTGTATATATATATGAAATGCATCCAACCCATGAAATGCATCCAAACCCATCTCCTCCATGTATATATATGAAATGCATCTCTAAAACAACTTTTCATATGGGCATATATATATATATATAAGAAAGTGGAATGGTAGATTGGTCACTCAAAATTTTTAATTTGGTACCAAAACCCTTAATTTCAGTGCAAACACACTTCTCTGGCACGTCTGCTCCACGCACTGTTTGTTGGTATACCTCCTTATTGGAGTGTGGGACCCAATTGGTTTTGGAAAAAGAGTTTAATTTGGTTTAGTATTAATTATAATATATTTTTATATATTATATTTAATTTGTGGAAACCCAATCCAATTTGGAAACAACTAAGGTTTTGATAAAAAAAAAAACCCTAAATTCACAATATAATTTTTGATGTATTGTTTTTCCCTAAGAGAAAGGAGCGGCTGCTGCATATTGGTATATTGGTATATCAATTCGGTGGGTTTGGTATATGCATAGTGCTTGGTGCATAGATTTTCAATTGGTGGCTACTGTCAGGTTTAGCCCTTTTTTTTCGACTGGTACTTGGGGATTCTTTGGATGCTTTGAAGAATTATTTGTGGGCATATTCGGTTGATTTGGAATATTATTTTGGGTCTTCTACAACTCTAATTCTGAAGATTTTGGTTCATCTATTTGGTGAGGTCTTTCCTCTTGTTTATTTGTGATTATTTGGAATTCACCTAAGGGTGGTTTTGTGAGACCATCAGTGTCTCGTTTGTAATCGTTTGGAACTTATTTGGTTGATAGTGGAATCGGATTTCGATCCCGTGGACGTACCTCACATTGAGGGAACCACGTAAAAATTCTTGTGTTGCTTCTGATTTAATTTTCCGCATTGGTTTTTGTTCCCATTGATTGATTTACTTGTGGGAATCATCGATTTTCCCTAACAACTAGTATCAGAGCTTATGGTTTATTTGGGTTTATTTATTTGTGTAAATCAATGGAGGAGAATGTGGGTCGTATGTCTAGCTTTAATGGAAGTAATTGGGTAACTTGGAAAACTAAAATGGAGGACCTATTATTTTGTAAAGATTTGTATGGACCCATTGAGGGTGATAGTGGTAAACCCGAAGGTATGAAAGATGATGAGTAGAAGAGGCTTAATCGAAAAGCCGTTGGTGTTATCCGTCAATTGATTGATGACAGTGTGTTTCATCATGTTGCTACTGAAACTTCAGCACATGATTTATGGAAAAAATTAGAGAGTCTTTATGATAGAAAATCAGCCACAAATAAAGCTTTTCTCGTAAGTTGGTTAATTTAAAATATAAAGAAGGCAGCCTTATTCCGGAACATCTGAATGAAATAAAGAGTATTGTTAACCAACTTGCTTCTATGAAAATTGTTTTTGATGATGAGTTGCAGGCTTTGATGCTACTTAGTTCTTTGCCCGAAAGTTAGGAGACTTTGGTTGTGACAGTTAGTAATTCGGCACCTGATGGAGTTATCACAATGGGCCAAGTCACTAGTAGTTTATTGAATGAAGAAACTAGAAGAAAATCAGCGGGTTCCTCTCATTTAGAAGCATTTGTTGTTAGAGGCCGAAGCAAAACAAGGGGGAGGAGTAAGACTCCTCATGATCGTGATCAAAGCCGGGACAAATCAAAAGATGGTTCTTTTTCAAAGAAAGACATTGAGTGTTATTATTGCCATGAGAAAGGGCACATGAAGCGGGAATGCTAAAAGCTCAAGAATAAGGAGAAAAGGCGTGACAAAAGTGTGGATAAGAAGCAAGAAGACACAACGGCAGTTACTACCGATAATCTCATGGTCGTTTGTGAAGATGATTGCATCAATTTTGTGGGCCAAGAGAGTAATTGGGTGATTGATTCCGGTGCTTCTTTTCATATGACTTTTCGAGTTGATTTCTTCACTACCTACACCAAAAGAGATTATGGTTCTGTTCGAATGGGTAATGAAGGTTTGTCCAAGATTATTGGTATGGGTGATGTTTGCTTGGAAACAAATTTGGGCTCCAAGTTGTTGCTTAAAGATGTGAGGCATGTTCCAGACATTCGGCTCAATTTGATCTCTACTGGGAAGCTAGATGATGAAGGCTTCAACAACAAATTTGGTGATGGAATATGGAAGCTCACAAAGGGTTCTTTGGTGGTGGCTAAGTGCAAGAAGACTCATACACTTTATTCGATGCAAGGAAAAATTTGTAAAGGTATTATCAATGCACTTGAAGATGATACTTCTACCGAATTATGGCACAAGCGGCTTGGCCATATGAGTGAAAAGGGGCTACAAGTTTTGTTCAAGAAAGAGCTTCTACCCGGTTTGAAAGGTACACATCTTAAAACTTGTGTTCATTGTTTGGCGGGTAAACAACATAGAGTTTCTTTTCATAAAAATGTTGCTTCTAGAAAGGAAAATATTTTGGAGTTAATTCATTCGGATGTTTGTGGTCCTTTAAAAGTTAGAACACATAGTGGTGCACTTTATTTTGTTACTTTCATTGATGATTATTCAAGGAAAGTTTGGGCTTTTCTACTAAAAACTAAAGATCAAGTTCTAGAAGTATTTAAGCATTTTCAGGCCATGGTTGAAAGAGAAACAGGACAGAAATTGAAGTGCATCCAATCAGATAATGGTGATGAATACATTGGGCCATTTGATGAGTATTGTCGCAGCCAAGGTATTCAGCACCAAAAGACAGTTAAGAAGACTCCTCAACAAAATGGCATTGCCGAGAGGATGAACCGCACCATTGTAGAAAGAACAAGGTGTTTGCTTTCACAAGCTAAATTGCCAAGATCCTTTTGGGGTGAGGCAATAAGTACAGCGGTTGACGTGATCAATTTACCTCCTTGCTATCCTTTGAATGGTGATGTTCCTGAAAGAGTTTGGACTGGCAAAGATGTGTCTTATGAGCACTTGAGAGTGTTTGGTTGCCGAGCTTTTGTTCACATTCCAAAGGATGAGAGGTCCAAGCTTGATAGTAAGTCAAGACAATGTATTTTTCTTGGCTATAGGCGTGATGAATTCGGGTATAGATTATGAGATCCGGTCGACAAGAAAGTCATTCGAAGCCGTGATATTGTGTTTCTTGAAGACCAAACAATTGAAGACTTTCATAAAGGTGATCAACCGGAGCCAAAATTGAGGAAGAGCATCCAAGTCAAGAACCGCCACCACAACTTGAGTTGAGAAAATCTACAAGGGACCAACAACCTTCAAGAAAGTATCCTCCCAATGAATTTGTGTTGATTTCCGATCAAGGGGAGCCCGAAAGCTACCAAGAAGCAATTGAGCATGCAAAGAAAGGTGATTGGAAAAAAGCCATGGACGAGGAGATGAATTCCTTGCTTGAAAACCATACTTATGATTTAGTGAAGTTGCCTAAAGGGAGGAAAATTCTGAAAAATAAGTGGATTTTCAAATTGAAGAATGATGGCAAGAATCTGAGGTACAAGGCACGTCTTGTTGTGAAAGGCTTTGGGCAAAAGAAAGGCATTGACTTTGACGAGATTTTCTCGCCGGTTGTGAAGATGTCTTATATTCGGGTTGTACTTGGCATGGCTGCAAGTATGAACAACTTGATGTGAAGACCGCATTTCTTCATGGTGATCTTGAAGAAGAAATTTACATGGAGCAACCAAAAGGTTTTGTGGAGAAAGGGAAAGAGAAATTTGTTTGCAAATTGAAGAAAAGTTTGTATGGTCTCAAGCAAGCTCCGCGGCAATGGTACAAAAAATTTGACTCTTTCATGATGAATAATGGTTTTTCTAAAACCACTTCGGACCATTGCGTGTTTGTGAAAAATTTTCCGGATGGTAAATTTATTATTCTTTTGCTTTATGTTGATGACATGTTAATTGTGAGTCAAGATTCTACCATGATTAACAAGTTGAAGGTAGAGTTGAGTAAATCTTTTGCTATGAAAGATTTGGGACCGGCAAAGCAAATACTTGGTATGAAAATTGTTCGTGATCGCAAAGAGGGACTGATTTGGTTGTCTCAAGAAAGTTACATTGAGAAAGTTCTTGAGAGGTTCAACATGAATAAAGCAAAGCCGGTTGGTTGTCCACTTGCGAGTTACTTCAAGCTTAGTTCGAATCAATGTCCTACAAGTGAGAAAGACAAAGAAGAAATGTTGAAAGTTCCTTATGCTTCAATAGTTGGTTCTTTGATGTACACCATGGTTTGTACAAGGCCGGATATTGCTCACGCCGTTGGTGTGGTGAGTCGGTTTCTCTCTAATCCGGGTAAAGAACATTGGACAGCGGTAAAATAGATTCTAAGATATCTTCGAGGGACTTCGAAAGTGTGTTTGTATTTTGGGGATGGTAAGCCGATGCTTGATGGATTCACAGATTCTGACATGGCTGGTGATGTTGATTCTAGGAAATCTATTTCGGGGTATTTGATGACTTTTGCAGGGGGAGCTGTGACATGGCAATCTAAATTACAAAAATGTGTTGCTCTTTCAACTACCGAAACTGAATTTATTGCCATTACGGAAGCTTGCAAACAAGAGTTATGGTTGAAGAAATTTTTGCAAGAGTTGGGTTTAAAGCAAGAAAAGTATGTGCTTTATTGTGATAGTCAAAGTGCTATTCACTTGAGTAAAAATTCTACTTTTCATTCGAGATCGAAACACATTGATGTGAGATACCATTGGATTCGTGATATGTTAGATTCGAAATTGTTACAACTCGAAAAGGTTCACACAGATGATAATATTTCAGATATGTTGACAAAGACTTTGTCGAGGGACAAACATTTAAAGTGTCGAACTTTGGCGGATATGGTTGATGTCTTCACCTAAGTCGGTAGGGGGAGAATTGTTGTGTATACCTCCTTATTGGAGTGTGGGACCCAATTGGTTTTGGAAAAAGAGTTTAATTTGGTTTAGTATTAATTATAATATATTTTTATATATTATATTTAATTTGTGGAGACCCAATCCAATTTGGAAACAACTAAGGTTTTGATAAAAAAAAAACCCTAGATTCACAATATAATTTTTGATGTATTGTTTTTCCCTAAGAGAAAGGAGCGGCTGCTGCATATTGGTATATCAATTCGGTGGGTTTAGTATGTGCATAGTACTTGGTGCATAGATTTTCAATTGGTGGCTACTGTCAGGTTTGGCCCTTTTTTTTTCGGCTGGTGCTTGGGGATTCTTTGGATGCTTTGAAGAATTATTTGTGAGCATATTCGGTTGATTTGGAATATTATTTTGGGTCTTCTCCAACTCTGATTCTGAAGATTTTGGTTCATCTATTTGGTGAGGTCTTTCCTCTTATTTATTTGTGATTATTTGGAATTCACCTAAGGGTGGTTTTGTGAGACCATTAGTGTCTCGTTTGTAATCGTTTGGAACTTATTTGGTTGATAGTGGAATCGGATTTCGATCCCGTGGACGTACCTCACATTGAGAGAACCACGTAAAAATTCTTGTGTTGCTTCTGATTTAATTTTTCCGCATTGGTTTTTGTTCCCATTGATTGATTTACTTGTGGGAATCATCGATTTTCCCTAACACTATTAAGTCTACCAAATTCCGTCACTTTTACACTTCAGCCAAAATCACAGGGAGTTTATGAGTACATTTCTCACGTCAAGGAGGTAATGTGAAAACTCGTGAAACCACATGGGGGTAAAATGTAATTATCCCAAAAATTTAATAGGACTTGAAAGTCTAAAAAATCTTAGTTAGAACTTAATGGAGTATAAGTTTATAAATTAAGACTTGTGTGTAAATGTCCCTAATTTGAAAGTGATTATTATTATTTCTGAGAAAATTACAAACAAAAAAAAAATCTTATGATTTGATCATTGTAATAAAATAAATCTTAAAATTTTAATTTTATTAATTTGAACATAATATTTTGATTTATTTTCAATCCAAACATTTATCTATTTTCGTGAAGTTAAATCGACGAAAAAATAGTATTTTAGTTATTAAACTCAATATAAGTGTATATAAAATATCAAAAATACAAATTTTCGTTAAGTTTAATGACTAACATACTTTTTCTGATCGATTTTACTAAACAAAATAGGCATGTTTAGATTAAAAATCAAGAAATTAGAATTTAAATAGACATAATTAAAAATTCAAGATTTATTTTGTTATAATGGTCAAACTTTTTTTCTTTTTTTTTTTCTGTAATTTGTCATTTTTTAAAAAAATTGATTCATCCTCCTAATTTTGCTCCCTCAATTCCATCCCAAATGATGTAAAATTATAGGGGCTAAAGTTAGATAAGAGAGGAGTAATACTACATCCCCCTAATTTTGCCCCTCTAATTTCACTCTTATATGAAGCGATCCTACATTCTTCTCACATAGGTGGAATTTAGGAAGGAAAATTAGAGGGATAAATTATTTTTCGATAAGAGAAAAGAGTGTAGAACTACTTTGGGGAACTGACCCAAATGTCTAAGCCCAACATATCACGCCCCATTTAGACCCAAAACAAATTCAATACTCCATTAAGTCCTCAAATTAGCAATCAGACGAAAATACCCTCACATATCATCCAATTTACACGTGCGCAACCTCCACCCACGATCATCTCACACTAGTCTAACCAGTACACTGTCACATCTCCGCCGTTCGACTCTGCATTCTCAATCCCCCATCTCTCAACCGTTCGACTCCACTACCTCTGAAACCCTACCCTAACCACAAAATAAAGCCATTCATCTTCTCCAATTGTCGCCTCTCAACAACACAACACGAAGCCGTTCATCTTCTCCAATCGGCAACTCTCAACAATGCGAAAAAACCATCACGACTCTGAAGAAATTTCATAGTTTCTGACTTTCGATTTACAAAAATGGGAAAAAAAAGTAAAATCTCTCTTCACATTTTATTTTTCATTCAAATTTGTACATTATTCTTTGATATTCTATATATATCATACCGTTTCAATAACACTTTCATAAAAAAACCCATGTATAAACACGTTTTACATACTTCAAAATGTATAAGCCCTATTTTACATATTCTACCTACGATTCTAGATCTCTTTTTCGTTTTATTTTTGCTTAGATTATTAATCCCCTATTTTTACACATTCTAGTTATATTTAATCCCCTGTTTTTACACATAATCCCTGTTTTTACACATTCAACTTCTTGTTCTTATTCTTGTTGTTGTTACTTCTTCTTGTTATTAAATATTGATTTTTTTTCTTCTTATTGTTGCTACATTTCGTTGAATACTTCATCTTCTTGTTGTTATTGTTGTTGTTTACAAGATACAATGGACTGTTCTTATTGTTACTAGTGTTTATAAAACTGAAACATCATACAGTTTCATCACTCTACAAGTAAATATCTAAATTTATTCAAACTGCAAATGAAACTGCAAAATTACAAGTTTAATCATTATTCAAAACAAATAGGTAAACTTATTATAAAGTGAAAATCAAACTGCCAAATTATACAGTTTTGTAATTGTGGGGAAGTATTTTGAGATGACGCCACGTGGCTAAGGTGACGCTGAGGTGTCAGCCGAGGTACCACGTGGACAGATCGTGTTTGTCGAGATGTTTAGGGCACTGCCGAGGTATTCTGCAAGGATATCAGAATTCGAGATATTTGGATAAATGAATAGAGTCTTAAATGATATCAAGCTACCTATTTGGATAGAGATAAGACTCTTGAGGGAGTTCATCTTAATATGAATAGTGTAAGTTGTGATAGATGCTATCTTTGTAAATGATGGAGTCCCATGAACTAAGACTTCTAGGAGAAGTTGGACACTAACCATTATAAAAGTGAGGCATCCTCCTGGGTCTAAGGTATGATTTTATGTGTGATGTATTTGAAGTTCTTTCTTGTGAGTTTAAGCACAATTTGCTATCTTTGAGAGATATTGATTATTGACTTGATCGTCGGAGTGCCTCCAAGTGGACGAACCACCGTCTGATTCTCATCTTCTTGTGCAGGTTGTTGGGCTTAATCTATTCTGTCGGTGCTCTCCAGCTGAGTTTCCCGTTTGGTTACGTGGTCGGAAATCAACACCCACAGTAACTATTAATAACAAATATATATAACTTAATATTAAACTGTATATAAAACTGCCAAATTATTAGTTTTGTAACTATTAACAAAAAATATATATAACTTAATATTAAACTGCAAAATTATACAATTTTGTAACTATTAACAACAAATAGATATAACTTAATATTAAACTGCATATAAACTGCAAAATTATACAGTTTTGTCACTATATTACTCATGCCTTACTGTTGCTTTCATCTTTTCAGAAATAGCTATTAGAAGATATTGGAAAACGCAAACCAATATGCCCAAAAATCCAATCAGGGATTTAAGTGCCTCCCCTTTTGACACTCCTTCACCCATATCCACTAACATGCCATCATCTCCCCCTCCACAAAAAACCCAACCAACACAACCAAAAACAATCAAAAAAACCACACTACCTACAAGAAGAAGCCCAAAAACTGCACCACAGACCATACCCACACAACAAACACCAACCACAGCTCTAACCACAAAAAAAAAAAAACAAATAAAAGAAAGCTAACAAAAAAACAAGAAACTCCTCCAACAAAAAAAGGAAAGCTCCAAGAAAGCCAATCAAGTCTCGAAACACAAACTAAGACATCAAAAGGGAAAAAAAGGAGCAGTCCCTACAAAGAGAGTCCAACAATTTAATTACTGTTCCAACATCAGAACGGTATCAAACTGTTCAAGGGGGTCAAATTCACAATAACCCAAAAGACAGAGCTGCAAAAAACCCCTTTTTGGCCATTATAAATGCTCTCTCTCCTAAACACAATTGAAAGCCTCTTGGTGTAGATGCTACAATTCCATTGTAGCAGAAATGACAACACTCTACAACAAAAAAAAAGAAGAAGAGAGCATTTATACTTGGCAAAAAGGAAATGAAACTCAGAAACAGTGATGTAAGGCTCATTTTTGGTATCGACTGTGGAGAAGACAACATCACCACCAAATCCTATGCAAGGCCAAAAGATTTTGAGCTTGCATTTTACAAAACGAAGATACAAATCAGTAAAGAGACTAGATGCCAAGTCATTGACCAAAATATTTCAAGAAACAAAAAAAAGAAAATCAACACATTACCGTCAAGATCTTGCAAGGGTCATCACCCTTTACTTGTGCTTGAAACTTCTCATGCCTACAATAGGACATACACTCAGTTAGAGTTTCCTCAACTATGTTGACAATCTAAACAGCATTAAGAAGTACAATTGGGTTGAGATAATAAAAGAGACATTGATGAATTCAATGGCAAATGCAAACAACAACCCAAGGCATGTCACTAGATACGTCATGTTACTCTTGGTAAACACACTACTCAACTACTTCACACAAAAATATCAAACATCTAAATAACTCAAACTATCTAACATATTTCAATTTTTTTTACAGTACTAGTACTGTGAGCACAGTAAACTCCTCCGACCATCCAATAAAGAAAGTTTCCCCAGGTTTATGAAGTGGAACCTTAGCAAAATGTACTCCAAATGGAAACACATCAACCTTACTGATTTTAAAAAGGTATTCAAACTCTTTTATACTCTCAAAGCATAAATCTATTCAACACTCTTTTCACAGTCATTGCAGTAACAATCATGTTATGAAACTGTAAAAGTTTACAGTTTCCAAAGCACAAACCTATTTAACACTCCTCTCACTCATGTTATGAACTGCAAAAGTTTGCAATTTCAATGCACAAATCTATTCAACACTCCTTTCATATTCATTACAGTAATAATCATGTTATCAAACTGTAAAAGTTTGCAGTTTCAAAGTACAAATCTATACAAGACTCGTTCCACAGTAATTACAGTAACAATAATGCTATGAAACTGTAAAATTTTGCAGTTTCAAAAAAAAAAAAAAATCTATTTAACACTCATTTAACATTGATCACAGTAGCATTATGTTATGAAACTGTAAAACTTTACAGTTTCAAACAACATATTTTTAACACTTCACTTACATTATTCACAATACAAATCATGTTATGAAACTGACCAATTTTCCAGTATTACTGATATATGCCACATTGTTCCAATGCAGGTTGACCAAAGTGCTTTAACCCTAACTGAATAAGAAATACAGTTATTATATATCAATCAAAGCACATCAACAAATTCTTCAGCAAAGAAACATGACCACAAAAAGGACAAGAAGCGAAAAAACAAACCAAAGTAACAAAAAAGAAACTTCTAGACAGTGATGAGGAAGACTTTCTTAAAGAAGAACACCAATCAGAATTAGAACAAGAACAACAACAAAAAAACAAAGAAAAGAAAGCAAGAACCACAAAAGCAACAAATTAAAGAAGCAGAAAATGATGAATAACAAGAAGAAAGTAATGAAGAAAAAGAAGAGACTGATGAAGAAGAACAACAACAAGAAGAAGGTGATAAACAAGAAGACATTGATGAAGAAAAAGGCTAACAAGAAAAAGAATAAGAAGAAAAAGAACAAACAGACCAACAAGAAGAAGTCAATGAACAAGAATTGACAGACCAACAACAACAACAACTTGAAGAAAAAGAACAAGAAAACCAACAAGAAGAAAAAAATGGACAGAACAACAAGAAGAAGAAGTCCAAGAGAAATTTGACACATTTCATACATAAGGTAAACTTTTGCCTAATACTGAACCAAACTGCAAAATTTAATTAAAGTAACCAAAACAAAATGCAACATTTTTATAAGTGATGACCAAGGACATACATCAACCCAAGATGATGACAAGGACAAACTCATAGCATCCATGAGAGCAAAAATGTAAGAAATGGAACAAAAATTCATGGCTGAATTGAGTAGAAAGGAAAAGGAGTTGAAGACAATGTCCACCAATCAAGAACAGGCAGGAACAAGTCCCTAACAAAGATCAATGGTCAAGAGAATAAAAAAAAAATCAAGAAAATGAGCACATAAACCAGATTTTGAATACTAACCAATGACAAAAGCCAAAGAAAATCTGCAGAAACAAAATGACAAAGAAGATACAATGAATGAGAAAGAAACTGCTACTGACGTACCCAAGCCAAAAGAGGGTACTGATGAAGAAAAAGAGAAGGAGAACGAAAAGACAAAAGAAGAAATCAAAACAGAAAAAGAATCTACTGCTGAACCTGAGCCAAAAGAGGGTACTGATGAAGGAAAAGAGCAGGGGAAAGAAAAGACTAAAGAAAAAATCGGCCAAGAGAAAGAAGTTGCTGGTGAACACAAACCAAAAGAGGATGCCAATTAAAGGAAGACACAAGTTCAAGTAGCTCCTAATTTGGAAAGTGATAATGACTTCAAGGAAGAACCAATCCACAACAAACCACTCGTCCTTTCATTTCGCAAAACAAGCAAGGTTTGGCATAGCCTATCCCAAAAAGACCAAGAGCAAATTCAACTCATCAACAACACACAATCAACTGCTTGTGTCTGGTCTGGCAGTGAAAATGAAAATTGCATGTACTTTTCAGACATATGCAGATTGTGCAACAGGGAAACCTTATATGGAAATGTAGGTTTTAAACTGCACAATTTTACAGTTTCTGTTCATGTTCAATAACTTATTTCACAAACCTAACACATTCTCATATATAACAAGTTTTAGGTCATTGATGCCTTCGCAGAAATGAAATTGGCACTCCAACCATCAATTGAAAAATTTAAGAAACATGATCTAACATTTGCAAGAAATCCATATGTAGGAAGATCTTATGCTTTCTCAACGCTGATCAACGTAAGCAAAACTATTAACATACCTTTCAATATTATTCAAACTGTAAAAAATTTTATTTTCTTAACATGCTTGCTACATCTTTTATAACATATTTCAAACATATATAAATTACAGACTCCACTACAAAACCAAGATCTGGCACTAAGAGAAAAAATGATGGACAACTATTTTCCAGAAGCAATGAAAAACAGATATATCCATTTCTCAATCAACCACGATAACCATTGGACCATTGTGGTATTGGACAATGTTGATGGGATATGGAGGCACTATGACTCTTTGAGGCTAGCAAAAGGATGTCACAACAAGCACTTTGAAATTGTAAGTTAAATAAAATTTCCTACTTAGTTCTATTTTTTTCAAAACATCTAAGCACATCACTATAACTAACAAAAGCACCCACTAACTCTTTTGTAGCAACAACATCAACTAAGATAGAATAAAACATTATTCAGCAATCAAGGAAACATATTATCATCTCAAGATTGCGAGACAATAATGGCATCAATTGAGGAATGCCCACAACAAACCCCACACTCGTAAGATAAAAACTTAATAACTAATGTTTCAATATGCTAGATTTTTCAGTTTTACCTAACTAATTCACTTCATCTAAAACTTTGCAGGAATGATTGTGCAATCCCTGTCTGCAATGTTATCAACCAATATATCAACTAGCAACCTATGCAGAAATCATTTCGACCAACTGAATAGGTCAAATTTCAAGCAGAAATCATCAGTCAATTCCTCAATGATAAGAACCGATCTTGGAGCCTTGGGCACTATCAAATGTTAACAAAATATACCAAACTATAGAAACAATGAACAAACTTCTTTACAATACAAATACTCATGTGAACTTTTTTTTTTTTTACTGTTTTTTATTTATTTATTTTAACGTATGACAAGTATTTTTTTATGTTTTTGGTGATTTATTTTCTTGTGGTTATTGTGGTGATAATGATTGTTGTCATTGATGTTGTTGTTGCTCTTCTTGTTGTTGTTCATGTGGTTATTATTCTTGTTTGTGTTCTTGTAGTTATTATTGTCGTCACGTTTGTGGCTGTATATAAATTCATACAGAACAAGTTGTTTCTAATAATTCTTAAAACTGCAAAATTACGTAGTTTCATGAGATTGTTTCTAATAATTCTTAAAAATGCAAAATTATACAGTTTCATCACTTAAACAAAAATTAAGTTACACAATTGTGCAATTTCATTATCGTGAAACGCATTATAATATATATTTTTTACATAATTCTTGAAAATTGCAAAATTATCCAATTTCATGACTCAAACAAATAGATGAATTACATTTCAAAATTGTAAATGAAAATGCAAAAGTATATAGTTTTGTCACTGCGAAACATTAGGATCTGTTTAGTAACTATTCCGTTTTCAGTTTATATTTATAAAAATTTTAAAAACTATCATAAAAACTTGTTCGATAATTTTTTTTGATTTATAAATGATTGTCTCAGTTTATAAATTTGAGGAAAAAACGTAAACTCAAAAAATGAGTTTACGTTTTCAATTTTCAATTTTTTTTTTCAAATAATTTTTTTTCCAATTATTTTTTTATTTAATTTTTTTTCAATTAATTATTTTTTCAATTAATTATTTTTTCAATTAATTTTTTTTTCAATAATTTTTTTTTTCAAATAAATTTTTTTTCAATTATTTTTTTCAATTATTTTTTAATTAATTTTTTTCACTTTTTTTCAAATAATTTTTTTAATTAATTTTTTTTTTCAATTATAATGTGTGTAATCCCATTGTCATAAATAATAAAAATAAATATAAATAATTTAGGCTTGAACAAACATATTTTTTAGTTTATGTTTTTAAATTTTTTTAAACATTTTGTTTAAACCAAACGCGTTTGTAATTTATGTTTTTCTAAAAATAAACAAAAATCAGTTTATAAAATTTTTGTAAACATAAACAAAAAATGTAAACGTTACCAAACGCTACCTAAATAAATACATCATGTAGTAAAACTGTAAGATTACATAGTTTCAATAAGAAATTTTCAAAAACTTTATCAGCATTCCAAAAAATAAAACCAACCAATTCCACAAACCAAAAAGAAAAAGAAAAAGAAAAAGAAAACTATTACAAAACAACTTCAATAACTAAAGAAAACATCGAAAAAGAAAAAAGAATACAACCAACTTTATTCATTACTACCATAATACTAAGTATCACATTTTATTATCATAATTTCTCAACTTCAAATACAAATCTAAAGAATAGACTATCACCTCAAATAGCACCCATGCCTGTCTTCTTATTGGGATTCTCATATTTCAAGCATCTCCCACACTTAATTTGCTTCACATTCTCACCCCTAGAAGGTATCCTCGTCTTCTTGTTATGCCCAGGCTGCTTCTTCATTATAGAAGGTTTGATAATCGAACTACCGGCACCATCAAAGTCAAATTTCTCACTTGAAGGCACTGGATAAACATATTCCTTGTACGACTCTCTAAAACAATTCACACGAGAAAAAAGGATCAATGAAATCATACACATCTTTACCACTACTAAGCAAAGCATGCGTAACAGGACAACAAGGAAAACCATTCAATTGCCATTCATGGCAAGAACAAGTCCGTCTACCAATATCAATCTAAAAAGAAATAGAAGAATGAACCTCAAGCACAGTATCACTAGCAACAATCACATCCCAAAACTTAGCTAGTTTCAAAGAGTCCACCAACTGTTT
The DNA here is from genome assembly GCA_036172215.1 of Camellia granthamiana. Taxonomy (NCBI): domain Eukaryota; kingdom Viridiplantae; phylum Streptophyta; class Magnoliopsida; order Ericales; family Theaceae; genus Camellia; species Camellia granthamiana. Next base: position 122,709,453 of record CM069912.1, read on the forward strand.
CCCCATAACTGAACACAATTTGGTAGTCCATCTTTTAGATTCAGCTCTCCTATTAGACAACTGAGTCATGATTTGAACCCTAATCATATAAACCATATAAGTAATAGGTAACTCACGAGCCCCACCAATCCAATTATTGTAAGACTCGGCAGCATTAGATGACATTTCACCATATCGTTTTCCTCTAAAAAATGCATTCGCCCATTTATCATTTTACAAACCATCCAACATACTATCAACTCTACCATTTCCAGTAATACACCTCAATTTCTCCATATAATGTTGGAAAGAAGCAACAGTTGGTGCATAAGCACATTTAACTAATATTTTTATCAAAGTTAGCTTATAGTTAGTACGAAGTCCCACCAATTTTTCAATCAAACTTCTCTTCAAATGGTTCAAGCAATGTGCATGATGTGCATTGGGAAAAACTACGGAAAGAATGTCTAGCAATTCGTGTTGACGGTCGGACACAAAGGTAAATCTCCAGACTGAACAAACAACTTTCAACAACTGACTTAAAAACTGCATCCAATTATCTTGATTTTCAACATCAACAATCGTAAAAGCCAAAGTAAATAGGCCTGAAAACAAAATAACATGAAACTGCAAAAATTAACAAACTCACAATACAATAATAGAAATCAAAATCCACCGACTATCAAAACACATTGACAAATCAAAACTATACAAACTACAAATAAATATATACCTTGATTACCATCCTTTGATGTTGCTGTAAGCAAATGCCCCTTGTAACGCCCTTTCAACAATGTACTATCAACAAGTAACAACAGACGACAAAATTGATTGCCATACAAACATCCATGAAATGCCACAAATAACCTCTAAAAACGCCCACTACTTTCATCCACATCTAATTCAAACACACTTCTTGGATTCGTTCTCATACCCGTTTCAAAGTACTATCGAAGTTGGTTAAAAGAAGATGCAAAATCACCAAACAACTTATCTCTTACCTTATCAACTCCTAACCATGCAACTCGATAAGAAACATTTATACCATACTGCTTCTTCAACTTTTTTTTTATAACTTTAATAGAACAAGTCAACGGATTATCACTAATATCATTATACACAATATCAAAGACAAGTCTAGAACCAACCATTTTGCTACAAGATCTACAAGCAACAACCCCACAAATATGCACATTATCCAACTTCATAATAAAAAAAATACTGGAATTCATCAACACCCTTCCATGCACAAACCATTTACAACTCATAGACAACTTTATCATACATTCAGTAGTTACTCTTGTTGCATCATTCTTCAAATAATTCACTGCAAAACCACACTCAACTGCATATTTAGCCAATGCAATGCAGAACGCCGGCACTCCATTGTCAAATTCTTGACTAACATTGTGTATAATCTCCCTTCCAACTAGCAGACAACAAAACTCTCTCTGATTCTGGATAAAAATTAGGCAACAAACTGCTAAAATCATCACAATCGTTAACCAAAGAACTCTCACAAATTACAGAATCAATCCTACAAGAATTATCATCAACCTCCACAATTCTCCTATCACCCACAACAATATCAACAACATGAGAACCACTAGAAGCTACCATTGACATCATACTCCCCAAATCATCATTACATTCAACAATACAATTAGAATATCTAGGAATAGAGAAAAACAGACAACAATTACCAACACTCAACTCCTTGAACTTCATATATATTTTCTTAACAATTCATGATAACTACATCACTCACTAATCTTAATAGCAGCACAAGACTTACTGTGTTTGTACATTAACATGAAACATCCTCCATATTACAAATCATAAATCAACAAACAATTGTTCACAAATCCCAAACTGCAAAATTATACAGTTACAACATATCAGTATCAAAACTTCCGAATTCACAATTCCAAACTACAAATGCAAAACACATTACACTATACAATAAACAAAATCAAAATCATTACACTATATCACATACAAAAATCACAAAATAAGTATCAAATAAACAAAATCTATCACAAAATAAAGAACTATAACAACATTGACGAACACAAACCAGAGATCATTCAAATTTTCTTATCTATATATATACATACATATATGTATCGAGAGATAAAGATAGAAAGAAACACAGAGAGAGAGAGAGAGAGAAAGCGTACGCAGAGATCGCCTATACATAGATTCAGATCGCACAAAGTGATCGATCTCATAGAGCGAGATCGCAAACAACCTCACATAGGCGAGATCCACAATCTAATATTTAATTTTTCATGTGTATATATATATATCTCAAATCTAAGGATAATACATTCATTTAAAAAATAAGAAAATAAAAAACAGGATCTTCGGGTACAAAACTTAAAAAACTGTGAATCTATTAGTCTATTAAAAATATAATGAGATTAGAAGGGAAATAAATCTCCTGCATAGAACTACATGATAAATTTTTCAATTATTTTATATGAGGTTTAACCACGTCATCATGGGTGAAATTGGAGGCGTCAATTAAGGAAGGTGGCTAGATAATGGGTGATTGGGCGGGCTAGAGCACACAGATGCATAACTGGATTGGGCTGGGCCACCCTTAACTTTGATATAGCAACCATATTATATTATATTATATTATATATATATATATTCATGAGTGTATATGTGCCCTCGCGACTCTCTCTACCCTATCGAATCGATAACTCTCGTACGCCTACAACTCTCTCTCTCTCTCTAACCCAACAAAAATCTCTCCGATCTCTCTTCTCCAGATCTCTCCGTCGATATGTCTCAGGTAATTCAATCTTCTTCTTCACCGCTTAATTTCTCAATTTCTTCGTTTTTTTTTTTATAATATTTTTCCCCTGAATCAGATCGATCTCTCTCTAGAAGGTAGGGTATTTGAATGTCTGCCTGTATATTTTGATTGTTTGGTTCAATTCCATGGATGCGACAAAAAGTTAGGTATTTATGTATGAGTAACCTGATATAAATATGTATTGTGGGGATTATGTATGCGTATATTTCTGTATATGCGAGTAATCATTGGTGGAGCTGCATAACCCCACTCAAAATTGGGAAATTTTTTTTTTTTTTTTTTTTTTTTTTTTTTTTTTTTTACGTATGTATATTTATGCAAAAGTTTTGGGAGTTTCAGAAATTGAAGGCAGTGGAATAATTAGAAAATTTTAAATTGGGTTTTTTTGGTTTGTGCTTGAATCTTGGATTTGGAGAGTGATTCGTGGAGGGAAAAGGAAAGTGATTGGAAATATGAATGAAAGATAACTTCAAAAAATCTCTGCCCACAAGATATTCTTTTGGTCCTGTGATTGCAAGATATCTCTTTTTTTTTTTTTATATTTTATATTTTTTTATATTTCTTAATCTCGGACAATGTTAAGAAGCTGATTTGAAACTCTTACTTTCAAAATTACTAACCTGGTTCCATTCTTCTATTTTAGGTGTCAGCAGCCAAGCGAGCTCGAACTGACGGTATGCGCTCCTCTATCCTGTTTCTCAAGGATGGTTCACTTGTGTGTTTTATGTGTGTGTGTATATATATATAATATTCTTGTGTATATTTATGCATTTATTTGTATTTATGCTTGTGTCAATAGTTGACTTGTATATATCTCATTGTCTTGGTTTATTACGGATGCTCATTTATTAATCTTTCTATGTTTGCAGGCGGTCGCAGGGAAGATGACTGGACCTGCCCTAGCTGTGGCAATGTCAATTTTTCATTTAGGACGACTTGCAATATGCGCAACTGTACTCAGTCTAGGCCAGCAGATCATAATTCTGTAAGATATGATATGAAATTACATGGCCTTTTTAAAATCCCCCTTCCCCATTCTTGTCTTTTCCCTGGAATGAATGAGATCATTTAAGTACACTTAATGTTTCTCATAGCAATTATGTAGCGAGATTCATGTATTAATTATTCATATTTTGTTTGATAAGTATGTTAATACTGCATTCTTATCTGGAGCTGTTCTTTTTACAAGGCACAGTAATGCTTTTGCAAGCATTACCAGAATTTGCAAATACCCTCACGAATTACGTTTTGGAACGCACTTTCTGAAACATGTTACATTTTTGTTCCAAAACAGTAAATTTAGCCATTCAAACAATCCCAAAAGTATTTCCAATGTGACCTTGGGCAAGTTATGTTGTTATTTGATAGTAAATTTTTCTTCCTGATTCCAATTTTAGATGTCTTGTGTTTGCCCTAGTGTGAAAATAGTTGTGATCACTCAGTATTAAATTCTTCCAACCTAGTTTCTTTCGTTCCCATGTTTCAGAAATCTGCTGCAAAGCCCATGCAACCCATGCATGGCTACTCATCATCAGCTCCCTATGTAGGCTCTGGTGCACCCTCGTCGATGTACATGGGTGTGCCACCTTATGGCTCTTCTCTTTTCAATGGATCATCCATGCCTCCTTATGATGTTCCATTTTCTGGAGGTTCTGCATATCATTACAACTATGGTAGCCGCCTTTCGGGAGGGAGCCCATATAGACCTCTGCATCTATCTGGTCCAACACCATATTCTAGTGGATCGATGATGGGAAATGGTATGTGCTCTCGTGTTTCTAATTGGTTAGATATTTTTAAAACAATATTTGTAACTGTTATAATACTTTTTCTGCTTCATGGTTATGCTTCCATTTATCTACTCTACTTTTGTTTCTGAAACTGCTCCCCTCAACGCACTCCCCATATACACATCAAGAAAGAATGGTAATTGTAGTATTAGGGTTTTGTTTTAGTATATATATATACACACATTGAAGGCTTGTCAATATGATAATTGGCTCAACTGACTCATGGTCCTGATCCACAACCTCTATTCTTTATGGTCAGCACATTATTCTGCAAACCCTACCCTTATTCAGTTGCACATTTTATCTCATTTACCATTCTTGGGTGTTAGCATTTGTAAATTTCAATTTTTATTTCTTTCAGGTGGGATGTATGGTATGCCACCCATGATGGACCGCTATGCCCTGGCTATGCCCATGGGCCATGCTGGCATGGTATGTGTAAACTGTAAACAGTTCATCCTTATGTCTATAGTTGTTAACTTGGTACTTTATTTGCAAAGAAGCATATTGCTTCACAATAATGTCTTTGAATACGTGCCACGCTCATAACCATCTTGAAGTTACCAATTTTTTTTAGAATCTTACGTTTTGTATATTTTCATGTTTTGGAAAAGTTTTTTACTTCACCCCCTCCCGTACCTGGAAGCCCATCATTTTTTTCTTTTTTTTTTTTCCTTTTCATTTTCATTTTTTCTTTTCATGTAGTGTTGAAAGCTCTTTCATCGCAGTAGATTTTACCTGTGTTGGATGTTCGACAGAACTGGTGATTGAAATTTTTTTTATGCAGGGACCAAGGCCAGGATTTTTTCCTGAAGATAAATCTCAAAAGAAAGGTGCAAATTTTGTCGTAGCTTGGCTGGTTTTGAATCTCAAAGACTAATGATTAGGCATCATGCTACCTCTTTTTGTACTAACTTTATCTGCCTGTCTTCCAATATACCTGTAGATGGAACGCGTGATAATGACTGGACGTGTCCTAAATGTGGCAATGTCAACTTCTCTTTTAGAACAGTTTGTAATATGAGGAAGTGCAATACTCCAAAGCCTGCGTCTCAGGTGAGAGCTACTTTTATTTATAGATTTCACAAGCCTTAATTCAAAAATATCAATGGATGACAAAGTTTCTTGTTTTCAATATTTAAAATGTCATTGGTGTAATGGCTTGCATCGAGTAAATGGATGCTTCGACATGTGTTTAAAAATTGTTGACCTGAAATAATATTTTCTTGAATATGCAGGTCACGAAGTCTGAGAAGAATTCTAGTAAGTTCTTTTAAACCTACATTGTGGCTGGCTGGATTATTTAATATGATAATACTCATAATATCTTTTGTCTTGATCTTGCAGAACCGAAGATGCCTGAAGGGAGCTGGAAGTGTGAGAAATGCAATAACATAAACTACCCTTTTAGGACCAAGTGTAACAGACAAAACTGCGGGGCTGATAAGCCCTCTGACGCAAAGGAGTCCCCTTCAGAACCAGCTGATGAAAATGATCAGGTCTGTTGTATGATATGTTTATTTCTCACGTTGTTTTGTTGCTTGAAATTGTCATTCAGTTTGTTAACCATCCATGTATATATTACAAACTCAAAAAGTAATCAAGTTTACAATCTGTCTCTAGTTACTTTGACTAGTAGTGGATGCTTTTATGTTTTCAATTTTCATAGTTCTTCTACCTCGGCATTTATTGATTTCGTAATTGTCTACTGTTCCAGTGAGTTCTAGGACATGTTTGAGGGTTGGGAAGGTCCAGAGTTGTCGTCCAGTCCAGCAATTGCTCAGTATGGGTGTCTGAAAGTCAGTCATGTCGTCGTCTTCATGTTGCAGCGGTTTGTCGAGTTACTTACTCTTGCCTTATCATGATCTGTGTGTCAAGTTGTATTAACTGGGATGGTATTTGTGTGGTCTTTATGGATCCCCTATTCAGCTGCATTATTGTGTCTGCCAGCTTTGTCCAGCAAGATTTTTATGGTAGGTTATGGTTACATTTAGATAGGATTTTATTCTATGTTAAAATATGCATTTGACCTATGCTTTAAGTTGTGTAAGGTCCTACTGCAGCCCTCTGTTTATCTTGAGTAGCAGTCTCTGCTCTAGCATCTCTAGCAGCAGATGCTTCTCTCCAGGATGATAATTAGGTTTATGTGTCCCAAAATTGTGCGGGGCTGCAGTCACAACTTAAGATAAATTTCAAGGCTAATGACTGAGAATTTGTGCTAGGTTTAGGCCACCGCCAAGTCTGAACCAGGTAAACAGGAGGGGATTCGAACCCTTATTGGTAGCGTGGGAGCATACCCACTTTTGGTTTGATTTTAGTTGAACTCTCCATGTTTGAGGTTCTGCTATGGTGGCTGGGAAAGTGATTGCATGATTGTCTACTAACACAGCTACTTTTTAGTTTTTAGTTAAGTAATATCAACTTGGTCCATAATTGAAGATCCTTTTGGTCATAATCAAAGTAATCTCAATAGTCTTAACTAACTCTATGTTATCAAAATTTGTAACAGGATATTATCAGCTTTGATTTGATAATTTGATAATCATTCCTCCACAATTGTTTATAATTTACCATTGTAATGATTCGTTATCAATATCAATTAAAACCAGGATGATCTTTAAGGGAACTTTGTGTAAGCTTTCATTCCTAGTGAACCAGACTTCTTTTGCTAGCAAGCCTTTTAGCTCTCACAACAAAAGTGCTCTATGTTTTACATAAAAGATTTTGAGTCAAATATGATTTGGAAAACATTAAAGAGAATGACAGAGAAAAAAGAAAAGAAGAGAATTTAGAAGCCCAAGATTTTAATTTGATTGTACTTAAATCAAAGATTTTCTAGCTTGAATTTCTCTATAAAATTAACCGAACACGCATTTTTGAGAATGCCAAGGCCAGGCCCACGTTTCGAAGACAACTAGAAACTATTCTCCGCTTATCACGTGACCACGCAAATGGACATCTTGTTTGAAAAATAGGAGACAAAGTGTTTATGTAATCTCTTACCATTGAAATAGCACACTACGTGTGTACTATAAGTAAACCTTGCTAGATAATTTCTCAAAGACAACAAAATACACACCCAGACCAAAATTTCCACAAACTAAAAAACCTAAAACAGTCGGTATGTGGATCTGCATTTGAGGTTGGTCCCTTTAATATTTGTCCCAAGGAAATAAATTGGAACTATGATAAACCATAAAATTGTTGGATGACATCAGGCACACAAAATTTGAATCTTCCACAGGAAATGAATTTGATAGTCAAGTAGTGCAATACTAAAACCATAGATTTTTTTGTTTTTTTTTTTTTTAAGAAAGATAAAAAGCAGTTATATTAAGATTAAACAAACAACATACAGAGTAAAATAAAAATAACAAGACCCTAAAAGGCCAACCAAACAACAAAAACAAATTCGTCAAAAAATCAGTTACAATTCAAGGAAAATCACCAATCTTTTCCCAGAGTTGAAAAAGATAAGACAGTTCAATCAAAAATTTTGCTTCAAAATCAAGCAGAAGATGACAATAACTTGTTTGGCAAGCAGCGAGGGCTCTGAGACCAGATTGTTAGCTGTCAAGGGACGATTTACAACTCCATCGAGCCAAAAAGCTTTACCATGAACCCTGAGAATCAATAAATAGATTTATCAAGGCTAATTTAACTAGTTGATAGTAACACTCCGTTTGTTTTGGCACAAATTGGTTTACCATGTTTGGTTGCTAGCTTAAAACTGCTAGTTATATTAATGGTGGGGTGGTGGTGGTGAGAGTTCAGTCCAAAACATGTTTTCCACCTTTTAAAAGTGAAAAAACATTTTGTCCAAATAAATTTGTTTTCATGACCACCAAAAATTAATATATATTTCCATCTTTCATTTTCCATCCCACCAAAGGTGTAAAACTGGGAAAAATGTTTTCCACTGAAACAAGCCGAGCATAAATGGTTTAACCAACTGGTTCATTCCCATTTTGGAAACATCATTAAATAAAAAAATAAAAATTATGGATGTTAACATCTAACCTTATCAGGAAGTGAACAGCTCAATGGAGTCCGAGTTGTCAGTTCAACAGATTGGAATAAAGGCCACTTTCGTACGATGACTTGAAGACCTTGATTCCCTGGAAATGGCCACTGTCATTTGTAGTCAAGCTATGCGCACGTCGGGAATCGGTAGACCGTTCAGACTGCCAGTATTCTGAAGAAGTTAGTGGCAAACCCTGGGGAAGCATCGCAAACTGAGGCATGCTAGTGAAATTTCTTTGAATGGGGTGGTCAGGTATGATGTTTGGTGACTCTGAACCCCAAGAATCAGTTGACAGAAGAGAGAGAGCACGATGAAGATTGGGCACTGCATCCAAGTTGGAAGAGAGCATAGATTCCTTCGGACCTGCAAAAGTTACATGTATGACTTGAATCAAATATTTCACTTATAGGGGGATAAATACTCAATACAACAAGGAAATAATCAAACAGAATAAATGAAATTGCAATTTGTGGGAAAGTGGTAACGATTGAGACATTGAGTTGTGCCAGGAAAATGCAATACTCATGTTTCCTCTAGGTCCCCAGTTCTGAGAATGCAATATTCTTCCCTTCTTCAACATGACATACAAAAGTCTCCACCTGTCTAGTATGAATATCCACTTATCACTTCTCATTTTGTAAAAATGGAATTGTATATCCAAATTCTAATTTACACCAAAAACATAATTTTCAGAAATAAATTATTTCTGAATGATAAGTAGCAGCTGAAACACATTCATGAAAATTTTTGGTTCAAAACTTATTTTCTTCTAAGGTACTTGAAATTGAGTGAAATGATCAAACAGGACATCATTCCATAAAATAAGGATTTGGTCTGACTCCAAATCCGTGATGGCCTACTTTTGGAATTCTCTATAATCACAGAAGAAACTACTGACAACATTGAGCCAAGGCAAGAAAAAGAATGCATAATGCCACGGGAACATATTTTTTTAGAGGGATCGAGAGGTAAAGATATTAGATCAATGGGTAACAAATTTGCCAGTGGAACATATTTTTTAGGCTTGAGGTTGGTACATGACGTGGAATAGCGGGGGTGTTTGGGATGATGGTTTGAGGCTAAAAATAGCCAATGAAGACAACAAAGGCTTAAAATAACCAATAAAGTAAAATGCTACATCCTATACATCAATCAATCACTTCTCTCGCAAACATCTATTCAATTACAAAAAAATGCACAAATCATCCCAATCACAACTTTTTTTCATGGGCTAAAATAGCCAAAAAGCCAACTAAAATAGCCAACATTCCAAACGAGGCCTAAGTGAACAAGCGGTGCTAGCTAAATCATCCATTGCAACCCATGAACCTGGTGCTTTCCTTGCATAAATTGAATGGTACTATCAACCAACTAAACTCTACCAGCAGTATGACGTTAAACTATTTCAACAACATTTAAGGCTCAATTTCCTGCCAAAGAAGAAAGACAAACCTCGATTGAAAATCTCAGCTCTGGTGAGCTTGGATGGCAAGATATTAGAATTCTGACCAAGCATACTGATGGAATGTGAGAGCTCAATGCCTGGTAATTGCGGCTGCCCATTGATGCCTCCAGTTTTTCCAGATCTCGATAGGTGCCCTTTTGTTAGTGTGAAGTACTTGGAACTGCATGCGCTTTCCCAAGTAGGATTTGCAGAAGATCTTGTGCGAAGAAGTGGGGTATTGTTCAGTGCAAAACACATCTGTTGCTTCCCATCTGTGCATTAGTAGTAGATTAGATCAAACTAAATGCATAGGCATGGTGAAAAACCCACAACGATACTCATAATGATTCATTTGTTATACTTTAAACCATCTTCAAATATACTCCTGAAATATTTTTTTATTATTCAATTACTTCATAATACATGGATTAATGAAACAAGTAGAAAATGTCCAAATAAGCACAATAAAATAAATTAATCTAGGGATACATTACCTACAGATACTATAGCCTAATCACTCTCATTTAGTATATCTCCAAGAGTTTTCTTCTTCTTCTTCTTCTTCTTCTTCTTCTTCTTCTTTTTTGTACAAAGAATTAAAATCTCCAAGAATGCCAAGAGTTTTTCACATAATAGAATTATCAATAATTAAAATGTGATGTGATTGTTAAGTGAAATAAACTATTTTATTAGGAAACAAAAGATAATGTTATTAGAGAAATCTACTTCATTTTCTCAACTTTAAAGTGTTCCTTGTTACGGTTGAATTGGTTAAATGAAACGATAGAAGCAAAATGACATTTCCATATGTGAGTACGCCAAAAACACTTTTGGGTTGCATGGTTCCTTCTTGCTAGTGCAGATGCCAGAAGTTCATCAAAAAAAGAAGAAATCAGAAATTGAGATATCAAATCACATTTTCTCGAGGGAAATCACTGCTCAAAACTAAAAAGCAGTATTGTGTGGCATGTTCAAATCCTGTCTACTCAAATTCAACACTAACAAGAATGTACTCTCACAAAGTTTTGAGTTAAAAACAATATACCCAAAAATGGAGAAGACAGCAGCATTGATGAATCAAACTGAATTGCATCTTGTTGTGGTTTGCGACGACGTGCATTATGATCAGAAAGCCGCCTACGACAGCTTCGCTTCTTCTCATCAAATTCTGACAAATTGTGGAACCTTCAAAATTGCAAACAAGGCGCTGTTGTCGCTCATTATAAGCAAAGAGAAGGGCTCTAAGCAGAGTAGAATGAATATACAATAGATACTCATTATAACCAAAAAAGATATGAGGCAAACTTGTATGACTGTATATCCAATAGGTGACAACATCAAGAGATGGATGCAACTATCAGTCTAAAAGATGCAGGCAAGGGCAACCATGAGGAACCTGACAATTTTAAGTTATGGAACAAAGCAGTCCTGGGTTCAGGTTTTTGTACATTGTCATACAAAGTTTACCTGCTACATTGTTGGCAAAACCGACGTTCTAGACCACATACAACCACCTTTGCGCATTTTGAATGACTCTCACAAACTCTATGCTTCCGATGATACTCTTTAGCCGATGAGAGGTCAAGGTTGCAACCTTCAACTTGGCAGCGTGGGCGATGTGTCTGACTAGATGATTTGATTTTCTTTGCTGTGGAGGCAGCAGATGATACAGGAATCACAGACAAATATGAAGTCTTAGCATTGTCCCCGGCATAATTATGTTCAAAATATGTCCGCTTACCAAGCTTCAGACCAATCAACAGTTCACCAGAGCCAACTGAAGGCTCCAGTGGTAGAGAAGTTCCAGTTAACTCAGTTCTGGCCAATTCATTCTTCTTGCCAAAATCTTCAGGAAAATCATGAAATGCCTCGACAGCAATCTTGGACATTTTTGATATCTCCTTTGATGAAGAATCCATGGAAGCTGATACTGAGCTCCTTGCTGAAGAACCATGTGCCAAATCAGAGCTGGAACCAACAGCTCCACCCCCAGATAGATTAAAAGACACTGTATCAATTTCTCCCTCCCCAATTTCCCAGTCTGTTGGTTGCTTCTTAGGACTTTCAACAGTTTTTGAATTGAACATGATTAGGTTTTCCCAGTCCCACTTAGCATTCCAATCCATTGCAGATAGAGAGTTTATGTTTTCATTTCACTCAATCTTCCTCGCCACAGAATGCACAAGCAACTGGGTATCAGATCTGCATCTTTAACATGCAGATAAATCAAAGTTAATTTAGATAGAATAACATCTGATTTTAAAAAACTACAATTAAAAAAAGGAAAGAAAAATACAATAGATCATGTAAAAGGCAGAAAGAACACAAGAACAGAACTAAAACTATTAAGATGTTCTAGAAACATTGGATTACAAGAGATGTAGTGGATGAGTAATCCATGTCACAAGAAGAAAAAGACTATTTTAAGACTCAGCCCATGAACCTGCAGTGCATATCTATTTCAGGAGATTGATGAATTACACAAAGTAAATGCCAATATTTCCTTTAAATAAGTATCAATCACTTGTTTCAATCATCCACAGGAATGGTGGTGGAGCTACTTGGGGACCAGAGGGGGCTGCTCCCCCTGAATTACAGTTTGCCTATTCATAATTTCTTTTTCTTTTTTTTTTTTTGGATTACACCTCTGAAATTGTATGTCACTTAATCTAAATCTTTTAAAACTCTACTCTCTTTCTTTCTATCAAAAAAGTCCCTGCAATTTGCTCCCTCTAAAGGTTATTTGTACTGTAAATTCTCCATTATTTATTTCACATATAACATAATCACAATGCTTAAACTTATCTTGTTCTGTCTTTCTCTACTTAAACCTCTTTGTTCTCTCTCTCTTCTTATTACTAAATTAAGTGAAAATCCAAGCATTAAAGTTACCTGGGCCATACCTGGACTTAAATACCTCCCTGCTACAATTCGAGAATAATAACAATGACTGCAGCATAACACCGAAAATAGTTGCAGAGTAATCTGAGAATATTAAGCCAAATTTTAGACGGTTGTATTTGGTTTGGGGAAAATAGAGTGCTGACATTGTTCTAGTACTTTTTCCTTTACTAAGCAAAGAGCTCAATAATTTGTTCAGAATAATCTATAAATAATCCTTTTAACACTTTGGTATGCACGGGCAAGGAATGCTAATCCAATGAAATTTAGAGAAGGGATACTTCGATAAAGAATCGAGTTACTAGAGTATGTAGCTTACACATTAGTCTTGGGATTCTTTGAAGTGGTTCATTATGTATTATTTATCATTGCAAACTACACAAATACTTCATTAAGAGAATCATTTTATTGATATGTATACACACATCAGTCAACAATATATTTAACATAAATGTGAATATGATAATTTTTGGTCAGCTGTAAGTATTATTATTTTTGTATACAGTAAACACAACCCTTTGGCTTAACTTAATATTGCCCCCTCTCTAAGCCAAAATTCTGACTTTGCCACTGCACAGGAACCACTGACCCTAACCCAAACTTCAAAATGTGCACACACACTCACCGAGTGAGAAAGAGAGAGAGAATAAACTAAGGTGAAGAGATATTTTATCAAGCAGTTTGCCTCCATAGCTAAGCATACAAGTAGGTATTCTGAGCCAACATATAATTGATATCCAAACAACTAATATGCACAAAACTCAGTACCCTGCTACTTCAAGTTTTCACAATTGCCAGGTTTGACCTAATAATTTAGCATTTTACTACTATGACTATCCAAAATTTGTAAAAACCTAAATTTGTAATCGACACATAGTAAAAGAGCACATAGCAGCTCTCTCTCTCTCTCTCTCTCTCTCTCTCTCTCATTATTTCAAGAGATAATGGAAATGTCTCATCTTTAATTGCCACGTACATATAAGCTGTAATTTGACACTTTCAGTAGCAACATTAGGCAACCAGCATGAGTATGATTGGTTTGGACCCTAGCTAAGTCGTAAAATTATGCTCCAACAATTTACACCGAACATATATCCTCAATCTAAACCACATGTATCTAAACGCCTAATAGATTAAATTAGTGCAAAAAACAAACCCAGAAGAAATATTCAACAAATCGCCTTATCTAACAGCATAAAAAAGAATGCTTTCACTGAATCATTGATCAACAATGCACAAATAATAATAATAATAATAAAATAAAATAAAAAATAGCTCAATTGTTTTTCTCTGTCTAACTATCATTGACATGAGCATTTACTTTACCCATTGACTTTCCTAAAGAGGAAATCCCTATAAACTTTTTTTCAGGGCTTTGAAGTGAACTGTCAGAAACAACCACTTACAAACAAAGCTATATGGCATCCTTTCTAGGGTTTCATTGAAACAAGAGAAAATCTTTACAAAGGAAAGAAAAAAAAGCATCTTTACCGTTTCCAAAGCAAAAACTCATCAAATTTTGGAAGTAACAATAAATTGAAGTACCAAACATCGACTAATTTGAAATAAAGAAGCATATGTTTCACCGAAATTGGGGTAAAATAAAAAAAAAATTTAAAAAAACTACTGTACTAACAACTACAAATTTAATGCAATCGAGTTGATTCCTGTAGTATGTTCTCAATAAATTTTCTTCTAGGGTTCATAACAACAGTTTGAGAAAAAGTAAGCCAAATCGTAAACAGAAATAACCTCGAAACAGCTTTATATTTTCTTTTCTCGCAAATTCCGAGAAAACGAAGGAAAATGAGAGGTTTTTAACAGTGGCTGTTGAAAATATGATATGATTACTGCTCCTTTTGGGGTTGTATACGGATATGTTGTGAGAGGCTTACCGATTCAGAAACACTCAATGCATATTTTTTACAAGGAAAAGCTGGGAAAATCGGACGGTTTTCCACTATACCAAATGGAGAAAGTGGAAGGAGATGGATAAAAGGAGGTGGTGTCACATTTGAGTAAAACTTTGATGAAATGCGATGTGTTGTGATGTGTGCTTGTGGTTTGTTTGATTGTTTTTTTTTTTTTTCTTGTTACATGTGTATATGATGTGACGTGTGCCTGTGGTTTGTTTGTTTGTTTTTATTTTTATTTTTATTTTTTCCCTTATTATATGTGTAAAGTTCCCTTTAAAGTTCAAATTTTAAAATTTCTCTTATTGTTGAAATTTGATTTGATATAATGATACGTTATTTTTCAATTGTTTCATTAAAGCCTTGTTTGGGTACTCCCAAATAATTTAAAAAGTCAAAAAGTTACTCAAAAAGTTAAAAAGTTAACACTATTCATTAAAAGTCAACAATTACGGCTGCACAACTCCCAATTCAAATTTTCCTCTAAAAATCAATTTTTACAATTTTTTATTACACATTTTTCCATAAAAAGTCAAAAAGTTAACCCAAACATCCATATTTTCAACCTCAATTTTTTAGTCAAAAAAGACAAAAAGTGCACTTATGTAGTCTTCCCAAACAAGGCTTAAGTTTGACCGATTGTCTAGTTAATTATCTTGTTAATCGTCTATAAAATTTGATAAAAAGTTAAACTTTTTTTTTAATTTGATGAAAAATTTAATCTTATTTTTATTTGATGAGTTTGTTACCATAGTTGGAGTAGAAAAAATAGACCGGGTTTCATCAAATTATCTGAGTAAGTATTGGAAACACTTTCAAAAAATAATGTGCGAGTGATTTTTAAAGATTATGGTTTCCTTGGGAAAGTTGATTTGGCTTTTTAGCATTTTAGTCTCGGTTAAAAAATTCATTTGAATTGATTTTTTTGACTTTTATGAGAGAAAAAATGAAATGATTATAGTTTGAATATAATATTTTATTTTATTAATTTTTTAGTCTATTTTATCTTTTATGACTAATTTAATCAAAAAATCAACCTAACCCACCCCACATCCAAACGACACCTATAATTGACCACTTAACTATTAATCAAATAATATTTTATTTTATTTTGTATTTATCACTTTGTTTATATTAATCCTTTAATTAGGGTGGGGAAATATTAAAGGTAAGTTTGGGGAGTTATAGTAATGGTAAAAAGTCACTAAAAAAATTTAGAAAGTTAAAAAATTATATAAAAAGTTAAAAATTTAATTTCATCTTTACTTTTTACATATTTTTTTAATAAAAAGTCAAAAAATCATCATAATATTTTTTTCATTTTATATTTTAATCAAAAAAATTAAAAAATTTATTCAATAAATAAAGTATTGAAAATTGAAGGAAACTTTTCACTTTTGAGATAAAGCATAACCCCCACTCTTTTTATATTTACCAAAAAAAGAACCCCTACTCTTTATTGTTTAGTTAAAACAAACTATGACTTTTTTTTTGTAAAATAGAATTTGTCTGTAAAAAAATTAGAATTGTTTTTGTAAAATTAGGATTTGTTCAGTCCGCGAACGCAATCAATATCCACCAGTCAATTTGCCTAACCCACTCAATCAATTTCAAAACAATGAGTGGTCTGATGTGGATGAAGTTTTCTTAACCTGAACCTCATTTAGAGCATCTCCAACCCAATCCTCTCACCAAGAGGATGAAAATAAATTTTTTTATTCAAAAAGTGAATATAGAGTACATCACTATTCATTCCAACTCCAATCATAATCCTTCATTTTCTTCTCTAATTGTTGATGCCGTGAAAACATGGTTTAGAATTGTTCTGCATTGCTGAAGAAAGTGGCAGGGGAGACATGAATGTTGATGCTGTGAAGAAGGTTTATGGTAGACTTGGTAGACTTGGATTATTCGGCATCAATAATCTGTAAATCACTTCTGAATTATTCGGCATCAACATTCTAGAATTATTCTGCATTTTCTTCTCTAATTTTCAACAATCTATAAATATTTCCCTCCAAAATTAACTATCAATTTTCCCTCCATCTATTTTCCTTACCATCTATTATTTTATAGAAAAACCAAACCCTCATACAACCAAAACAAATGACTGTAGAGCTTCTGAAACAGAAATGGATGCTGAATATATTCATGAAGAAATGGATGCAGAGCATATTTATTTACCACCATTCCTTGATTATGAAGAAGAAATGGCAGCATGGGAAGAGGAAGAAAGTATATTACTTCATTTATATGCTTCCAACAACATCATCATAGCTCAATATCTTCAAGAAGATGATCAAGTAGTACATAAAGGTTCAGTTTATGGACATATAGTGAGAGATCGTAAAAGGGAAGAAGGTCATGCTCAATTATGGAATGATTACTTCTCAGAGAACCCGACCTATGACGAAAATTTATTTCGTAGGAGATTTCGAATGCGTAGAAGTTTATATTTACAGATTGTTGATGCCGTAAAAGCTCACGATGATTTCTTTGTGCAGAAGAAGGATGGTCTTGGTAGACTTGGATTGTCTACTTTGCAAAAAGTAACAAGTGCATTTCGAATGTTGGCATATGGAACGGCGGCCGATTCTACGGATGAATATATACGAATTGGTGAGTCTATTGCCATTCTATGTATTAAAAAGTTTTGTCGGGCAATCGTTGAGATATTTGGAAAAAAATACCTTAGATCACCTAATTCCAATGACATTGCAAGTTTGTTAAAAAAAGGTGAAGAACGGGGCTTCCCAGGGATGCTTGGGAGCCTTGATTGTATGCATTGGTCTTGGAAAAATTGCCCAACAGCTTGGGCAGGACAATACTCTGGACGTGGTGGATCCCCAACTATCATTCTTGAGGCAGTGGCATCTCACGACCTATGGATTTGGCATGCATATTTTGGCTTACCGGGCTCCAACAACGACATTAATGTCTTGCAATCATCTAATTTGTTTGCGAATCTCACCCAAGGTATAGGTCTTCCTGCTCATTATACTATCCATGGCATAGAGTTTAATGTTGGCTATTATCTAGCAGATGGTATATATCCGAAGTGGTCAACTCTCGTACAAACTATTTCTAAACCTCAAGATCCGAAGAAACAACACTTTGCAATGATGCAAGAAGCATGTCGAAAAGACGTTGAACGAGCATTCGGAGTACTTCAATCACGATTTGCTATAGTCAAGGGACCAGCTCGTTTTTGGAATAAGTGTGTGTTACATGATATCATGTCTGCGTGCATCATAATGCATAACATGATTGTTGAGGATGAGGGTGGTGAACATGCAAGTGTTATTAATTCTGGTACTCCAGCTCCCATCCCCAATGTTGAGATGGTGGTAGATGAAACAGAACAATTTCAACAGTTTCTTGCCCGACATAAAAAAATAAAAGACAAAGAGGCTCACTATGTTTTGAGAAATGCATTGGTTGAGCATTTGTGGGAAAGACATGGTAATTGCCACATTTAGAAGACATGGTTATTGATGTGAATGCTCCATTTATTGTTTTTGCACTTGGAGCTTTTTGAGTTTACATGTACTGGAGCTTTGTTTTTTACTCAAGCCACTGCTCTCTCATTTTCCCAACATATATCAGTAGCTACAATTCTCTGTATTGCTATTAGTTTTGTCTTTAGTAATGGGATGTAAATTGGAAGATACTAGGAGAGGTTGGGTTGGTAGTTATATTTATAAATGTAACAATTTATTAATTTAGCAGTTTATTAATTTAACAGTTTATTAGCAGTTTGTTAATTTAATAGTGTATATACGAATTGGTAGTTATATTTTTGAGTTTACATGTAACAGTTTATTAATTTAGCAATGGGATGTTTTGTCTTTTCCCAACATGATATTTATATTTATAAAATATGTCCTAGCACTAGTAATCTGGTAAGACATCACCACCTTCATATTGCCTAAAGCTACTAAAATCACCATGGCTAAAAGAAACAGAGTTGTTGGCTACTTGATCATTTTGTTCTAAAATTTCTAATTTTTTCCTTCGAAAATACTCACGATCAATTGGGTCTGCAATGCTTTTCAAGTCCATCTTCATGATTTCTTCCTCTTGATGTTCACGTTGAAGTTTTAATCTTTTACTTTCATTTTCAGCTTGTAACATCATGAGTTGGATACGCGCTGCAGAATCATTTTCCATTTTAGCAAATCGTTCTTCTCTTTGCTTTTGCCCTTTTTTCAAATTTATCATGATTTCTTGGTTTCCTTCAACAATGGATTCAAGGAGATGACTCTTATCAGCTATTTGCATCCTTCTTAACTTCTCTTTCTTCCTCCCTATAGGACGACCCGATGAATCGACGTGATGATCCACCTCTGCTACAGTTTCTTCATTTGCATCCAAATCAATGGATGATGGTGCTACTAAGGATGCAGATACAGGGGATCCATTTTGAAATCCTTCAAAGCAATCATACCCTTGTTTGGGATTTTCTTTGGGGGTATTGTCAAGCCATTTCTCAGCCTCCTTAAGAATGGGCCATACATGATCATATTGGAATCCTTTCCTCTCTTCAGGGTCTTGTGCAAATAGGATTTTGGCCTGATCCATCTGCAAAATGAGAATTAAAAAAAATAAAAAGAAAAAAATGTTTATAGTAGTAATAACATTTTGTAAGATATAGGAACTTCTTGTTAGGCATTTTTTTTTTTTTTTAAAACATTAACTCATATACATAATACATGACAAAATTGTGTAAGAAGTCTTACATAATCTATCTCAGAAGCACCACTGGGATTAAGGCGTTCAACTGATCGAACACATCCCCGAAACTTGTTAATGGCCTTCATTATTAAAGCCATGCGACATTGGAGGGATTTTGTTGTTCGAGGGCCACTGTTGTAGCTTGGCAAGAGCTCATGATACTTGGCACTAATACGCTCCCATAACTTCTCTCTCTTTTGATTAGTACCCCTTACAGGATCTTGAGAAATTTCAAGCCATGCATTACATAGATTTTTATCCTCTTCTATTAAGAATGCCCGACCACGTAGAACTGATTTTCCACCCAATTCCACACTTGCAGACATTTCTATAGAAAGTATATATGGAAATATGATTGTAGCTTTGATAGGAAAAGACTTGTGCTTTTAGAAAAGAAAGATAGCTGTATATATAGACTGTTTCTTACGTTGAGGACTTGAATTCGACATTTAAAATGCTGATACTTTTCATCTACCAGTTGGTGGGAGAAGTTAATAAGGATTCTTTGACAGAAGTAAAGCACAGTTGGTAGGAGAAGTTAAGAAGCATGGTTGGTAGGATACTTTGAGGTCTTGAAAATGTATGGTTTCGTGGAACATTGTTTTTGTTCATTGACTTCATCTACCAGTTTTTGTTCATTTACTTCATGGAACACTGTTTTTGTTCATAGAACACTGTTTTAACATCCCAATCTACATCCCATTGTTGTTTTAAAGAAAATATTTAATTTAATACAATTCTGTATATATCAGTAGTATCTACATCCCATTTTGGTAGTATCAATTGTTTTAACATCCCAATCTACATCCCATTGCTAAATATTTAAAACAGTTCGAATTGGTAGTATCTACATCCCAACAGTGGAAGATACATCCCAATCTACATCCCAATCTATATCCCATTTTGGTATTATCAATTGGTAGTAGCTACAATTGGTAGTATCTACATCCTAACACTGTTTTGGCAAATATTTAGCAATGGGATGTAGATTGGCATCTGTATTACTGTATTTAGTTTTGTTTTTGTTCATAAAATTCTTTGTATTACTGTATTAACAAATATTTAATTTTAAAATTTTTGTAAAATATATTTAATATTGTACTCATTTTAAAGGTATGATTTCATACTTTTTATTGATGTCAATTTTATAAAAATTAAATTTACACATTAAAAGTTATTTCGAATATAATAAAAAATATGGAGTGAATAGTGTTTTGGAGGTCTCCTTCATTTTTTTCATCCTCCCTTCATATTTGAAGGATCAATCCATCTTCCTTCATTTGGGAGGAAGAAATGAAGGATGGATTGGAGCTCAAAATTATGAAGGATCCTTCATATTTGAAGAAATGAAGGATGGGTTGGAGATGCTCTCAATCCATCTTCCTTCATTTGGGAGGAAGAAATGAAGGATGGATTGGAGCTCAAAATTATGAAGGATCCTTCATATTTGAAGAAATGAAGGATGGGTTGGAGATGCTCTTAGATGGGTGGAGGATGACATGCCACCCACCTAAATCCAACCCATGAGTACCCCTATCCTTGACTATGAAAATTATACAAAAATATCTCTTCTAAAAATGGCCTAAAATGATGAAAATAATACTTTTGCATAGTTTTAGGTACAAAATTGTAAGCCCAATTCCTCTCTAAACCAAGGAAGCCACGTAAGCCCAATTACTCTCTAATCCAAAAAAGTAGGCCATAGCCAGTTGGATTGGGTCGAATCAAGTCGGAACCCCATTACTTTTCCAAGCTTTACTATAAAAAGGGAAGTCGATGGTAACTAACTGTTCAACGGATCTATATCTATCACATTCAAAACACAGGATCACGAAGAAGAAGAAGAAGAAGAAGAAGAAGAAGAAGAAGAAGAATCACATCATCCTCAAAACTTCCTATCTTTGGTTGCCAAAATCAATGGCAAACCGCACAGAAGAAGACTCACCGCAATTGAAAAAGCCTAGAATTCATGGCCCAAAAGACAACATTGCAAGAATAATTTAGTTTTTCTTTTTTTCTTTTTTTATTTTTAGGTATCCTAGCCAACTTTTGCACACCAGATTAAGTTCTTACAGTCTAAACAAGCCTTTCAAAACAAGTTTCTATGCGGTCCGTGGCCTCAAGGTTTTATGTTGGTTAGGGGATTGAACCTAAGACCTGAATAGCCTCCTAAACCCCAGGCCTCGAGCCACTAGGCCAACCCTTTTCTTTTTTGTTTGTCACCATTAATGGCAACATATCCATTTTCTTTCCCTATCTGGCTTTGAATCAATACATTTTTATTTTTTCAATTTTTTAGATTCTATTTTGAATAATGTTTTTCTTTTGAAAATCGACGAAATTGTTCCAATTACTATGAAAGAAAAGAAAATCTATAAATATGAACAACAATTTCTCTATTGTCTATATTTTTTACAACAGCA
This sequence comes from Camellia granthamiana, assembly GCA_036172215.1. NCBI lineage: Eukaryota > Viridiplantae > Streptophyta > Magnoliopsida > Ericales > Theaceae > Camellia > Camellia granthamiana. Next base: position 122,731,488 of record CM069912.1, read on the forward strand.
GTTAGGTTTTGAGAACATGGACGACAGTTGGGATTCTTTGCAAATTGGTCAGTTATAGTCTGTTTGGGTTGAAGGATTTGGAGAAAAGAAAATAAAATAAATAAAGAGGAAGGGAAAAAGATCTCTCATTGTTTGTTTGATTAAGTAGATGAGAAATGGTGCAAATGATTTTTGTCGTGAGAAATGGTGCACAAGAGAAATCTCTTGAAAGTTCCTTTCTACATTTGATATGAAAATGTTTCTCTGACGCTCCATTTGTTTCAATGGAAAACATTTTATAGAAAAAAATTTTGCAAAACATTTTTTATAGAAAACTTTTTCAAAGAAAATGTTTTCTTATGTTTGATTGTGTTTTTGAAATTAATGTACTAATGGTTGTATTACTGGTGGTGGTAGTGACAGTGGCAGGGTGGAGGTGTTCGGGTAGTGGTAGCAATAGTGGTGATGGCGGCAATAGTGGTGTGGTGGTGATGGTAGTAGAGGTAGTAATGAGATGAAGGTGGCAGTGGAGGTGACAGTGGTAATGGTGGTTGTTGCCGTGGTGGTAGTGGTGCAGTGGTGGAGGTGATGGTAGTGGTGGTAATGTGGTGACATTGATAAAAGTTGAAAACATTTTTCGTTCAAATAAGTTTGTTTTTTGTTTATCATAGAAAATGTTTTTGGTTAATTTTTGTTTTTCGTTCTGCCCACACGTGAACATGATATTTTTTTAATTTTTAATTTTATGTAATTAATCGATTTCTTTATGCTTTGTTTGGTTAGACGATTTGAGAAGAAATTTGAAAAGAGAAAGAAAAAATGTAGATGAAATGTGAGAAATGTAGGTAGAATTTTTTTACTGTAAAAGCAGCTTGTTTGGCTCATAATAATATTGTTAAATACTTCTAGATTTGGTGAGAGATTGGGAGAATTTGTACTTGAGTTTGGTGAGTTTTGTTATGAGTGAAAGTTTACTTTGTAACCATTGTAACTGGTGGTGGATCAAAAAATATATCTTAGAGAACACACATATGTTTTCTCCCATAACAAGTAACAACCAGATTTTATTAATCTTATACATTTTTTAAATTTTTTTATCAATCGGTGAGATAGAATATTACAATTATCATGATATTTATGTTAACATGATTTATAAATTCACAATCAATAACTAAAATCTATTAACCCAACAATAGGGACAAACAAATAATTAAATCTACAATCAATAAATCCAACCCTATCAATTCAATAAAGAGTCCTATAATGAAGAGAAATAATCAACTAACAAATCCCATAATAGGAAAGAAATGATCAATTGATTCAATTCTTACCTTGAGTATATACAAGAATTGTTGGAAAATAATGATTTTTCAGTAACTTTAATTAGAAATTAAAGTTGGACCCAACCGCCAATTGAGGTGAGTCTAAGTGGTTTTGTATTATCTCAAGTGAGAAGATTACAATATAAAAATGATGGGCCGAAACCATTGAGTTGTGAATGAGAATTATTTCATAAAGTGGGCATCAATAGAAGTTAGGCTTGAGCCTAGGCTTGGACTTGGACTTAGGTTTAGTCTTGGTTTGGACTGGCCTAGGCTTATGTATGTGCATGTGTTGGTCTTAGTCTTGGGCATGGGCTAGATTGTGCTATGCTGGACTGGGCTTGTCTTGTGCATATGTTTTAGACTGGGTGTGGATCGGGTTGTGACCCAATACCCGTATCCATTTTGCAACCCATCTAGTTGGATTATTTAAATAGCATTATATATATATATATATTTATTTATTCAACCTTTGTAACTCTCATCTTTTGATGATAGAGTTGATGATCATTATGTACATGAGAGTTTTGCACCTTTGTAACTTTAGCCCTAAAGGCTAGAGTTGATGGCCGTTGATGCTAGATTTTATAATAGCTTTCATAGCTAAGACCTCTTCCCTACAAGTATAAAAAGGGTTTTTTCCCTCCAACTTAGAAGAAGAGTTTAAGAGAGATTTTTTATGGAAAATGGAGATATTATTTTGAAATAAAAAAAGTTAGAGATGTTTTTTACACCAAAGAAAAATTTCTTATCTTCTTTTGCTAGTCCCTTCTTTGGCTCTTGTTAGAGAGAGTACAACCATTATCAAGTTCGCCGAAGCAGTTCAGAAGGTGTTTCTGCATTAGCTGGTTTCGACCGTTGTATCTTGAGAGATAGACGCCGGTGTACCTTCAGCATCCATCGGGAGGTAATGAATCTGTTTTAAGGAAACTGTGGTATCACACAGTAATACCTATGCGAAAAGGAATGAAAACAAATACAAAACCAAATTAATAATCTTTGGGATGTACAAATAAAAAGTATGGACGACTAACCTTTGTGATGAACAGGAATACCTAAGCGAGAAGAGGAGTTTAGAAAATGGATAATCTTATTTGAATTGGTTTACATTTGTTTAGTGAAGCAATTTTTCGCTTGGATTTAGATGGTTTTTACCAATTGTGCAAAAGCAAGTTTTATTTGCTTGTATTGTTAGAAGTTTTTTATTTGCTTAATTATTGTTGTAGCAATTTTTTACATTGCTTGTAATTTGGTTAGCAATTTTTAAATTGCTTGTAAGTTTGGAACTTGGTTTGGTTTTCTGTAATAGAAACCAAAGTGTTTAACCTTGGCTAAAGAGTAATTCTTATTTGTTCAGAAATGACAACTAAGACATATTTGGTTTCAAACTTTTAGGGTTTGAGGAAATCTTTGGGTTTAATCATTTTATTCCCAAAGTGTTGGAAAACCAAGTTTGGAGAAAGTCTTTGAGTATAATCTGATTATTTCCAAAGTGTTTTGGCTTATAATCTGATTATTTCCAAAGTGTTTTGGTTTTGAAAAAAGAAACCAAATTTTAGTATTAGCTAAAATATTTATGATTTTATTCAGAAATAATGGGCTCAATTCCGGGAATACCGGTTAACTTTTATGAATGGTGTAATTCTGATAGCAATTTTTAATTACTTATTAGTTTTGTAAACATGGTTTGTTTTAACCTAATTTATCCCTTGAAAAACTTAATTCTAAATTTGTTTCTCATAGATTAAGAGCCAACATGCTCTTGAAAGTTTTGTCTGAGGTTAACTGGGACCGATGTGACCCCTCCAGTCTTCCTAGAAACTTTCCTGACCATGTTCGATTCTAGGGTAAGTGGTGATCATTTTTGAATTAAATTTTAGACTTTGGGATGTCCTAGTGTTAAGTTTAGGTTCTAGAAAAACATCATAGTGAAATTCTGTTGTGATTTTTCAGAAATGGCTTCAAGATGTGACAAAAAGAAATATTGTTCCACCTGATAACCTTAAACCTTGCAAGGTTCTTAAAAGAAGATCTACAAAGATCAAGTGTGATTAAAGGAAATCGTAAGATTACATGATAATATGTTTGAATTAATCAGAGGCGATTAGTATGTTATCCTTATGTCAATTATAGCATATATGATTACTATGTGACTTTGCTTGAAAGCAAAGATAAGACAACCCGTTAGAGTGGATGAATATATTTTTGAATTTTTTAAATCCAAATATATTCTTAAATTGGTGGCTCCTAGTGAGTACAAGATCACTGATCACTGAGATAGAAAACTGGTGGTTCCTAAGAGGTGTTAGACCATTGGCTGTACAGTTATGAGATTGTGGTTCATAGTAATGAACATATTATTGATCACCTAGTAGTGGAGAGGCTACTGATCATATGTCAAGACATGATGATTCCTAGTAATGAAAGAGTCTACTGATCCTATATCAGGACGTTGTGATTCCTAGTAGTAAAGTGACTACTGATCACAGGTTAAGACATTGTGATTCCAGTAGTAGAAAGTCTACTGACCACATGCTGAGAAATTAGTGATTCCTAGTGATAAGACTACTGGCCAAGTAATGAAGTTCCAAATAGTAAACTATTAAACGGTGGATTTATGTTTCCTAATAATAAGATAGGTTGGACCAAATATGTTTGGATGCCTAAATTCGGTTAATGACATTCTGGGAACGTGTTTACCGTGATATGATTTTGAGAGTTTCATAATCATTGTGACACAAGAAATTGTTTAAAGACCCTGTATGAATTTTTGAAAAGGTCAAAAGCCTTTGTATAAATTCTACAAATGTGGGGGTGTCATAGAAAATGTGGTAATACCTAAACCCAAAAGGGTTAGGATAAACCTAAAAATCCGTTGACTTTGTATTCAACGGTTATGCACAATATAGCAGTGCATATCAATTTCTTGTGTTTAAGTTTACTATTCCAAATATACACAACAATACTATCATGGAATCTAGAAATGCATCTTTCCTTGAAAATGTATTACCTTGTCGTATCCAAAAAAGGATTTCGAGTTCCATGAAAGAGGTTGAAGGTGACAATGATCAGATAGATGATCAAGTCAATGATCAAGCTGAGGAAGTAGATGAGCCAAGAAGAGGTAAAAGGGCTAGGACCGCAAAGTCTTTTGGTCCAGACTTCTTGACTTATATGTTAGATGGAGAACCTCGAACATTCCATGAAACTGTAACTTCATTTGAAAGTCCTTTATGGAAAGAAGCAATTAAGAGTAAGATTGACTCCATCTTACATAACCATACTTGGGAGTTGGTTGATTTAACCCCAGACAGTAAGGCTTTGAGAAGTAAGTGGATTTTTAAAAGAAAGATGAAAGCGATAGGTCAATTGATAAGTATAAAGCTAGGCTAGTTATCAAAGGATACAGGTAGCGAGAAGGCCTGGATTACGTTGATACGTATTCACCTGTGACAAGGATTACATCCATTCGCATGGTGATTGTGATAACTGCTTTATGTGGTCTAGAGATCCATCAAATGGATGTAAAAATAACTTTCTTAAATAGAGATTTAGATGAAAAAATCTTCATGGAGCAACCCGAGAGGTTTTCGGCTCCAGGGAAAAATAAGAAAGTCTATAAGCTTGTCAAGTCATTATATGGTTTGAAGCAAACTCCTAAGTAATGGCATGAGAAGTTTGACAAACGTTATGTTGTCAAATGGATTTAGAATCAATGAGTGTGACAAGTGCGTATATATTAAAGACACTAATAGAGGTTATGTCATTTTGTGTCTATACGTAGATGACATACTCATTGTTAGCAGTAATGATGAAATTATTAGAACTACCAAGAGATTGTTAAACTCCAAATTTGACATGAAAGATATGGTCCTTGCAGATGTCATTATGGATATTAAGATTACTAGAACGTCTAAGGGTATTGTACTTTCTCAGTCTCACTATGTTGAGAAGATACTTGAGAAATTTGGTAAATCAAATACAAATGTGTCTAGGACACCGGTAGACATGAGTCTACATTTGACCAAGAATAATGGTGAGATACAAGTGTCTCTCAGCTAGAATATTCTCGGGTCATTGGAAGTTTGATGTATCTGATGAGTTGTACAAGGCCAGATATAGCCTACTCTATTGGCAGGCTTAGTAGATACACGAGTAATCCGAATGCTACTCATTGAAAAGGCATTACGCGAGTGTTAAGTCATCTACGCTACACCCGAAATTATGGGCTGCATTATAACAGATACCGGCTATACTAGAAGGGTATAGTGACGCTAATTGGATATCTGATATAAAGAACTCCAAATCCACTAGTGGTTATGTGTTTACCCTCGGAGGGGCAGCCGCGTCTTGGAAATCTTCCAAGCAAACGTGTATATTGAGATCAACAATGGAATCGGAGTTTATTGCTTTGGATAAAACGTCTGAAGAAGCTAAATGGCTTCGCCAGTTTGTTGAGGATATTCCACATTGGCCGAAACCTGTGCCTGCTATTTGTATTCATTGTGATAGCTAATCGGTGATTGAACGGGCACAGAGTCATATGTATAATGGAAAGTCTAGACATATCCGTCGTAGACATAATTCCATACGATAACTACTCTCTAATGGAATTGTCTCTCTATACTATGAAGAGTCTAAGGACAACATTATGGATCCGCTAACCAAAGGGTTAACTCAAGAGTTAGTAGAAACGTCGTCAAGAGGAATGGGTTAAGGCCTTTAGTAATGTTACTGGAACGGAAAACCTAACCTAGTTGACTAGAGATCCCAAGATCTAGGTTCAAAGGGACAACCTAATTTCGGGTAATGAGTGAGTCACAGAAGAGGTAAATTCTCTAGCCCATTCCTTTGTACAGTGATACCCTATGGGGTTGGAAGGCTAAGCTAGTGCTTTTAATAACCTAAGTGATTTGAATAATAAACCATGGTATAATGAGATACCTTATATAGGTCACCTATGTGAGTGCGAAATGGGGTCGCTTCTTTAAGAATTGGGAAGGCCGAATTCTTTAAAGCCACTTACTGAACTAGACTAGTGTTCTAGGGCCATACCAGACACACAAGTGAGAACAAGAACAAGAACAATAGTTAGACTCACTCTTGTGTAAAGTCTATTGTCTCGGTTTACACAAACGACAAAACAGTTTAAGACATCACGTTCACTGGCTAGCCAGTAAATTCGATAGGCTTTCACTACGAAAGGTTCAAGGCCAACAACTACATTTTCTGATGCAGAGTTAGTTATGTGCTCTCTCTCCGAGTCTTTGTTGTTAACGTTGTCCATTTTCTTTATTCGGTCAATTTTTATTCATGTGGGAGATTGTTGGAAAAAATAATTTTTGATGACTTTAATGTGAAATTAAAGTAGGTTCCAACCATTGGTTGAGGTAGGATTAAATGGATTTAGATTCTTTGTAACAAGGTTTTTACACCACAAAAAGAATGACCAAAAACCATCGAGAATTGAATGAGAAATTATCTCATAAAGATGGCCTTATGAATGAGGTTTTGGGAATTGTGTATAACTACCAATCCCACATTGATTGTGAAGGAAAACTTTCATGGGTATTTAAGTCTCAAGATTATGGGAAAGGCATAAGCCCTTTGGGGCATCCAAATTTTCCGAAGAAAGGGAGTTATGGATGCTTCAAGAATGGGCTTGGGCCAAGACTATGGTCCAAGTTGGTTATGATAAAACTGTCACGCGTGCACGCTCCCGGACCGGGCCGGGTCTGGGTCCGGGTCCATGGATCTTGGACCTTAGACTTGGGCTTAAGGTTTGAGGTTTGAGGTTTGAGGCTTGAGACTTGCTGGAATGGGTTAGGTTTGGGCTGGGCCGGATTGGTGGTCCACCAACCTAAACTTTTTGGGCAAAGTCTGCTGCAGATATATACATTGGTATATACAGAATATATATCTCATAGATATAATTGTCCCATCAATTTTGGTCCATTACTCCAGTAGTTTTGCAGGAGTAATAACCATTAGTGGCTAGCGTTCATGGCATTAGATACTAGCATTTATGGCTGGAGGCTCCTCATTTCTCCCACATGGTGTATAAAAGAAGCCTCATCTCCCTTGGTTTTGTATAGATTTTTTGCTTCTAAAATATACTAGTCAGTTTGCTTGTTTATATAATATATTCTTCCTATGTAAGAGAGTGCTGCCATTGTCGGTTCACCAAAGCTAACAGAAGGTGCTTTTGCGTTAGCTGGTCTAAGCCATCTTATCCTAAGAGACAGAAGTCGATGTTCCTCCAGTACCCACGGTGAGGCGGCTAATCTGTTTTAAGGACACTGTAGTATCACACAGAATTTGGTTTGATTCCTCTTCTTTCAACATATTATGTGTTATGTATTTATGTATTATACTCTAGAATGTACTATGGATTTGTTTGATGTTCTATTATTTACTTTAATAAATCATGAATCTATTTATTTTGTTTCGATTACACAATTTGAATAACAAGAATGACCAAAATAATAGAATCAAGAATTTTAAAGTGTTAAAAATGCGAATTTTATATAATTTAAGGAAGGGCACTGCTACAATTTTATGAGAAATAAATAATACATAATCATTATATTAAGAGTAATAGTATAAATATAACAAATTTAGGTGGCACGTGACCTCTAGTCTAGCAAAATAATAAACATGAATAATTAGCATGAATATCATAATGACAATGACAAAGACAAAAAATAATATATATAGAGAGAGAGAGAGAGATAAAAAAGTAAGAATAGAGGAAAATAGTTATGAGATTTTGGAAGGCACGTTGTCACTGTCCTAAAACTGTTTTCTTCCCCTCGTGAAAGTACAATCGGAGTAAAATAGTTCCAAAATAAAACTCAAACTGCTCAGAGCGTTCCACGTCTAGCGTTCACGACCACCAAGAGGTTTGAACCAAGCCATGAATATGGAAAGTGTTTGGGTATATGCAAGGGATATGCAAACTTGCATAAGTTCTCACAAAAATGCGCAAGTTATCTTACAAAATCACGTAATTTAAACATAAATTCGTGTAAGTTAACTCATAAAAATTTAAGAAATCACAACTTGCGCATAAATTTTCGCAAACATATGTAAGTCATCTCACAAAATTACGTAACTTAAACACAAATTTATATAAGTTAACTTATAAAAATTTGAGAAATCATAATTTTGCGTAAGTTCTTACAACTATACATAAGTCACCTCACAAAATCACGTAACTTAATACAAATCACATAAGTTAACTCATAAAATGTGTCGTAAATTCTCACAAAAATATATAATTTAAGTCACAAAAATATATAAGTAAATGGCATCCCATATGCGTTGCACACTAAAAAATTATCCATGAATATATATAACAATATAGAAAACTTTATCTTTCATCTTTCACCTCATGTTTTTAGTTGTCCGGTGTCTTTCAACTCTTAGAAAATCATAAATTTATATATCACTCCTAGTAACTTACAAAATTAAAACTCACTTAATGGTAATGATAAATCATAATTTAACACTATATTAAATAATGAAATAATGAGATATAAAACCTTTCGTAACTCATAGTTTATTGAATTAACTAAAATAATACATTATTTTATTTTTATTAAAAATATCTCAACAGTCCTCCACTTTTAATAAAAATAAATACTTTTAATATTTTTAAAAAATTTATAATATATCCCCACAATCCAAAACTACTAAAAAATAATATATATATATATATATATAATATAGGGCAATATATACTATGTAATAGGTGTAGGTGTCTTCCGAACTTCAACCTCACTTAATCTTAACAGTTTTTCTCTAAAGAATCATAGTGGACTAAATCTTGAACTAGACTTCTTGGATCGAAAATCAACATGTCACAGACACAACATTGATATTGAACTATAGTTTGTGGGTTAGTGCTCTAAATGGCAATGCACTTTGATCTTGATTCTCATAAAAATTTTAGAGACTACCCACGGTCGCGGCCTTACGATGATTCCCACTTAATAAAATCCTCTGAGGGTACAGAGTGACAAAATGCACACTCGAATTCATTCAGGGTTTAACTCAAAATATTGGAAGTTCGATTGCTGTGTAATGGAATGCACACAAAATCAATTAAGGTTTTTTTTTTTCATTTTTTTTATTAAGTATTATTTTATATCACTATTAGGATCTTAACTTCCACAAAATCATGAAATTTCAAAATAATGAGAGGGAGTTCAACCGCTGTATTATAAATACACAAAATCAATTAAGTTCTTTTTTTTCCCCTTTTTTTTATTAGGTATTATTTTTTATTGGCATTGGGATTTTAAATTGCACATTTTCAAGAAATGACAAAAAAATTAAGAGTCCAACTATTGTGTTATGGGAGGAAGCGGGGTCACTACTGTGAGCAGTTTCTTGATGTCCTTGCTGTGCCATTATACGGCATCGTTTTCTACTCCCTTTTTTTTTCCCAAAAAAACCAAACACTGCGTATGAATTACAATTGCCTCCATATAAAAAATTTTAAAAAAATTACAACTACCTATTCTATTTTTTTTCTTCATTGCCTTCTTCTACTACTCCATTTCCTTAATCTAGATGTCAACAAATTTGCAATTCTTCCAAGAATCAAACCATGGTCTTTCAAGAATATAGTGTATCACCATCTAGAACATACTCGGATCACCCTTAACGACACTATTGTGACCCACAAGAAAGTTTCAAATAAATGTAAGAGACCCAATTTCATGATCATCCAATCATTGGAACCTATAAAGAAACGCACCCGATTCCGAATTCATAACGCCTAGCGTCAAGACCTGATTCTTTGAATGTCTGCAATTGTACAACACCATGGAAAAACCAATTTTTGTAGTTTGCACCACATGCACCATTCATTTTCATAGTCATGTTAGGTGCATAGTTGTATTGAACACACATTATGACATAGTTATCAATCACCAAGTTGATTAATTCCGTAATTCTGATGATCGTCGAGGCACCAATAGAGTTTGCCGAAGAGGCAACGACAATGGTTGCGCTCTTCTGTTCGACACCAAAATTCTTTGTGGTAGACTTCTTTCCGATATCTATATAAATAGTGCTATGAATATGTACGTATGTCACAACCCAAACCCGCCCCTATAGGTTTAGCATCGTAACCGGCCAGTAATCCTTGGATTACCAAAGGCCTCTGAACAGAAGAACTTATAATTAGGGGCTGCGAAAGCAAATATAGAAACATACATAGTCCATTGAGCTGTGCAGACATATATGAGACAAAAATTTTAAGCTTTTTACACATATACATAACGTCATATTGTCACATTCATTACAGATATAGCCAAAAGGGGGCTTAGCCCAATATACAGTTAATAGAAAACTTGTTCATAACCCTAAAGAAGACAAAGCCTTGACATTCACAAAACATGACCATAAGACGTATGGAACCTCCTTGGGAGGCACAAAGGTTGGCTGATCAAAAACTCTCCAGGCAGTCATTACTGAGCCTGGCCACACGCCTGATCACCTACATACATAAATAATAGAGTGAGCGGGAGCCCAGTGAATAATAACAAGGTAAAGAGTTTAATGAATGATGTCCATCTCAGAGTTAGAATCTAGAGTTTACATCAGAAACAGATTCTTATGCATATTCAAATCTCAAATCAGAAACAGATTCAGATTCACATACTTATCTAGAAATCATAAACGGTTATAGGTGGTACATCCATTAGTTATCATATCAACTTGGTCCTGAGACCCACATGTATAGCCGGTACCGACGACCATAAAGGTCCACATCTTGTGCACAAGTAGCCATGGTATTGTTACCCCCAGGTAAGGGCCACGTGAATATAGGGCTCGGTATTGTTACCCCCGGGCAAGGGCCACGTGAACATAAGCTACGGTATTGTCACCTCTGTGCGAGGGCCGCGTATATATTAGTCATGATATTATTACCCCCGTGTGAGGGCCACGTGAACTAAGGATGCCACAAATACATTTCAGAAAAATGGACATTCATTTATGATTCATAAAATAGCATTTCAGAAAACAGATCGTATCATATCAGTCAGAAAAATACTTATAATTAAACATAGCTTTATAGAATTATTACTCACAGATGGCTCTAAAGCAAACAAACATAGTAGACAGATCAGATAACTTGTGGCACGTGACCTACACAGATACAGAACGAATACGTACAGAATTACACACCCAGAATCATTAACTTAGTTCTTTCTTATTTTGGTGTGTTCTACCTCCTTTTCTCATTATTCCATCTTAATTAGGGCTTAGAAATGCCTAAGGTGCAATAAGGATGCCAAAATGCATTTGAAAACACTTAGTCAAAAATACTGGAAACAGGAGTCCCGCTCGAGCGCAACTTCCTTCGCTCAAGCGGACTACAAACATGTGAGGGGCCGCTCGAGCGGTCTACAAACTTTGAAAAAGTACTAGTTATGTGATTTTCACGCTCGACGGTCGCTCGAGCGTGAGACTCAAGTCCTCGCTCGAGCGCAACTCTTGTCGCTCGAGCGGTCTGCAAAAACATGAAACTTCTGGGGGCCTGCATTTCACGCTCAAGCGGACTTTAGTCGCTCGAGCGGAAGTGTAAGATCACAAAGCGGTCGCTCGAGCGCAGATTCTGTCGCTTGAGTGAAGTGCAGAATCTGGGATTTTCATATTGCACTCCCAAGTCTAAAACTCGAATTTAAAACCTTAGAATGCAACCTTTGGGCCCCAAAACTTGAGAAAACATGATTAAGCGAGTCAAACACCATGAATTCAAAGTCATTTCACAAAATCAAGCCCAAAACTTACCAATTGTGCAAAACAAAACTCAACTCTTTAAAAATATAACATACATGTTTTATCTTGACTTCAAAGCTTCCAAACATGATCAATTGAGATGAAATCATGTTAACCAAGATGAATTCCCAAAATAAAGGTAAGATGGACGCATGCATGAGTGAATTCTTTGAAATCAAACTCAAATTGTGCTCAAATGGACATGCATACATGGTATGATCTATGCTTCTTCATTCTAGCTCACTTCTCATAATAATCCACCCAATACACTAGTGTTCATGAATTCACCAACTCAAGAACAAGACCAAAGGCTTGAATTCTTACCTTAGCCTCTCAATTATGCTCTAGATGGTTAATTGTTTGAGTTTTCAAACCAAAAGCTTCGAAGTCTTCTACTTTCTACAATCCTTGAGCTTGAATTCAATTCTCCTTATTCTCTCTCTCTCTCTCTCTCTCTCACCCACGTTTTGGGCTTATAAGGATGAAGATGAGATGGATCTTAAGTGGTATAGAGGCCTTATATAGGCTTGCTTAGTGGTATTTAATTAATTTAGCTTAAGCTAAGCTAAGCATAGTGGCCTTAATTAATCTAATTTAATCGTTCCGAATCGGATTTCAATTGAACCTACCATAATGTTCTAAAAATTTCAAATAACACATATACCAAGTCAATATCATGATCGGATGCCGATAAGGCCTTCAATTCGCAAAATATAATAGAATTTCAAACAGATATTCTTCCAATAGACAAATAGAGACACAAATAATGCAATGCACAAATAATTAACTTAGGGTTTCATCTTAATTACGTATTAGGCTTATTTAATCATGGATTAACATTAATCAAAGGTCGGGGTTGTTACAACATATAATTTATGGAGGAATGATGAGAAAACAAAATTGCTTGGTTGGGTAAGTAGTTTTAGTTGGGTGGGTTGGATTGCCTGAGAAGGTTTGTATTCTCTCTTTGATTCACTGTAGGTGTGATGGTTGTTAGAAAAATAATGATTTTTTGGTGACTTTAATGCAAAATTAAAGTGGGTGTCAATCCTCAATTGAGGTGAAGTAAAGTGGATTTAGATTCTTTGTAGTGAGATCTTTACACCACCAAAAAAAAAAAAAAAAAAAACCATTAAGGCTTGAATGAGAAATCGATTCATTAAGTTGGCCTCATGAAAGAGGTGTCGAGAACACCAAGGATCCTCTAGAGTGTTTTTTTCCTAAAGTTTTCTAAAGTGATGTATTGTGTGGTTGAGATTTAATGCTGAAAAATTGATGTGACTTGTCATTAAATCTCAACCACACAATGCACTACTCTAGGAAACTTTAGGAAAAAAAAATTCTAGAGGATCCTTGCTCTGTTGAGAAAGGTGTAAAACCTTATATCTCACATTGATTATAAAGGAGAACATTAATGTGTATTTAAAACCCATTTTTTGCATAAGGGTGTAAGCCCTTTGAAGGAAAGGAGTTATGGATGCTTCGAGGATGGACTTGGGCCAAGACTATGGTCCAAGTTGGTTATGCAAAAATTGCCATACATACGAGCGCGTCGCCCGTCCACCCGGGCCAAGTCCGTGGATCTTGGATCTTGGGGCTTGGGCTTAAGGATTGAGTGTGGGGGTTGGGCTTAGCCCATCTATCTTAATCTTTTTAGGCCAAGTCAGATGTATGGGTTGCAGGAATTTGTATACAAAACCTAGTCTCCTCTATTGATGATGGAATTAAACCCATCAATTTTGCAGAATTAACTCCTACATTTGTTACAGGGGAGCCTCTTCCTCTCTCCCTGCATATATATAAAAAAAGGCCCTCTTCTTCACCTTTCTACACCAGAAATTGCTGTTATTCCAATCCTTTAATAGTTTTCCAGTTTTGTTATTTTCTTCCTGTGAGAGAGTGCTGCAAAGTTCTGTTCGCCGAAACTATTCAGTTAGTGCATTGCGTAGCTGGTCTAACCATCATATCTTGGGAGACAGACGTCGAACAATCTCCAACACCTAACTGGTAAGGCGGGGAATCTGTTTTAAGGACACTGTCTATGTAGGCTTCAGTTTGCTTTCTTCTACAATTTTATTATTTATGAATTTCTGTTATATCTATGTATAATTTCTACCATGAAATTCAAATTGTTAAATATATGAATTTATATGATTTATGTTATCACACAATTTGTACAACAATGGTAACAGCGGGAAGATGGCTTGCAGGAAGAGGGAAGGCCCTAAGTTGTGTATAATTTGACTTGATTTTCTACACACACACATGCACACAAAATACAAGTGAAAAACGGTGTCATGTAATGGCACAATAGGAGGCAGTAGGAAATTGCTCACTGCAGGGACCCCATCTCCGTTATGGGATGCATACAAAATCAATGTAGTCTTTTTCTTTTTTTTAGGGAGGCAAATTACAAAAAAAAAATTCTAAGGTTTCGCATATTTTTTAATTTAAATCCTAGAGTTTCAATTTTAACAATTACAACCCTAATGTTACTTTTGTGTCACATTTTAGCCCTTCCGTCCCTTTTTATCTGATTAACTAGTGGAAATCTAAGCAAAATTTTCAAATTCAAACTCACATGTTCAAGAATTTGTATCTCCATCGTCATAACTCTGTTTCGCCTCATTTTTACGTCGTTAGATTCACCTCATGACCTAATTTTCATTTCACCCCTCATACGTCTTGTTCCACCTCTTTTTGTGTACCGTTGGAACTCTGAAAATTAGCAAAAAAATAGATTTTTCTCTCTTTAGAAAAATTTTCATATTCAAACCCACATGTTTAAGCCCTTATATCTCCCTCATTGTAACTTCATTTCGTCTCATTTTCATTTCGTTATCTTATCCCAAGATGCAACCCAAGAGGGGGGTGAATTGGGTTATTAAAAAAAATTACAATATTGAAATTAACACAATATTCAGAATTTTAACAAACAAAAAAAAAAAACAGAATAATAATTATCAATATAAAAGTAAGAGAGATAGGGAGAGAAAATCAAACACTGAGATTTATAATGGTTCGGCACGCCAGGCCTACGTCCACTCTCCAAGGAACTTCCTTGAGAATTTCTTTACTATCAACTGAATAAATACACCACCAAGCTTGTGGATTTGGCACAGGAATTACTCTTATCTATTGAGCTTCACTCAACAATAAATGCCTCACCCTTACAAAAATCTCTCACAAAAATAATGAATAAAAATAAGTGATACTTAAACTCTCTTTTATAATAATTCTCTCACAAAGAGTAGATATGAAAGTGTAAGAATAAAAGCTACACTTAGATCTGAAAGTGAAAGAGCAGAATACAATATACTCAAAATTTTGGAGCACACATAAATTTTTCTTTTCAAGTTCTTGATTTTTCTCCATATACAACACTTCTATTTATACCAAAAAATATACCTGTTGGAAGAGAAAACGCTCCTCGACAACATATCTTTTTTTTCTTAGTCCACTTTTCCTTTGTCCAACTTTTACCCCTTTTCTTTGTCCAGATTTTTCTTTGACAAACATTACACCTTTTTTTTATCCACTTTTGCAGGCAAGTCATCATAATTTTGAGTATAAAATTCAATTCACACTCATATATATATATATATATACATACCAGATAAAATATATATATACCCCTCTTAAAAGTTTTGTAATTGTTGAAGAGATTATAAATACACTCAAATAAAATAAAAATAACTAATCATCCCATGTGAGTAGATCAAAAAGGAATAATTCATTAATATTACACTTGTCAAAAAAAATTAATCAATTTTAATTTTGTCAAAAAGTAAATAGTGACCAGCCAACCAATCAGTCAAAATAATACAACTAATTAATTTTAAATTTTTCAAAACGTGAATAGTGATATTTTCAAAATATTTCCATTTAATTAATATTTTTAACAAATATATCACACAACCTATATTTTAAACAGATAATATTTTGTGTCAAATAATATAGAATATGTATATAAAAAATCTGAATTTTTCAAATAATCTTTTAGATATCATCAAAATTAAACAATATGATTAAGACGTTAGATTCACCTCATGGCTTAGCTTTCATTTTACCCCTCATATACCTTGTTTCACCTCTTATTGCACACCGTCGTAGCTCCAAAAGTTAGTCAAAAATAAGATTTTTCTCTCTTTGGGCAAAATTTTCATATTCAAACTCACATGTTCAAATCCTTTTATCTCCCTCATCATAAATCCATTTTGTCTTATTTTCACATCATTGGATTTATCTCATGGCCTAGTTTTCATTCCACCCCTCATACATCTTGTTCCGCCTCTTTTTGTAGTGCTCTGAAAGTTTGCCAAAAATAAAATTTTTCTCTCTCTCTTTTTTTTTTCTTTTATTTCTTTCTTTCTTCCTCTATATTGTATCTCGATACTGTTTCCTTCCTCCTTTATTTCCACAATTATTCTCTTTTTTCATTTTCCTTTATGGCCCTTCCCCCATCCTTATGTTTATTTCCCTTCTTGTAAGTCAAATAACCTCATACTTGATGGCACTATCATCGCTGGAGGTTCAGTGGCCACCACGAGCTCGGTGAAATGGCCATGAAAAAAGAGGGAAAGAGAGAATAATTGTGAAAATGACAAAAAAAGGAAGAAGCATGGAGATAGAAAATAGAGGAAGAGAGAGAGAGAAATATCTTATTTTTGGCCAACTTTCGGAGTACTGACGACATGTAAAAAGAGGTAAAATAATGTGTATGAGGGATGGAATAAAAACTAGGCCATGAAATAAATCCAACAACGTAAAAATGAGGCAAGATAGATACGACGAGGGAGATATAAGGACTTGAACATGTGAGTTCGAATATGAAAATTTTGCCTAAAGAGTTTAAAATCTTATTTTTGGCCAATTTTTGGAACTCCAACAGCTTGCAAAAAGAGGTGGAACAAGGCGTATGAGGGATGGAATGAAAACTATGCCATGAAATGAATCTAACAACGCAAAAATAAGGCAAAATGGAGTTACAACGAGGGAGATACAAGGGCTTGAACATATGGGTTTAAATCTAAAATTTTACCCAAAGAGAAAAAAGTCTTATTTTTGGCCAACTTTCAGAACTCTGACGGCACACAAAAAAATCTTTGAACACTAGGCCATCAGGTGAATCTAATAACGCAAAAATAAGGCGAAATGGAGTTACGATGAGAGAGATACAAGTATTTGAACACGTGAATTTAAATATGAAAATTTTGTCCAAATTTTCGTTAGTTAATCAGACGGAGATGAACGGAGGGGCTAAATTGTGACACTAAAGTAATATCAGGATTTTAATTGTTAAAATTGAAACCTTGGAATTTAAATTGAAAAATACGCAAAATCCTGAATTTTTTTTTTATAATTTGCATTTTATTTTTTTACTTGGTTCTATTTTCTTTATACGAGGGAACCTTTTTCAGCCCTCCTGGAAGGCATACCTTTTCAATGTGATTAATCATGGTCTAAGTAATATTCGTATACGTAGTCTTGTCATTACTACAATAATTTTGTGACTTCAGTTTTTTTGGATTCATTCTGTTTTGTTAGATCATATTTTATATATTAAATTTGGCAAGAGTACCATCTACGGTGGGCTGATTGAAGCAATAAAACAAAGTGAGATCATATATCGTAAATTTAGACCATAATCTCGCGGTTGTGATTTTTCCAAGCAAACCCTGCAACCTTAGATGCTTGACACCCACCTAGTTTTGCACCTAAGTAAGCCTTATTGGAAGAGAGTTAGGAAACATCACACACACTTGAAGATTTCTAACGAGAAAAATAATTCTACAGAGAGAAACTCTTGGAGAATGCTTTAGCTTGTATTCACTTGGATGGTTTGAGCAAATGAGGTCTTCCTCTTTTATAGGTTACAAGAAACCTTCTAAAGATGGATGGAGATGATTCTAGATCCTTCCTGCATCTTCTCAAATGTCCTATTCTAGAATTTACAAAAATATTAATGTATAAATTTTTAGAATTATATATAAGGTTCTACCAATCTCTTGATTGTTTTGGGGAATTCTAGATTCTTCCAATTTAGCATCAAATTTTGTAGCCTTTTCTTTAAAACTTTTGGTGAGAAGTGACGTTTTCCCCCACTTATGCTGGCAACGTCCTCGTTGTGCCTTCCTCATAGATGGTAGTCTCACCCAATTATTAAATATTAAATAATTTACCGTACTTTAAATTGATTGGCCTTTTTGTTGATAAAATTATTAAATATTTTACTATAATTTAAATTGATTGGTCTTTTTCTTTTCTTTTTTGTAGGTTATTATTGAGAGGCAATGTGTGATGTTTTTGCATTTGCTGTTGTTATCCTGGGAATAATAGGCAAAAGAATTGTTCAGGAGGAGGAAATGAGGGATTTCGATATTCCTCTGATAAATGAATGGGTTAAGAGCATGTAGAAGGACGATTGTTCTCTTGTCGACAAGAGCTTAATAGAAGACCCATACTTTTATGATATCGATGGTCCCAAAATAACATCGTTGGAGATGGAGTGCATAGATAATAAAAGGCCAAGGGGTCGCCCCATGATGAAGTTGTTGAGCGTCTCGAGAGCTTACTAATTGTTCAGCAGCCTACTGATATACTGATGCCTTAGGCTTGTGAAAATTGATACCTTTGGCCATTTGGGGGGCACTAGGGTGATCAGCTTTTCATTCCTTAAAAGACTTTGCCTCTTTTGGGAAGACCAAAAAATGCCAAAAGTTAGCTTTTAATATATTTTTGGTCACACTATTCTCTCTACTTTTTTACACATTTTTAAAAAAAAAATCAAAAAATTAGCTTTTAACCAACTTCCTAAAATAACAATTTGTGAAAATTTAACCTTGCCCATATTTGGGCACTAGAATGTTTATCTTTTTTTACCACAATTTGTGTATCATTTTATCACTCTGTTTGTTTTAGTGAAAACAATTTCTAATGGTGGTGAGGTGATGGAGGTGGTATGGCATTGGCGGTGATGAGGTGGTGAATGTGACAGCGGCGATGGTGGTAAGTTAATGGAGTTGGTAGTGTTAGCAGTGATAATATAGTGACATTGGTAAGATTTTTTTTGGATTTTTTTCTTTTCAAAAGTGAAAAATATTTTTTATCCAAAAAAGTTTAGTTTTTGTTATCTAAAAATATTTTTTTGATTGTATTTCATTTTTTGTCATATAAAATGTCAAAAAATATATAAAATACTTTTCAAAAAGTATATAAAATGCTTTTCAAAAAATATTTTTTGCTAAAACAAACTGTGCATATGTTATCAATATTGTATTGATATAATGAACTTTATCACTCCTGCTTGTTAAGCAAATTATAGAGTAATGTTAGAGGTCTCAAAAATTCTATCAAATGTCTCACACGGGGTAGGATCATAATTGCCAAGGGTCTTGTGGAGAATGTAGTGGCGGTCATTAGGAAAGAGGATAGGATTATCTTAGTTAAACTAGTTATTAGAAGGAATATAGTGAACGTTATTAGTGCATACGCCCCTCAAGTAGGATTAGATGACCAGACTAAGAGGGATTTTTGGGAGCAAATAGATGAGATCTTACAAGAGATACCCGTAGGAGAGAACCTGGTTATATGTGGAGATTTTAATGGCCATGTAGACATAGATAAACTAGGTTATGAAAGGGTGCATGGTGGATACGATTTTGGTGACAGAAATGAGACTGGAGAGAGTATCTTAGATTTTACGTTGGCTTCTGACCTGGTGGTGGCCAATACTATGTATAAGAAGAGGGAGGAGTATTTGATAACTTTTAAGGGTGGGTCAGTTAAGAGCCAAATAGATTACTTCTTAGTGAGAAAAGTGGACCGCCTAAAATGCAATGATTGTAAGGTGATTCCTAGAGAGAGCCTGGCCTTTCAACATAGGATTTTGGTACTAGATTTATGTTTTAAAGGGCAATACCAAGCTAGGAAAGATGGTGGGCGGTGTAGGACGAGATGGTGGGACCTAAAAGGGAATAAACTAGAAATATTTAAGAATATAATGGATAAGGAAGGTACTTGGGACTTGGCAGATGATGCTAACATTACATGGAACTCGATGGCCAACTGTATGAGGAGAATCTCAAGGGAAGTGCTTGGAGAGTCGAAAGGGACAGGACCCAGCTTTAGAGAAACTTGGTGGTGGAGGGAAGAGGTTCAAGCAGTAGTTAAGGCGAAAAAAGAGTGCTTTAAAAAGTGGCAGAAGGATAGAACTGAGGAAAACCTTAAGAGCTATAGATTGGCTAATAAGGAGGTCAAAAAAGTGGTAAGAGAGGCAAAGTTGAAAGCTTATGATGACCTATACAGTAGACTAGATAGCAAAGAGGGAGAGAATGGGGTATACAAACTTGCTAAGATACGGGAAAGGAAAACAAGAGATTTTAATCAAGTTAAGTGCATCAAGAGTGAGGATTCTAAGGTATTGGTGAAGGATGAAGAGATTAAGGAAAGATGGAAGAACTATTTTGAGAAACTATTAAATGAGGAGCATGGAGATACGGCAATAGGGGAAGACATAGTCAGTAATACGATAAACCAAGATTATATGTTCTATCGTAAGATTAGGAACTTTGAAGTGGAGATTGCACTTAAAAAGATGAAATCGAATAAGGCTTTAGGACCCAATGATATCCCTATTAAAGCTTGGAAGTGTTTGGGTAAAAAGGGGGTTGCTTGGTTGACTAGGTTGTTTAGCAAAATTTTGTTGACTAGGAACATGCCAGATGAGTGGAGGAATAATATTTTAGTGTCAATCTATAAGAATAAAGGAGATGTTTAGAATTGCAACAACTATAAAGGAATCAAGCTAATGTGTCATAAAATGAAAGTGTGGGAGAGGGTGATAGAACGCCGATTACGAGATATAACAGAGGTGTCAGAGAATCAATTTGGGTTTATGCTTGGCAGGTCAATAATGGAAGCAATTTATCTTTTGAGGAGAGTAATAGAAAAGTATAGAGAAAAGAAAAGAGATATTCATATGGTGTTTATTGACCTTGAGAAAGCATATGATAGAGTGCCCCGGGATATAATATGGTGGGTGTTAGAGAAGAAAGGGGTGACAAAATGTTACATTGATATGATTAGGGATATGTATGAAGGGGTGGTGACCACTATTAGATCGCCTGCTGGAGAGACAAATGAATTCCCTATTACTGTAGAGTTACACCAAGGATCTACCTTAAGTCCTTATCTTTTTGTTTTAGTTATGGATGAGTTGACGAGAAATATTCAGGATAATGTGCCATGGTGTATGCTTTTTGCAAACGATATTGTGCTAGTAGATGAGACTAGAGAAGGAGTTAACACAAAGTTGGAGATTTTGAGAAAAACTCTTGGATCTAAAGGATTCTGGATAAGTAGAACTAAGACAGATTACATAGAGTGTAAATTTAGTAACAGTAGCAATTAAAGTGGAGGAGAAGTGAAGATTGAGAATCAAGAACTACTTAAGAGTGAACATTTTCGTTATTTAGGGTCAATTATCACAACAGCGGGGGAGATTGATGCGAATGTGGCCCATAGGATTAAGGCAGGACCGTGTAAGTGGAGAAGTGCGTCTAGGGTACTGTACAATAAACGAACACCCACTAGACTAAAAGATAAGTTTAATAGAACGGCTATTAGACCAACGATATTGTAAGGGACAGAGTGTTGGGCAACCAAAAAACAACATGTAGATAAGATGAGTGTGGCTGAGATGAGGATGCTCAGGTGGATGTGTGGTAAGACTAGACAAGACAGAATTAGGAATGAATGTATTTGGGAATGGGTAGTGGTAGCACCGATAGAAGATAAATTGAGAGAGAATCGATTAAGATGGTTTGGTCACATTCAACGGAGACCAATAGAGGCAGTAGTAAAGAGATGCGATGCTATAACGATAGATGGGAGTGTTAGAGGATGGGATAGGCCTAGATTAACGTTGGCTAGCATTGTAAATAAAGATATGGATCTACTTAATTTTGTTAGACTTATTTATTTTGATGATTTATTTAATTATGTTTTTAATTTATTTGGAAGAGAAAAATAGAATCGAAATTTATTTTGATGATTTATTTGAAAGAGAAAAATATAATCAAAATATTTTGATGATTTATTTGAAAGAGAAAAATAGAATCAACATTTATTTTGATGATTTTATGTTTTAATTTATTTGAAAGAGAAAAATAGAATCAACATTTATTTTGATGATTTTATGTTTTAATTTATTTGAAAGAGAAAAATAGAATCAAAATTTATTTTGTCTAATTATTTCTCACCTAAACCTTTATTCTAAATGTTGTTAAAATGTATTTAATATTTCATTAAATCAGGAGTTCAAACAGCCCAAAAACAGAGGTTCAAACAGCCCAGCACAGCAACAGTTCAAAATGTTCAAGTGGAAGATATTCACATTTATAATAATGGAGTGGAAGATATTCAAATTAATAATGATGGAGTACAATGGCTATAAACGGCTATAAATTCAAATGACTACAACGGCTATAAACGGTTATAAATTCAAATTAATACAACGGCTATAAACGACTATAATTTTCATTATATATACCAAATCCTCTAATGTAAACAAGTTACAAAAACTTGAAAATATTCTTTGATCTATAATCACTCACATCTATTCTCAGAAATTATACACTGAGCCTTATAGCATTAAGCTCATCTTTCCTATGTGAGATTTACAGAAAAATCAAAGTTTCATTTTATATATCTATCTTTGAGAGATATTTATTGTAAGCTTTATTTGAAAGCAAAAATACCATTTCATCTTGTAAAAGTGTTGCAAACACTGTGTTCTTGAAATCTTGAAAGTGATTGTGAATCACCTAAGATTTGCAAGGGTTTGGGCTTGTAAAGTCTGTGTAAAATCCGTGGAGGATTGCTCAATTTGTAAAAAGATTGCTAGCACCCTTGTGAAACTAGAAGATAATGAAAAATCTCAAGTGAAGCTTGAGGAGTGGACGTAAGCCGAGTTGAAGCCGAACCACTATAAATTTGTTTGTCTCTCTCTCCCTTATCTCTTTATTTTATTTTAAATTGCCATAACTATATTTTACATTTTTATTATGCTAAAATCATTAACTGACATAGTTGTTAAGACACTTGTTTTAATTATTTTTATTTCATTAATTATATTTATCTATTATACTAGTCATAATTTTTATTAGAGTATTATTAATTTTAATTGTAAAAACCTAATTCACCCTTCTCTTAAGTTGTCTTTTGGATAACAATTGGTATCAGAGCCTAGACTCTTGTTTTAGATTTAACCATCTAGGAGTTTCGATCCATGGTAACCTTAGTTGAAGGACAAGCCACAAATAGGCCACCATTGTTTGACGGAAACAACCATAGTTATTGGAAGGATAAGATGACCCTATACCTACAAGCCACTGATTATGCCATGTGGATTATTGTCACCAAAGGTCCAAAAATTCCTACCAAATTAGTAGACAATATTAGTGTACCTAAAAATGAAGATGAATGTGATAAGAGTGATCATAAATTATTGCAAGCCAATGCTAAAGCCAAACTCACCCTTGTTTGTGGATTAGACTCTAAGAAATATAATAGAATTTCAAGTTGTGATTCGGCAAAAGAAATTTGGGACAAACTTGAGGTAACGTATGAAGGTACAAACCAAGTGAAGGAATCTCGTATTGATATACTTGTTCATAGTTATGAATTGTTTAAAATGAACTCTGATGAATCTATTTCAAGTATGTTTACTAAATTTACTGAAATTATAAACTCTTTGAAATCTCTTGGCAAAATTTATACTAACAGTGAGTTGGTAAGAAAAATTCTTAGGTGTCTACCAAAGAATTGGGAAACAAAGGTCACCGCCATTATAGAAGCCAAATATCTCTCCACACTTGGATTGGATGAGCTTATGGGTTCCCTTATGACTCATGAGATCACCATGAAAGGACATTAGGATGTTGAAGACAAAAAGAAAAGTGGAATTGCATTCAAAGCATCATCAAATGAAGAAGAACATGAAAACTCTAGTGAGTATGAAAGGTATGCCATGTTTAGTAGAAATCTCAAAAAGCGCTTCAAGAAAAACAATTATGGAGAAAGAAGACCTTTCAAAAAGGAATACAACAAAGATAACAAGAAAGAACCTATTATTTGCTATGAGTGCCAAAATCCTGGACATATGAAGATGGATTGTCCAAAATTGAAAAATCATGGAAAAGACTACAAAAGAAGCAAGAAGGCCATGATAGCAGCTTGGGGAGAAAGTAAAGATGAAAGCTCAAGTGATGAAATTGAAAGTGAAGTAGCCAACTTGTGTCTCATGGTTCTTGAAGATGAAGACTCTACTCAAGATGAGGTAACTACTCTTTATGAAGAACTTGAAAATGCATTCCATAAACTAAAAGATGAATTTAGAAAAGTTTGTGCAAAAAATAATGTGTTAAAAAAATCTGTTGCATCTTTATCTAGTAATGTAGAAGAATTAAAGAAAGAAAAAATTATTTTGAAAAATGATTTTGACACCATCTCTAATGAGAAAATTGCTTTAAAAAACAATGTTGATGATTTAACAAAAACACTTGAAAATTTTGTAAAGGGTAGAAATAATCTCAACATGCTTATTGGAAATCAAAGATGTGTTTTCAATAAAGCGGGCATTGGATATGACCCTATTAAGAAACAAAAGAATCTCAATACAATTTTTGAAAAGGCACCTCTCATGACACACCCTCATATTACTTATCATTCTTGTAGAAAGAAAGGCCATTATATATCTTATTGTCCATTCAAAAAGAATATGAACATGAGAATTAAAAAGATTTGGATTATTAAGGGATCTAATAAAACTAACCAAGAAGGACCCAAGAAACTATGGGTACCAAAAACCAATACTTGATTGTCATCTTGTAGGTTTGTTTTAAGTCCAAAGCTAAAGAAGGGAAGTGGTATATTGATAGCGGATGTTCTAGACACATGACCGGAGATAAATCATTCTTTACTAAACTATCATCGAAAGATGGAGGATTTGTTATTTTTGGAGACAAAAAGAAAAGAAAAATCATCGGTATTGGTAGCATCGGTATTTCTCCTAACCCTTCTATTAAAAATGTTTTACTTGTTGATGGACTTAAGTATAACCTACTTAGTATTAGTTAATTATGTGATAAAGATAATCGAGTTATTTTTGATAAATCACATTGCACAATTGAAAGTACAAATGATCATAAAGCTTTATTCGTTGGTAATCGCCATGATAATATTTATATTTTTCATCTTAATGATCTCTATGCTAGTGATATTAAATGTTTATATGTTAATAATGAAAATAGTTGGTTATGACATAGAAGACTTAGTCATGCTCATGTGGATTTAATTGCTAAACTTTTGAGAAAGGATTTGGTCATTGGACTTCCAAAAATTAAATTTGAAAAAGATCATCTTTGTAGTGCTTGTCAACAAGGAAAACAAACTAAAACATCATTTAAATCAAAATCTCATATTTCCACAACTAGACCTTTACAACTATTGCATATGGATTTATTTAGTCCCTCAAGGACATCTAGTCTAGGTGGTAAACATTATTGTCTTGTTATTGTTGATGATTATTCAAGATTTACATGGGTTATGTTTTTAGCACATAAAGATGAAACATTTTCTTCTTTCACAAAATTCTGTCGTAGAATTCAAAATGAAAAAGGCTTTCTTATTTCTAATATTCGAACCGATCATGATAGAGAAACTTGAAAATGAGAAATTTGAATTGTTTTATGATGAGCATGGTATTGGACATAATTTTTCAGCACCTAGAACCCCTCAACAAAATGGTGTAGTAGAAAGGAATAATAGAACTTTAGAAGAGATGAGTAGAACAATGCTTTGCAAAAATAATCTTCCTAAATATTTTTGGGCTGAAGTCGTTCACACCGCATGCTATATTTTAAATCGTGCATTAATTAGACCTATTCTCAAAAAGACTCCTTATGAACTTTGGCATAATAGAAAGCCCAACATTAGTCACTTGCATGTTTTTGGTTGTAAATGTTTTGTGTATAATAATGATAAGGATAACTTAGGTAAATTTGATTCAAAATTTGATAAAGCAATTTTTCTTGGCTATTCCTTAACTAGCAAAGCTTATCGTGTTTTTAATAAAAGAACTCTTGTTGTGGAAGAATCTATACATATGGCATTTGATGAAACTAATATCTCTGCTCAAAAGCAAATTGTTAGTGATAATATAGATTTGGAATCAAATGTGGAAGATTCAAGTATCTACACAAAAGAGAACCAACCATATAAGTTGAACAAAGAGATTGAACAACCTATTCTCCCACCTCAAGAAGAAGGAGGAAACAATGATGATTTACCAAGAGAATGGAAGTTTGTTCATAATCACCCTAAGGATTTAATCCTAGGTGACCCTACAAAAGATGTCGAATTCGATGAACATTGGATGATAGCTATGCATGAAGAGCTTAACCAATTTGAGAGAAACAAAGTGTGGGAACTTGTGCCAAAACCTAAAGATCATACCATTATCGGTACCAAATGAATCTTTTGAAACAAGCTTGATGAATTCGACACAATTATAAGAAACAAGGCTGGACTTATTGCACAATGATACAATCAAGAAGAAGGTATTGATTTCGATGACACCTTTGCTTCGGTTGCTAGATTAGAAGACATTCGCATGTTACTTGCATTTGCATGTTTTAGAGATTTCAAACTTTATCAAATAGATGTAAAAAGTGTCTTTCTTAATGGTTTTATAAATGAGGAAGTTTATGTTAAACAACCCCCAGGTTTTGAAAATCATGCTTTTCCAAATCATGTTTTTAAACTATCAAAAGCTTTATGTGGTTTGAAACAAGCACCTCGTGCATGGTATAAACGATTAAGTAAATTTTTGATTGAAAATAATTTTTCTAGAGGAACGATTGACACAACACTTTTTGTTAAAACTAAAAATGATGATTTACTTATTATACAAATATATGTGGATGATATTATATTTGGTGCTACTAATGAAACCTTGTGTAAGGAATTTGCTAAGTGTATGTAAGGTGAGTTTGAGATGAGCATGATGCGGGAGCTAAATTATTTCCTTGGACTTCAAATCAAACAATGTAAAGAAAGAGTTTTTATCAACCAAGCTAAGTACACGAAAGAACTACTCAAAAAGTTTGGTATGCATGACTCAAAAATAACTGGAACACCTATGAGCACATCCATTAAGTTAGACAAGGATGAAAAGGTAAGTCCATTGATCAAACAAAATATCGAAATATGATCGGCTCACTTCTTTATTTAACTGCAAGTAGACCCGATATTATGTTTAGTGTTTGTATGTGTGCTAGATATCAATCAAATCTTAAGGAATTACATCTCAGTACTGTTAAAAGAATTTTTAGATATCTTGTTGACACTTAAAATTTGGGACTGTTTTATCCTAGATGTGTTGCATTTGATTTAATTAGTTACTCGGATGCCGACTTTGCCGGTTACAAACTTGATAGAAAAAGCACCAGTGGCACTTGTCACTTTTTTGGTAACTCATTAGTAGCTTGATTTAGCAAAAAGCAAAATTTTATTGCTTTATCAACGGCCGAAACTGAATATATAGTTTCCGAAAGTTGTTGTGCTCAAATATTTTGGATGAAACAACAATTGGAGGACTTTGATTTGCATTATGATCATATTTCTATTAAATGTGATAATACTAGTGCCATCAATTTAAGCAAAAATCTGGTTCAACACTCACGAACAAAACATATTGAAATTTGACATCATTTTTTAAGAGATCATGTTCAAAAATGGGATATTGTATTTAAATTTGTAAACACCGACAAGCAATTGGGGATATTTTCACAAAACCCCTAAGCGAGGATCATTTCAATTTTATTTGTAGCAAGCTTGGAATGTCGATTTCTACTTAAAAAGTTTTGTTATGATTGTGGAACTTAATTTTTATTAAAATGATATATGTGTATTGCTACATTGATATGGAAACATTTATATCAGTTGAATGCTCTCAAGTTCTTCATACATTTATTCTCCTTAACAGTTTGTTACTCTCAATTGTGTAATTATTGTTGGGTTCTGTATCTTGAGGTAAAATTTGTATACATTGATTTTTTTTTAAAACTCTCATGGTATTTTTTTTTGCATTACCATTCTAACAACACCAACGTCTCATTAAGTTCAATTTCTGTTGGTATTATTTTATTTTACTTTATTTTTTTTTATTTTGCTATTAAGCTTAATTTCTTTTATTTTTATTTTTTTTTCATTATTACTTTTTGATTGGGCTTAATTTTCTTATTTTTTTTTACTTTTTAATTTCATTTTTCAGTACTTAAACATAAAAACAAAAACAAAATACAAATATTTACATAAAAAAAAAACAAAACAAAACAAAACAAAGAACAAAAAAAAAAAAAAAAACCTTTCATTTTTTTACGGTCATATACCGGTCAAAATAAGCATATTTACATTTTTTTTTTTAAAAAACACTTTATTTTTTTTACGGCCATCCGCCAATCTTAGTTACTTGCCTCTTCCATCGTTTTCTTCTTCTTTTTATCACCTTGGGCGACCCTTGACGCTCTTGCCCCCGTGCTTTCGTCGAGAGCGAGCACTCCCTGCTGACTATCAAAGACCAAGAACGACGTTACTCCAAATCGGGCCATGGAGGTGGTCTTTCGTTTAAGCTCTTTATTTTCGGCCTTCAGTGTGCCTATTTCTGCTCGTGCCTCCTTGTACATACACTGGAGTAAAGAGAGTTGGGCGTTGACTTGATGGAGCTCACTCGTCCTGTTCTGCAATCGGTAAGCCAATTTTGTGACTGCAGTCATCGTCTTCATACAGGACGTCAGTGTGAAATGATTGGCTTCAATGTCTGATTGAGCTGTCATTATTTGCTCAATCGACATCATAGGAAGGTTGGGAAGAATAGGAGCCGGGGCACTCGGCCCAGCAGAGTTTATGGGATCGTTCAGTTCCGGAAACAAAGTGAGGGGATGGGATGAGGAAGCCATGGTTTAGAGATGAGAGGTGTAAAAGAAATGAGTTGCGAAGAAACAGAAGAGAGTGGTGCAGCAAAGATAGAAGAGAATGGCGAAGAAGAAAATGGGCGAGTGTGATTAAGAAGAAGGCTGAAGCGAAGAGGCTGAAGAGAAGAAGACAATGAGGGAGAGATAGCCGAAGCGAGCGGAAATCGAGGAGAGCTGCTTTTGTTGGCCACTAAAGCAAAAGCCAGGCCGCGTGGCAACCGCGTTTTGGGAAAAAAGAGAGGGACCTGGGCGAGTTGTATGTATATGCATATATGTATATATATTGTATAGCTATATATTGATTATTTATTTTTTGATGCCATTTATCACTATCATTTTCCTCTTCCTCCTTCAGATTCTGACCCATAATTTCCTTTTGATAATGTCACAGGGGGTGAAATTATATGATGTTATGTATTATGGTATTATTTTCAAATTGTGGTATTATTTTCAAACTAATCTGATGTTATGTATTTATAGTTTGATATCTTAGTCTTATATCATGTTTCTAATTAAAATTTATTTATTACACATGTGCTAACCTATGTTTTTAGAAATGAATTCAGGGAGCATGACTTGAGGGGGAACTTTTCTTACTCCCAAATCAAATCAAAACATCATTGTGTGCCATCATCAAAAAGGGAGAGATTCTTAGACTTATTTACTTTGTTGATTTATTTAATTATGTTTTTAATTTATTTGGAAGAGAAAAATAGAATCAAAATTTATTTTGATGATTTATTTGAAAGAGAAAAATAGAATTAACATTTATTTTGATAATTTATTTGAAAAAGAAAAATAGAATCAACATTTATTTTGATGATTTTATGTTTTAATTTATTTGAAAGAGAAAAATAAAATCAAAATTTATTTTGTTCTATTATTTCTCACCTAAACATTTATCCTAAATATTGTTAGAATGTATTTAATATTTGATTAAATCAGGAGTTCAAACAGCCCAAAAACAGAGGTTCAAACAGCCCAGCCCAGCAGCAGTTCAAAAGGTTCAAAATGTTCAAGTGGAAGATATTCGAATTTGTAATAATGGAGTGGAAGATATTCAAATTAGTAATGATGAAGTACAACGGCTATAAACGGCTATAAATTCAAATGACTACAACGGCTATAAAAGGCTATAAATTCAAATGAATACAACGGCTATAAACGGCTATAATTTTCATTATATATACTAAAGCCTCTAATGTAAACAAGTTACAAAAACTTGAAAATATTCTTTGATCTATAATCATTCACATTTATTCTCAGAAATTATACACTGAGCCTTATAGTATTAAACTCATCTTTCATGTGTGAGATTTACAGAAAAATCAAAGTTTCATTTTATATATCTATTTTTTAGAAATATTTATTGTAAACTTTATTTGAAAGCAAAAATACCATTTCATTTTATAAAAATGTTGTAAACACTGTGTTCTTAAAATCTTGAGAGTGATTGTGAATCACCTAAGATTTGCAAGGGTTTGGGCTTGTGAAGTCTGTGTAAAATCTGTGGAGGATTGCCCCATTTGTAAAGAGGTTGCTAGCACCCCTGTAAAGCTACAAGCAATGTTTTAAAAACCGGACCGGTGAACGAACCGGAAAAGGTATTGGGTGGACGGGTCACCGGTTCAACCGTCGGGTTGAACCGGAATCGAACCGTGACGTAATAAATATATTAAAATTATATTTAAATAAAAATATAAGTAATAAAATTATAAATTAAAAATATTAAATTATCTTAAATATTTGTCCTAATATTTTTTTACTAAAAATATAATAATATATTTTAAAATATTATTAATTTCAATTTTGGAAGATGAAATCAAATATTTAATATTCCCTCCATATGATTTTAATTCAAATAATTTGATTGAAAGGAGAGCTAAAATTTTGGAGGGATATCAAAATTTCAATATTCCCTCCAATGCATTTGATTGAATCCCACATGGATTTCTTGAGTTTTTTTGAAAGAGTTTTTTTCTTATAAATAGGTGAAGACTTTCACAATAATTTCATCAAACTCTTAATGGGATTCCTCACAAGAGGAGACCCTTGAAAAAGAGTTTCAAATTAAAATTTTCTTATATTCTTATATTATATATATATATATATATAAAAAATAAGAAAGAAAGAAAAGAAAGAAAAAAAAAAATGAAATTGAAACCGGTCCGGTTTGATCAACCCGTGACCGGGTCGACCGGTTCACCGGTTTAACCGGTGGGTTCACCGGTTTTCAATAAATAGGCCGGTTTTTACAATTGGCCGGTTTAAGGGGGCTGACCGGACCGGAACCCCATCCGGTCACCGGTTGAATCGGCCGGTCCGGTCCGGTTTTTAAAACCATGGCTAGAAGATAGTGGAAAATCTCAAGTGAAACTTGAGGAGTGGACGTAGGCCGAGTTGAAGCCTAACCACTATAAATTTGTTTGCCTCTCTCTCTTATCTCTTTATTTTATTTTAAATTGCCATAACTATATTTCACATTTTTACTGTGTTAAAATCATTAACTGACATAGTTGTTAATACACTTGTTTTAATTATTTTTATGTCATTAATTATATTTATCTATTGTACTAGTCATAATTTTTATTAGGGTATTATTAATTTTAATTGTAAAAACCTAATTCATCCCCTCTTAGATTGTCTTTTGGGTAACAAATTTGACTAACGAAATGGCCTTTGATAGGGTCGCGTGAAGAAGAAAGATTCATGTAACCGATCCCATTTGATGGGACTTAAGGCTTGATTTGCTTTGGTTTGGTCTCATATGAATATAAGACTCACATAATATAGATCTCATATGAGTCCATACCCATATGAGATATTGTAATATTTTTGATAGAATTTTTAAAACTGATAACATTTTTACAAATTATAATATGAAAGTAGGGATTTCACCATCACTACTCATTGCTATGTGGCAATCCCACCAATAGGGAACTCATCCTTCCACGCTTCTTTAATCTTTTACTCAAATATATAATATTGGTAAGTTACTCGTGCAAGAATTTATTTTTAAAATAAAAAATTAATTTTGAATTTTAATAATTTATGGGCAAAAAATTTTAATAATTGAAAATTAAATATGAACAGATTTATTAATGGTTAACAAACAATTTGTTACTGTATGTAAATTCTATGTAAAAGATTCACAAAAATAATTTTTTTAAATTAAAATATATATATATATATTTTCAACCTGAAATCAAATCCTTATTGGTGTTAATTAAATTTACCAATTATGAATTCTACTTGTATCAAAATATTTCTAAAAAACATAAAAACAACGAAATAGTCTATAATATACAAATTATGACGTAGTTATAACTCACGGTGTATTATATTATGATATGTGTTAAAAAAGAATAATATTAATTTTTATTTAAAATAAAATTTTAATGTAAACTATTTATTTTCATAATGTCATCATTGTCTCTATAAAAGTGTTACTTGAATACTTATATATAATAAATTTAGTTAAATTATTTATTTATTTTGATCATTTTAGTTCTATTGTGCTATAAAAATATAATTATCATATAATAATTTTATATGATATATATTAAATTATAAGATAGTAAAATAAACACTAATTTTTAATAAAAATAATAGTTAAATTAGAAAGAGAATTAGTAATATAAAACTAAAAGTGATTCTAATTATTTACTTTTATTTTTATTTTTATATTTATTTAAAACATGTAGAAATAAAACTACACAAAATTTATTTTAAAGATTAAATATAAATATGTTGTGATTAGATTAAGGAGAAAATACATAAATTAATTACATTGAATATTGATTTTTCAGTAAAGCTTGGGACCTCCACTGGGGGAGACCCTCAGGACCCCCAGTGGGACATGATTGGTCAATTTTTTTATTTTTTTTTATTTTTTCAATCACTAACCCCCACATGTGTATGGGGTAGTGGGGGTGGGGGATAGTGGAGGTCTCTATCATGGTTGTTGATTTTATCTTTAATATTCTTCTTGAATTATCCATACATATTGTGTATAGGTATATAAAATTTAAATTAAGTATAAATAATTTCATGTTAAATAAAAAATTAAATATAAATTGATATTAAGACATTAATAAGATAGACAAAAAATGTAAAATATAAAAGAAAATTAATTTAATCACTGCGATGCATATAATTAAGCACATTCTATCTTATTTATTTGTATATTGAAATTTTTTTTCCAAATATCATAATAATTAAATTAAAGTATCAATTATATAAAAGAATTTTGGCAATGACAAAACTAAATACATGATTAAAAATATATAAAAATGAATATTTTTCAAATAGAGTCCACATAAGATTGGCTATTATAATTGAAATTGAATTTGTGTAAAACTTTATATGTATGCTGATTTGACTTTTAAAAAAGGATAAATTACAAACACACCTCCTGAGGTTTTCTTAAATTACAAATTAACTCATATGTTCTAGAGATTACATTATGCTCCTTAAGATTTCTAATTTCATAACAAATAAGTCATTTTATTAATAAATCATCAAGTTAATTAATAGTTTTTAATAATATTAAAATTTTATTTCAATTAATAATTCAGATAATTTTATTATTATATAGGTGAATAGTTAAAAATTTTACTTTTTCAATTAATTCTATTAAATAAAAAATTCTGACAGGGAAGTATTTGTAATTTTTTAAACCACAGGGGACAATTTGTATTTTAAGTAAATCTCAAAAATGTATTTATAATGTATCTTTAAAAAAAAAAAAACTTCAAAATGTACCACACAAGAAAGAAAAAAAAACATGATTTATATATATATATATGATAATAGAGAACTTATCGTGGTTAATCATTTCATTAGTCGTGGTTGATCATTTCATTAGATATGGTTGATTATCTCTCTCAATATAATAATCATGACTACGCTTGCTCACTAAATTATTCATTTTTTTTTCTTTCACATCAGTTATCAAGTAGCATAGTTTTCTTTTTTCTTTTCTTTTCTTTTCTTTTTTTTTTTTTTTTTTTTGCCCTTTTTTATAGGTTGTCCTTTTCTTTTCATCAAGTTTGCTTTCTACTGATTCCATATTTCATCAATACTTTAGTTTGTGTTTGTTTTATTGGAATAGAAATGAAATAGTTGTTTTACAGGTTTTAATAGAATGATTATTCTTTTATCGTGATAAATAATAATTTCTTTTGTAATATATTTATTATTATTATTGTTATTTAGTAAACCAAAAGTGAGAGCAAATTCAAATTCTATCAATTTTGATTAAATCGACCAAATAAAAACGATTGATAATTCAAATGACATAATTTTTATAGGTGGTTTGGGGACATGGGAAAGAAAATAGGATGAGATGAAAAAAAAATAAAAATAAATAAATAGTGCAACTATCTAGTTTTTTAGGGGATGATGTATAAATTTAAAAACTCAATTATAATATATTTATGACGTTAAAATCTAGCACCATGTTTTTATTATGTCATAATTTGACATTAATGATACAATAAACGCTATTAAAAAATATATTTTTATTGTATTAAGTTTTAACAATAACACAATGAATAACACATTACTAAAATTAACAAACAAGATGAGTAAATAGACGCACACGCAAAAGTAGGATTCAACACGTCATGTTGATCATAATGGGCTATGATTATAAGGAAAATTTTACTATGCACATTTTTAAAAGAGGTGCATCATATATATTTTTAATTATGTCAATTTTTTTTTAATCAATTAATTTTCTTCTTTAGTCATAACAATATTTTAGTTATGATTTATGAGATATTTGGTTATATCTTAGTGGTATGATTTTTTTTAATTATGACTCAAAAAATATAAAATTATGTTATTTTTTTCTTTAATTATGAGATACATATAATATGGACCATTTAAAGAATGTGTACGTATTTACTTATTTTAAAGATTGGTTTAGAAAGTGGTTTTTTAGTATTTTTTATTAAAATATGAAATAAAAAATTAAAATATTTAGAAATAATTTTTTAATTTCTTTAAAAAATGTGAAAAAATAAAAAAGTATTTAATTTTTTGACTTTTTAATATTTTAATTATATTAACATATCCCCCCCCCCCCCAAAAAAAAAAAAAAACCCCATGGCCATTCTCTTGGTTTTGACCAACCACTTAATCATTATAAATTGAAATTAAATTGGTATATTAATTAATATATTAATGCATATTATGATATTATTATTTTAAAGTTATGGATTTCACCCATTATATAAATTATAAAATTCAAAATCTCTAAAATTATGACATATCATCAGTTAATTGGTGCGTATAAAAAGAATAGCCAAAAAGATTTTATTTTAGATGTAAGTTCATTTTTGAAGACTGAATTTGAATTATACATCAATATTCTCGATAAAATTCTAATTTTTTTTTTCTGCTGATTCCTTAACTTTTCCCTTATAATTAAACATTTTTGCTTTTTAACTTCAACCCTTCCTTCCCATAAAAAAATAATAATAATAATAATAATAAAAAAAAAAAACTTTAACCCTCCTTATATATGTACTACTTACCCATCTAATTGTATGAATAAGGTCACCAAATTATCCAGCTCTTTATAGTTTAGTTTTTATTTTTACGTGTAGAGGCCGCTTGGATTAATTTTTAGTATTTTAAAAAATTTGACTCATTTTTTCATATCAAATTTAATAGAACGACTTTGTAATTTTTATGAGTAAAAAAATAAAATAACTTTCTAATCTTTTAACTGATGATAAATACACTTTTAAAATGACTAGACATGTTTTAAAACCACAAAATACTCAATTTTATCGTAGGGATAACCAACTTGCTATTAAAGATCAATGGTAGATGCTTCTTACTTGAGAAATTGACAATATAATAATTATTTGCAATATTTCAAAGTCATGAATTAGTGTGTGTATTCATTCATTCATTCGGTGTTTTTGAAGTAAAGCTACTTTGATGTATCCAAAACTCTGTGCACCAATATTGAACTCTCAAGCATGGATGATGATGCCACTTCACATAGTGGGTCTGGTTTGGGATGTCATGCACCTAATTAATTGGCCACCTCATCACTCCATATTGCTACGTGGCAAGGCCATAGAACTCATCATCCATGTTAAAAATTAGTTACACTTATTAATCAGAATTGATAAAACACGAAACATATAAATAATTAAATGTAGAAAAAAGATAAATCACATGAAGGACAGAGGATTTACGTAATTCACCTCAAATTAGGATTGTGCTCATATATAACTCAATACAGTTTTTATTATGATTAGAAAATTTATAAAAAAATTACAAAAGATAAACACACCCCCTCAACTTTAAGTACAAAAAAAAAAAATTTAGTTGGTTACAAGTGTGAAAATAAAATAAATACCCTTTAAAGTCAGAACTAAATATAAAGTGATTTATAGTGAATCAAGTCTCCATTCGAAGTTTAATTTCTCACTTGTTATCTATCTGTCACTATTTTGAATTAAATACTTTACTAGAAATAATTACAAATAACAAGACTTACAAGCAATAGATTCGAACTATGCCTAAGTCCCACCATTCATCTCTCATTTGTAATTGTTTTTTTATTCTTAGAATTTTTTCTGTATGTATGCTTGGAGAAGGTGTCTATCTTTTTATAAATTTTAATATAAAATAGAAAACGTGAGATGGTTGATCATTTGAGTAGGGTAGACAGATATGGTTGCCGCTCTCATTACTTATTTGACAGAGTTGTTGGTGGGATCTCTTTGTTTCAGTTTTCAACCCTTTCCTTCGTAAGAAAAAATTCCCAAAATTCCCTTTAGTAGGCAACAAAGTATATTAGAATATACTAATTTGATTGTTTCATTGTACGATTTTAAAGTTGTAAAAGGAACAAATTCTTAGTGCACCCGTGCACATAATTAACATAAGTTGGTAATGTTTTCAATATTTGGCAAATCAACAAAGACAAATATGCTTTCACAATCAACTTAAAATAATTTCATTTATACAGTATAATTTTTCAAAAATGCTTTAGAGCTCTAATATAGGAGCTCTAATAGCTCTAATGGGAAGGTGGGACCCACTCTGATGTGATGTTTGTGCCTTGCTTTGTTTTTTTTTTTTTTTTTTTTGCTTTGACACATCACTAGAGCTCAAATTAGAGCTCTAGATTTAGAGCTCTCTAGCATTTCCCATAATTTTTTAGACTTGACGTAACATATTAGAGTCTTGACATTATAATCACCATTATATGTTGCACAATTACTATCACACTACTATTATTATCAGTATTACTTGCCACCATCACCAATACTATTAAATTCCCTAATACCATTATTTTTTAGGTTGTAATCAAATTAAAAAAAAATAATTTTGAAAAAAAATATATTAATAATTATATGATTAGATTAAGTCCCAACGTAAACTTGACCATTTGGAAACATAATAAACCTAAAAATAGCACATCAATATGGAAAAGAAAGGGGTAAAAAAATAATAATAATATAGAAAAAAGATGAGATATTATCAAAATTGAAGGTAATTTAGGTATTTCACAATGGACGGATCATCAATTAGGTACTTCCGTAATTCCAACAAAACCATCATAAGAATGCAAGTTGCCGTGGGACAATCATGCCGCCTGCGTGGAAAGAAAGAGAAAAATGCACAGTATTTCAGATGTGTTTGGTATTTACTTTTTTTAATGATTTTTTAATTTTTTTTTTAATTTTTTTAATGAGATAGTAAGGTTTGTTTTGACAATAGATTAAGGGCATGTTTGAAAATCAGTTGAAATAGTTAAAAGGTTACTCTTTTTTTTTTTGTACATTTTTTTGTAAAAAATTAATTAAAATAGTTAGTTTCTAAAATAATCCTAAATTAGTCAAAAAGTTAATTATTTTCTTTACTTTTTTATACGTCATTTTGTAAAAAGTTAAAAATTTAACTAAAATAGTTAATTTCTAAAAATTCAATAAAGTTAATACAAAAAGTTATTCTCTTTTTTTCTTTTCTTTTTTTACATCTTTTCGAAATGAACTAAAAAGTCACTGAAAAAATTAATTTCCAAATGAACCTCAAGAGCTCGTTTGAATTTTAGTGTTTTTTTAATATTTTTTTTACTTTTGAACTTTTTATTTTTTATTTTTTATGAAATGTTGTTTGGTTGAATTTTTAAATTTTATTTTTGAAAATTCTGAAAAATAGACAAGCTAGATAAAATTAAGCTATTTTCAAAATTTATGATTATGCCTCTCTGTTCATGTCCGTGTCCATATCTAATATGTAAAATGTAAAAAAAAAAAAAAAAAAAAAATTGTTGAATTGTGTAAAAATAGATAAGTAATTTGTGTTGCTATCTTTAACCAAATCTAGTAGTTCAAAAAAAAAAAAAAAACATTTACCAAATCTAACAAAGGATATTGCAATTTGTCCACCAAAGGCTTGTTTAGGAAGTGGATTTCTTTAAGTAATTTTTTTTTTTTTACTTTTTAGTTAATATATGACGTAAATAAATTAAAGTGTTCGAAAATAATTTTTTGATTTTTTTCGAAAAAACGTACGAAAAATAGAGTGAATGTGAGGAATTTTTGACTTTTTATATGAGATATATTTTTTAAAAAAACTTTTTGACTGAAATGTTATATTCTCAAACGGAGCCTAAATGCATTAGCAGAGACACAGGGGTGGAGGACGGGGGGCACTGCCCCCCTCCCCAAACTTTCGAGAAATTGCACTTTCATCATGTAATTTTAAATATTTATATAAAAGCAGTTTGCATTTTGGCCTTTTCAAAATATATATAATTTTACTCTTAACTCTAAAATCCAAATAATTTTACTTTTGCTATCCAAAATTTTGAAATTTTTTATTATTTTCATGCAATTTTTAGTAATTATAAAACAAAGTAGTATTTTAGTCTCTCCCAACCTTTGAAAATCTCATTGCTTTCATATCATTTTGAGTTTTTGTAGAATAAATAAATATTTTGATTTCCAAAATCCATATAATTTTGTTTTAGCTCTCCCTTTGCACAATTTCTCCCTTCGTCACTGCCTAAATGGATGAACATTTTTTTTAATTTGATTACCAATAAAATGGATGGACTTGATTTTGGGGAAAATGCACAGTGAAGCTTTTTGAGCAATAAGAAGCACATAATGTACTACCCATAAAAACTTTTCTATATTTTTTTTCTTCACAAAATAACTCTCTTTCTCTTTCTTTTTCCTTGACCCGAATCTTTCTAAGATATGTGAATAAGCATTGAAATATATGTTTTTGTTTGATTGTAAAATTTTTAATGGTATAATTGATGCAAGACTCAATGAAAGTATCTAGCTTTATCCAAAAAAAAAAAAGTATCTAGGACTTTGTCTATGCAACTTTGTAATGATAATATATTTTTTTGTTTTCTTCCTATTAAAAAAAGGTACAAAAAAGGGAACAACTTGATCTTATCAAGTCAAAAGAAATAATTATCTTGATAAAAATAAATTAGTATTCCAAACCTACTTATTTTTAAATGTGTGGATCACATACATTTCATGTGTGACTTAAAATTATATTATAAATTTAAATTCTAAGCATATTCTAAAATATTTTTTAGTTTTCATAATCTCTAAAACACTAAAAGCGAAAAAATACAAGACAAATTATTATTTTTATTATTCAACTGTCATTTACATCTTATTTTAATATCTCATGTTTAAATTTTTAAATAATGAGATGACAATAATATGGATCTCAAATATGGGTCTCAAATATGGGTTAAAGTGTACATATTTTAATCGTTACAATTAAAAATGAAAAAATCAAAGTAAAATCTTAAGTAACAGTTAGAAATAATTATCTAAAATTTTAAGAATTCTACGGTGAGGGTATGATGTAATTACATAACCAAGAAAAATAAAAATATATCAAAAAATATTTTAAAAATATATTAGTAGTTGGGCATACAATTATATTATAGAAACTAAGCAGTTGCATTTTTCTCAAGTTACTTGAGGGGGAACCCATTATAATTTTTTTTTTTTTTTTTGATAATCTGAACCTTTTTATTTTATAAGGTCTACAGTGTATATCATTTATATGAATATTGAAGCCTATTTATTGTGTTTGTCTCCATAAAAATGGATGATAAGTATTTTTTGAAATGAATCATCATTTTTTTTTAAAAACAAACACAATAAAATAAAAATATTGCGATTATCGAATCAATTTAATTTTGTATGAATAGTATACACAATGATTTGTAAAATACACAATTTGAATTATTAAAACGAGACTTGTAATAGACAGCTCAAAAGCCTATTTTAGTAAGTAGATTAAAAACTAACTTTTCAAGATTTTTTTTACTCTTTTATTTTGAAAAAACGTACAAAAAAAATAAAATAAAAAATGAAGAGTTGATATCATTCAAATAAGTCAAAAAGTTAACTTTTAACTTAATTGCCAAAAGAAGCTATATTAATTTGCATATTGGTCCTAACTACTGATGGGTTGTTTGTTACCAAAGTCTCTGATGAAAAGTTTATTAGATTAAAATAACTTAGGTCGTTTGGTTTTCGCGTTGGGCTAAAAAATTACAATAAGATAAAAAAAAATTAAAAAATTACAAAAAGATAAAAATTATAAAAAGATAAAAAGAAATTTGCCATTTTAAAGTCAAAAAATTAAAAAGTCAACTCACTTCTCAAACGATAAAAAAGTTTCAGACAAAAAAAGTTAAAAAGCAAACTAAAAAAATTATTGCCAAACGATCACTTAAATAAATTGATTATAAGCAATGTTACATACTTATATTTTTAGACATACACTCACTTATAATAATGTGATAAAAGAGTTGGATCCTATAAAATTGAATATATAACAAATTAAAAGTTAATACATATAATATCATATCATTATAAGTATGATTGTAGATTTTTCTTTTTTTTTTTAGTCTCAAACATCTTCAATTATTTAAAAGTTTTAATTTTTAATTTTTTTTATTATCAATTTTTAACTTTAAGAAGAAACTATCAAATAGGCACTAATTACCGTATGGGCCTGGTGACGTGGAAAAAGAAGAGCGAGTAATTAAGAAAATTGTTATGAATTTTAAATAAATTATTAAAATTTTTTACTAAGCGTGGAATAAATCTACACCATGTAAAAAATTTGATAAAAAATTCAGTAATTTAGTTAAATGGCTAACATAACTCGGGTAATTAATCAGGAGAGAGAAACAGAGAGACAGAGAGAGAAAATGGTTATATAAGAGAGAGTGAAGTGAGGAGAGAGAGAAAGAGGGGGGGTTGGGAGGGGCGGAGCGGAGCGGCTGAGGAGGAGAAGAAGAAGAGAGAAAGAAAGCCCTGACAGTTGGGGCATGGAAGAGTTGGTCATGCTGAGACAGCTCATCTTACAACTCTACGGCTCTTCTCCTTACTATCCTCAACCACCACCACCACCACCACCACCACCACCACCGTCACACCACCACCACCACCACCACAGGTCTCTCTCTCTCTCTCTCTCTCTCTCTCTCTCTCTATGTCTAATTATCTGTTAATGGATCTATGTTGTTACTTTTGCTTCAAAAATGGAGCAAATTTTACTGTAAGCAACGTTTTGCCCTTCAATTGAGTTTCTTAGGTTTTCTATTTATTTTTAGTCAGTTGTTTCTTTTTCTTTCATTCATTCGGAATTTTAGGTCAGATTTCTTTTATCATGTTTGCAATCAATTCGATGAGTATTGAAACCTATTTAACCCTCACTATCAACCTTGTTTTTATTCATAATACCTCATATGTTACTTCTAATTTTGTTGTAGATAATCGACTCATTTATTGGATGAAACTAAAATGTAGTATTGATTAGTGTTTTCGTTTGTGCGATTCTTTGAAACTTTTTGTGTTCTGGAAGCATCTTTTTTAAAATGTGATGGTTGTTTGTCTTCGATTAGAAGCACGTACCTACCTGAATTTGACCTACCATTGGACCTGTAGCCTGCAGTCTATCTTGTAGGTTGATTGCTTTGAATTTGCCCCTCAACACCCCTCTCCCCAAAATATGCCTTGAAAAAAATAGAAAAGAAAAAAAAAAGACACCCTTTCATTACAAGAACAATAGCAAGTGAAAAAGTTGGTCTCGTATGTGCTGTTTTACATCATGCATAGCTTTTTTTCGTTATTCTAATTTATGTGTTTTAGTTTGGTACAGGTTGTGGGGTGGGAGTTTTGTTTTATTTTCATGTAAAAATGGAAGACATTTTTATATGCACTGATCATCTGATCCTTTCTGCTGATATAGTTTCATGAAGATCAATTTTCCTATCATGCACGTGTCCAATTTAGTTAAAAAAAAGGTGCAGCTTTGGTGTTTGGTTTGACATCCACGTGATTACACCACATTATTACCTGTTTGACATCTGCATTATTGGCCACGAAATTCATCTTTCCTACCGGATAATAATTGTTTTTCAGCAGTTTATCTCTAAGTTGCCTGATTGTGTCATTAGGGAAACATGTTTTTATTTTAAC
Source organism: Camellia granthamiana (assembly GCA_036172215.1). NCBI lineage: Eukaryota > Viridiplantae > Streptophyta > Magnoliopsida > Ericales > Theaceae > Camellia > Camellia granthamiana. The sequence continues at coordinate 122,774,127 of CM069912.1, forward strand.
TATTCTTGGACGACTCACTCATATATAAAAACTACTTCTCGGCTTTGCAGGACCTAGTTTATAAAATATCAAAGAAACGGTTTTATGTTTTTTCTAGCTCATATATGTCTTCGCACTAAGGGGAAACTGAGGTTTTAATTTGACTAATCTCGGACAACTCATTTTCTTTGCTATCTTGTCCCCATAAGCTTATAAAAACTGCTTCCTTCCTGTTTTACAGGTCCTAGTTTGTATAATATCAAATAAACATTTTACATTTTTTCTAGCTTGCATGTGCCTTGCCACAAACAACATTGCTCATGCATCATGATTTCTCATGATATATGGTATGTGTTTGAGTTATGTTTGTAATGTGTTGAGTCTGTTCAGAATGCTTTTCAAAGTCCCTTCTCGTGACATTGGTATGTCGTGAACCAATCTTTCCAAACTCTATTAAATTAGTATAGATAGCAAGTATGGGTATCATATCCACAAGGACTAATGTGTATTTTAAAATTATTTCAATTTTTAATTCTCAACTTAATTTAATGAGTGGTTGGTTGTTTGTCGGTGAAATAATTTATGAAATCCTAATTAATAAAGCAATAAAAATGATATTGAATTAATTGGATTGGGAACTTAGGTGTCCAAATCCACCACTAGTTTAATACATGGATTTGCACTCTATGAAGCACACGAATGCTTGATTGGAATGAACCAATTCCTCGACCACAAGTCGGGAATTGGGAAGAGAGATAAAGTTGCGTTTGAAGCGCGAGCACGCCCTATCTTAAGTGGCACTGACTGTTCACTCTAAACTAGGGTTTGTGGTACTATCCATTTAGTCATAACATAGCTTGTCTTGGATTCCGAATACAACAACAATGAAAAACAAAGTAAAGCATTCATTCAATAATCACATAAAACGAATAAAGAGTAAAGATAGAAAAATATTAAATTGAACTCAAAAGCTTTACAAGAATTTCAACCAAAACATTACAAGTGTACTATCAAAGATTACAATAAACCAGTTGTGTGACTAGGGTTAACAAAGATGCAAAGATGCTCAACCGCTCACGGAGGAGGGAAGAGATGAGATGGAAGTGGTGAAGATGGCGGTAGCCTTCATGGATAATCAAGCTTTTTTCCTTAGCCCTAGTTGCCTCTCTATTTCAGCCCCCCAAAAGTCAAAACCGTAGGAAAGTCTATTTTTCTCTCTTCTATTCTCAGAAAATCACACTGAAATTTCTGCGCAAGCTTCCCAAAGTTGGCCGCTCGAGCGCCCATATTGGCTGGTCGAGCGGTGGTTGGCCGCACGTGTGGTGGACCAGCAGGCGGCAATCTATTATTGCTCAAATGAAGGACCTGCTTGTGTGCCAATTTTAGCCTGAAAATGCGTGTGTTGTTCACCAAACTAGCACAATTACACGAAATGCACCATTACACAAAATGCACCATCTCTACCAAATAACTGTACTTTAAGGAATATAAATGTAGCTTAAGTGGCCTGAATATGGTATCTTTCGGCCCACATCAGACACGTACTAAAAGCCAGCCCCGGTGTCCCCATGACTTCCTGATCTGGGCAGCTTTTTACTGTTCAAAATGTGCCTACACGTTGTACTTTATTGGTAATTTACTGATATGTTCCTTTCTAGATCGATCTCATCCTGATTTCTTCCGCTTTTTTTGGAGGGGTTCATGATCTTTGAACCTTAATTTTTTCATTTGGAAAATTTGAACCAGATTTATTTGTCCTCCCCATCTCATGTGTTATTTACCTTACATGACACTTGATGGTCATTGCAATTTTATTTTTTACTATGCTTCCCATGTTGTGCTTGCAAAAGCAGTAAATTAGAAATTACAATATTTATTTTTTATAGTTATTACACATTACGAGAAATTATGAATGTGAAACAACATTGTAGACTTACAGGGGGATGTAATGTGTTGACCAAGAGACATATTTTTAGTTTTTAAATTTAATATTTGGTTTTGACTTAAATTATCACTGTGCATAGCACCTGAGTCAACTGTTCAATACTGGAATCAGGTAGGGCTAGCAGTGAAAACTCCCAAAGAAGCTCTCAGGACACGCACCTTGTACATGGTGACCCCACGCGCAAACTGCAAAGAATCTTATTTCCCAATTTTTAAATGCAATACTTAAAAAACACAAATTAAGACTTACTTTGAATCTTTGGGGTATAGATGAAGATATAAACCCCAATTTTGAATGTTTCCGAGTTTGAGAAGATTGCAAAGAGGGATTGAGAAAGGAGAAGAAAGTCATATAACTATTTGTCTCATGTGTTGGTCTATGTCTATGCAATCCAAGAATTAGTTTGTAACTGATTTTGTATCTGAACTGACAGCCCTGAGACTGGTGGCTTGTTGTATGTTTGGAATCATCAAAAGTTGGCACATTGAATTTTTGGCATCGGTTTGCTTTGACTGCTAGTGGACTGACACCTACGGCAGTAAAACAAACCAAGTTATTTAAGCTCAACTCATGTTTAGTTCACTAAAAGCGTGTTAAAAAATGAGCCAAGCTCAAACTCATTAATTTTTTAAAACTTTTTTTAACTCAGCTCAAACTCGTCTTGATATGCTTATATGTAACTAGAACTGTATAGAAAACTAAGTACTTGAGCTCAGCTCATGATCGGCTCAGTCAGAGTTCACTTAAGATTGGTTCGAAAGATAGATAAACTAAGTTTGAACACTTTTTCAAGCCTGTTATCAGGATAAGCTTCAAACAACCCACTACTTGGTTTGACTCATTTACAGTCATATTGACACCCTGCTCATATATTAAGACAGGCTTAGCTTTTTCTTCATGAAACAATGATATATGCAAGATGTTTGCTTGCTCCTTCTCCTTCTTTTTTTATTTTTTTATTATTTTTATTTTTTTATTATTTTCAGGTGGAAGCACTAAACCAAGTGTTTGCTTGCTCGTGTAACATAAAATCTTGTATATGGTTTTATCAATGACCTAACTTCTCCAATATGTGTAAAATCTGTTAGTTGCATATCATATCCATACCCATTAAAAATCAAACATTCAAATGGTAATGCCACATCATATTAATGCTAATCAGTCTTAGTTTCCAGATTTTGCCTCATTTTCCTTGTACTTTAATTTCAGCATGCCATTACAAATCAAACATAAAAATGGTAATGCCATGTCATGTTAAAGCTTGTAAGTCTTAGTTTCCAGATTTTACCTCCCCTTGTGCTTTACTTCAGCATGTTTTTCCATACTCCATAAATAGTAGAACCCACCAGCATTCATGATGACCAAACCGTCTTATATGACTGTGAAGTGGAGTTGTACAGGCATGGCTGATGCTGAATCAAGAATGACAGGATAGACTGCAGTAGCTTTTAGGTCTTGATTGTCCAAGTTTTGACTTTTGGTACTCATTTCGACATTGCTAGGTTGTGGTGTAAATTAATATTGGACAATACTATTTTTCCAGGCGTGTCCTAGATGATATTTCAATTTGAGGCATTTATTTGCATATATGTCCATGTATTTGTAGCAAATTGTTGCGTGGTTTCCAAGTCTGCTTAAAGTACCTTCACTTTGCAGAAATCTGAGCATAATGGTTGCATTTTGTACAGATGTTGCTTCTTCAATCTTGATGATAACTCTGCAGAAGATGGTTGTTACAGTTTCACTATAAGGCCTGAAAAACCTGGAACTTTCAAGATGCTGGAACCTAGCAAACCTCCACATGCAAAGAAATCTCGAAAAGAGAGGAATCTGGGAAGATTAGCTGATGCTACCAGTTCAACTGAAATTATGGAACATCAGATCTGGAAAGAATTTCCAGAAGACCTTTACGAAGCTGTGATTGCAAGACTTCCTATTGCCACTTTTTTCCGCTTCCGCTCTGTTTGTAAAAAGTGGAATTCCTTGCCGACCTCTCATAGTTTCTCCCAACAATGTGCACGAGTCCCACAAGCCCAACCTTGGTTTTACACCATCACTCATGAAAATGTGAATACTGGAGCCATGTATGACCCTTCCTCGAAAAAATGGCATCACCCTACAAACCCTGCTTTGCCAACAAAGTTAATTGTCTTGCCAGTGGCTTCAATAGGTGGTCTTGTCTGCTTTCTTGACATTGGCCATAGAAGCTTCTTTGTTAGCAATCCTCTTACTATGTCCTTCAAGGAGTTGCCAGCTAGGTCAGTTAAGGTTTGGTCCCGAGTTGCTGTGGGGATGACTTTGAATGAAGATTCAACCAGTGGGGGCTATAAAATCCTTTGGGTGGGTTGTGAGGGTGAGTACGAAGTTTACGACTCCATAAAGAACTCCTGGGCCCGCCTGGGAAACATGCCCTCCACGATTAAGCTACCGTTGTCTCTGAACTTTAAGTCACAAGCGGTGTCCATTGATGGGACGCTTTACTTCATGCGTACTGAACCAGATGGGATTGTGTCCTACAATATGGTTACCGGGTTATGGAAGCAATTTGTAATCCCATCCCCTCTTCATCTGAGTGATCACGCACTAGCAGAATGTGGGGGCCAGATCATTCTTGTGGGTTTACTGACAAAAAATGCTGCCACGTGCGTGTGCATATGGGAGCTGCAGAAGATGACTCTATTGTGGAAGGAGGTTGACAGAATGCCAAACATATGGTGCTTGGAGTTTTACGGAAAGCACGTTCGAATGACTTGCTTGGGTAACAAAGGTTTACTCATGTTGTCGTTGAGATCGAGACAAATGAACCGACTGGTTAGCTACGATGTGTCAAGCAAGGAATGGCTGAAGGTTCCTGGGTGCACGCTGCCACGTGGGAGGAAGCGTCAGTGGATCGCTTGTGGCACTGCATTTCACCCTTGCCTGACAGCTTCGGCTTGATTTAGAAATCGTATTCTCTCTGCAAGAAGAACCCACATCGGTTACTGTTCTTGCAATGGCTGTAAGCTTTTTGCCAATACTTAGTTTGCAGCCCAGTTTTCTTTGTTATGATTAAGTAAAATGATATGATCATATTTGGGACCGTGATGATAAATCCTTCCTTTCTGTACAAACACCCAGGAGACAACTTTTGATTTCAGAATGACTAGTAAAATGCTTTTCTTTTCAGTAAGTTGGGTTATGAATGTTATATTAGGTTTTTTCGTCTTTCTTTGAGTACATTCTCTTTCAACAAGTTTATGGATACAGAACCATCCACATAAACAATCATGCCCGTCCTAAAAGATATATACAGTTTTAGTTAGATCACATCACATGGTTGATTTCGTGTCCATAGACTTATTTGCATTATCTTTTTCCTTTTAGGCTTTAAAATTGAGTCCGACTCCTAAGAATGATAGTTATAGGGTTCTAGTGTAAGAAGGATAAGCATCAAGAATTCAGTCATAGCTCAAAAAATAGTCAGTAGTGTTTTCAACAATCGATTGTACAAAGCATGTTCTTCATGGATGTGTTGGGCAGTGCAGTGTTTAGGCAGTACCCTGTACTGTTTCTTCTCCAAACACAAGACTCGTTGCACTTGTGTTGTGTTTGTTTGGAGAGATTAGGCCATGTATTGTGCTCAATTTTAAATTCAACGTTTAGATATGAAAGTAGACCTCTGGATGGATTTACATTTTCTTGGGACTGCTACATATGCCCCCTGTATGGGGACTATACTGAGTCCTATGGTATGGAGGGGGTGGGATACAATGGGAAGATTTAGTAGGATCCAAATAGAAGTGGTGTTGTTGTTGTTGTTGTTGTTTTTTTTTTTTTTTTTTTTTTTTTTTTTTTTTTTTTTGGGGGGGGGGGGGGCGCAAATAAAAGGTTGAAAAATAAAAGGTTGAAAGACCATTAAAAAATTATAGTTATTTCAAATATGGAATGATAGAAATTTATTAATTTTCTTTCTTAATTCGTAGACTTTGGATCTTGAGTTGGAAAGAGATTTATAGAGGGAAATGTAAATAAAATCAACTAAATTTTTTGTTACTTTTCTTTCCTTTTTTCTTTCATTCTCTCTACAAATCCCTCATGAGTTGGAAAGAGATTTATAGAGGGAAATGTAAATAAAATCTACTAAATTTTTTGTTACTTTTCTTTCCTTTTTTCTTTCATTCTCTCTCTACAAATCCCTCATGAGGTGGAAAGAGATTTATAGAGGGAAATGTAAATAAAATCAATTAAATTTTTTGTTACTTTTCTTCCCTTTTTTCTTTCATTTTCTCTCTACAAATCCCTCATGAGTAGGAAAGAGATTTATAGAGGGAAATGTAAATAAAATCAACTAAATTTTTCTCTCTACAAATCCCTCATGAGTTGGAAAGAGATTTATAGAGGGAAGTAAATAAAATCAACTAAATTTTTTGTTACTTTTCTTCCCTTTTTTCTTTCATTTTCTCTCATGAGTTGGAAAGAGATTTATAGAGGGAAATGTAAATAAAATCAATTAAATTTTTTGTTCCTTTTCTTCCCTTTTTCTTTCATTTTCTCTCTACAAATCCCTCATTGAATCTTAAATTCATATGTTTGTTCAAAAAAAAAAAAGACAAAAAAGAAAACACTTAATAGTCTTATGTAATCTGGTTCATTTTCTCTCTACAACTAACCCTCCTTAAATCTTAAATTCAAACACTTAGATTAATAGTCTTACGTAATTTGGTCCAACAAAACAAACGTGGCCTCAAATACTAAAAACATTTCAGTCGATTGGAAACTTCAATCACATGAAAGAGTGATTAAGGTAGATATGCTTGAATTGAGCTTCCACCACATCCATCAAATTCTTAATCCAAATACAACCAAGTGAGAGACTCTTAATCGTCCATAGGTATATATATATAAGACAAAGTAAGAAGGTGGGGATCTTTATTTCATGTTCAAACTTTCCACAACATAGATTAAAAAATGCTAGTGTGTCTTGTAAACAAAAGCTCAATCTCTAAAATTATGCTAACAAGAAGTTACACATCACAAGAAGTAGCCATTTGCTACACCATCACACGATTTGCTTAAGCCATGCCTCCGCTTGTAGCTGTCCTCACTATCTGAAACAGAGCTATCATAAAAAATAAAATAAAACTATTGAATCAGTAACTTAATCAAAGCAAACATATAATTACTAGAGATTGAGGGAAATCATTGCGATACTAAACAAGATTTACTCAGACAATCATCAATCTAGCTTGAGAACATGTTTCTAAAGTTTTAAATAAAATTAACCACATGTACAATCAGTTAGATGAGAAATTTAATATGGTCGTACCAAATTTTTTATTTTTTTTTAATCTATTTCCCTCAAAGATTTAAAAGATGTTAGTTGGTGATGAATGTGTGGCAAAACCAGAAGATAAAAGGGAACTAAGGGAAAATCTTACATGATCCGATAACGACAAACATGAAAAAATTGAGAAGAACAGGGCCAACGGGATAGTTTTGTTTGTTCTGTTTGTTCCAGCATGCAGGTTGGCATTTGCTGTAAAAGTAAATTTTCTATTTTTGCGAGTTCCGAATAGGGTCTGCCTTCGGAACTCGCAAAAATAAAAAATTTACTTTTACAGCAAATGCCAACTTGCATGTTGGAACAAACAGAACTATCTTGTTGGCCCTGTTCTCCTCAGTTTTTTCATATTTGTCGTTGTCGGATCATGTAAGATTTACTTTTAGCATGTGTATTTTTGTTGCCTGTTGGAACTAATTCATTACTAGCTAGACATAGTTGAGTAGCAATAGCCCTGTTTGGTAGCGTTTTCAAAATTTTGTTTTCATTTTTTGTGTTTTCAGAAACAAAAACAATGAAGAGTTTGAATGCGCCCATCATTTTCAATTTAGAAGGTGTTTTCATAGAACTTTCCCAAAGAGAGTATTCAGAAACAGTTTTCTGTATCAATTTCAGTTTTATTTTTTATTTTTTTATTTTGTTTTGTTTTGTTTTTTGTTTTCAAGAAGAGAAAACAGAAAACGAAAACACAGAAATCAACAATTTACTAGATAGTTGCCCATCTGTGAACATGTGCAAGGCATCGCCTGCTGACTGCACAGTGAGAGTGAGATGCTGGCCACTGTTGCAGAAACGACTCGGATGGACTTATTTCAACACTGAAAATTCATAAAATCACAAAACATAAAAAAAAAAAAATTAAAATTAAAAAAACCCAATACAATTATGTTCAGAAAATCCACTAAAGACGATAATTCAGTACTCGATTTCACCTGGTCATGTACCAGAGATAGTCACTGGTATCTCGGGTAACATCTAATTGTTCTAAGAGACCAACAACTGTGCTCTTGGAATCTTCATCAGCTGAGGATATGTCTTCGCTGAATGTTTCCCAAGAGAGAAGCTCAGCATTGGTTGGCAACATTTGCATTTGGGATGTTTGAACTCCGACCTGCAACATTTGCATTTCTCATTCAAATTACCTTGGCGGTGTTGAAGACAACATTTTTGCAATCGGGAAGAATGCTGATGGACCAAGGCGGGAGATCATAGTGCGCGCCTCTAAATGTCACCCTTGAAGTTGTCTAAATGGTAGTTTGAAAGAAAAGCCGCACAATCTCCCAACTTGGAAGAGAATACATGTGCCTGAAAAAAATAAAAAACAGAAATCATCCAATTATCAGAAATAGCAAAGCAGCAATTTCAAGAAATAATCGGCAACTATAATTATTTCTAGTGGCTGGTTCAAATGCATCCTACGATGGTGGAAGAGGCTGCAATGTAGAATGCCTTCAAGAGAACTTGGGTGCAATCGGTATCATTTTTGTTTTTTGTTTTGAAAACTCTGAAAATGAAAAATAATATAGAAAACCTGTTTGGCAAATTGTTTCCAAAAACAGCTTTCATGAACTAAATCACTCCATTCTTAGGAAACACTTTCAAATTGTTTTATGAATTTCCAAAAATTGTCACACAAAAATGAAAACGACATAAGAACCATGGGTATTTTTTAACCATGTCCTTGAAATTGAGAAGGTGGCAAACCTGTGAATAGCTTCCCAACAAAGTAACAGTAGGATTAGCAGAAACTAAAGCTTGCTCGCATAGCTTAATAGAGCTATGTAGTTCCTTCAAATGACCATACTTGGGTTGCCTAATCAAGCCTATCCATTTCACAAGATAAAATAATTTAGCTCTTTTTTTTTTTTGAAAATTTTTCAAAAAAGAAAAAAAAAGTTTAAATTCAACCAAACATAGTCTTAATCTTTGGCATTGTGGAAGACTATGGCATTGGTTGATACAATAATTGCATTCTGCAATTCCTACCAATTAAACACATTGTCAAACATATTCACTGATGATTATTATGATAAGAAATCTTTGAAGACCTTCGAGAGAAGATTTAAAATTTAAAAAAAAAAAATGTCAAAAAACTCAATCAGATCGGATCAACAAAATTACATAGCTAATCAATTGAAGAGAGAGAACAACATGCATGACAAATATCGATTGAAGAAAGAGAGAACATACAAACAAACAAGCTGTTGATCAGGAGTTTCAATTAACTGATCCATCTCATATGCTGGCAGAGCTGTCAATGGTGTGTAAGCTTGTGTTCCACATCTCTTTAAAGTACTAGGTTTTGGATTGTTCTAATGGCTATCCATCACTAATAAGTGCGAATTCCTATTTTGGTTTTTGTCTTTCTACAGCATAACCAGTTAAGATTGCCAGTGTTTGGATGATTGTGAGTAGTCCCAATAAGCAATGAAATATGGATGTGGGAATTGATATAATGTTGACACAATGACAAGGTTTAACTGATTGGAAAGCTTATTACAATTTTGATTCTCATCCCACACGAGGCTAAACATGGTACCATACATGAAGTTAACTTCTGAAATTTCATATCATGCAAAAAAGAACCTTAACTTCTCACTTTGAGCATGCATAAATTTTTTTTAAAAAAAATGTCAAATAATCAATTGAAGAGAGAGAACAACATAGCATGACAAATATCAATTGAAGAGAGAGAACAACATAACATGACAAAGATGGTAATTTGTCATCTTAACTGGTTATGCTGTAGAAAGACAAAAACCAAAATAGGAATTCACACTTATTAGTGATGGATAGCCATTAGAACAATCCAAAACCTAATACTTTACAGAGATGTGGAACACAAGCTTACACACCATTGACAGCTCTGCCAGCATATGAGATGGATCAGTTAATTGAAACTCCTGATCAACAGCTTGTTTCTTTGTAGGATGAGGATTCTCATCAGCAGAACCGACAAGGGAGTCTAATCAATAATTAATGATGCAGTCAGACAATGTCCACTAGGATTGTGCCCTTCAACACCCACAACCTGCAAAAAAGCAATCATTTGGCATTATGTTATAATTTTTAAAAGGACTATTGAAATGGCAGTCGAGTTCCTATTTCTTACTTGACCAGGAAAAATTGAAAATTGGCTCAATTTTTGTAAGTCAAGATGCACCCGTTGCCCTCCAGAATGCTCAACACTGTCAGAGAACTAATAACCATATTTAAACAGCAAAGGTGTAGAGATAACTAATAGCATCAAAGGATAAGAAGTAAATGCCACACCTAAAGGTGTTTAACATGTACCATCCAAATGAAATTCATATCCCATCTTAAGATTTATCTAATTGGTAATTCCGATCATGAAAGTTTAGTAAAGTTAAGCTACCAAGGAACTAGGTATATTGAGGCAAAGCATTGGCCAAAATCAAGTGCCATATGCCCAACTGGGGAAAGCAGTAGACAGTAGTTCCCTTGACAACATCTTGAGCACATTGTCTAATAAAAGGACTTTTTAGCTTACACAATAACGAATTAGCTTACACAATTAATGCAGGAGGCAACACAACATTCCTGATGAACGCCTAGGGGGAAACTAAAGGACAAGACCAATAGTCTTTACCTGCTTTGCAGCAAGACAGGCTTCTCCTTCAATCTGAGCCTATATATATATATGCGGGAAGCTGAGATGGACGACCAACTCCCCTCCCCTCCCCTCTGTTATGAAAGCTCCCTCCCCCTCCCTCTGTTATGAAAGCTCCCTCCCCCTCCCCTCCCCTCTGTTATCAAAGCTCCCTCCCCCTCCCTCTGTCATCAAAGCTCCCTCCCCCTCCCCTCTGTTATCAAAGCTTTCAATTGCTGCCTTCCCTCCCTCCCCTCGCCTATATATATATGCGGGAAGCTGAGATGGAAATAAAACTCAGAAAATAAAAAAAAATCAAAATAAAAAATCAAAATTCCCTCCATATGGCTCAACTATACCAGACGGCGGGAAGATGGAAGGAAGCCTCATACGTCACGGACTTGATCGTAATTGGCGGCAGCAACGGCGCGGACTTGATTCTTTTCCTTAGTCAGTTCAAGCGTAGTCATTTTTTTTTTATTCTTTTCCTTTTAAAAATTATTATTTTTATTCTTTTTATTTTTATGTAGAATTTTTCTTTTCCTTTACCTTTTAGATTTGAATCTCATGATGTAAATATTAAATTTGAATCATTCATCACTTTTTTTCATAATATTTTTTTAAAATTTCTATCTTAAGCAATGTTACATGTACAAAAAAAAAAAAAATTCTACATATATATAAAAATTTTCACATAAAGATTCGTTTTCCTTTTTGGGTATCAATCTAGTTTTTATAATTTTAATTATATAGGTTATCTTTGAATTTTTAACATTGCATGAAAAAGTTAAATCGATTTGATAATTTTAATATTTTTATTTTATCACATTTATTTTAAAAAAATTGACAACAAGTATGTTTTTGAAGATAAATTATCTATTTTTTTAGAGACAAACATAATAAAATAAAAAGACTTTAATTATCGGATCGACTTAATTTTTTTTCATTGATGATACACAGAAATGACTTTACAAAATGAATGGTTTGAGTTAGCAAAATAGACTAGTGATAGGCTACAAGAACTCCTCAAATTATCTTAAATTCAAATTTAAACTTGAGAAAAATCTAACTTTTATATAAATGGATAATTATGATGTATTTGTGATTTTACCACATGTGTTGCATTGCATGAAATACCTTTCAGACAACATAAAAAAAAAATTAAAAATTAAAATTATAAAAAAAGAAAAGCTAGAAAACAAGAAGTTATATTACAGTAAAGTTCGTTTAGAATTATTTTTTATTAAAAATTTTATTCATATAATATATTATTAATAATTCGTTAGTCGTATAAATAAAATTGCTTTATGGGTCAAGTCATCTTCCAAACCATTGGACTACTCTGTGGATGATTTTATCTTCAATTTGCAGCAGATCATAACTTGTATTAGGGTAGTTGAGCTGCTTTGCTCATGTTTCAGTTGTGCTGCTGGTTTTTTTTTTTTTTTGGATTGGTAACTTTCCAATTGCTCTACATATATCTTAAGCAATGTTTTACTCTTTTCCTTTTTTATTCATTTTTTTTGTTTTCATTCTTTTCCTTTTAACATTATTTTTTTTTTTACTCTTTTCCTTTTTTAGTCAATATTATTCTTTTCCTTTTAGCGTTATTATTTATTATTTATTTTTTTCGTTTTTTAATTCATTTTTTTTGTTTTCATTCTTTTCCTTTTAACATTATTTTTTTTACTCTTTTCCTTTTTTAGTCAATATTATTCTTTTCCTTTTAACATTATTATCATTTTTTTATTCTTTTCCTTTTAGAATTATTATTTTTTTTATTCTTTTCATTTTTTAATTCAAATTTTTTTTTTCATTCTTTTCCTTTTAACATTATTTTTTGTTTATTCTTTTCCTTTTTTAATCATTATTATTTTTTTATTCTTTTCCTTTTAACATTTTTATTTTTTTTATTCTTGTCCTTTTAACATTATTAATTTTTGTTTATTGTTTTCCTTTTTTGATCATTTTTTTGTATTCTTTTCCCTTTTTGTTCAAATTTTTTTTTGTGATTGTTTCCTTTTTTATTCATTATTTTTTTATTCTTTTCCTTTTAAATTTAAAAAAAAAAAATTATTTTCCTTTTTGTTTTGTTGTTTTCGTTGTAACAAATTTGTTTTTATTCTTTCCGTTTTTCTTTTTATTTATTTATTTATTTTATTGTTTTCCTTTTTTATTAGCTGGTCATACACAGTGCTGTTGGAAGTTGTTGAACATTTTTTTTTTCTTTTTATTCTTTTCATTTTGTTTTGAACATTGTTTTTTGGACATATGTAACATAAAATTGGATACAAAAGTGTATGAAGTTCCTGCTGAGAAGTATTAAAAATTCAGACAAGCAAAACGAAAAAGATTGCGTTATTTTTTGTTATGTGTTTTTTCAAATTTCTTCGACACAGATTTGTTTTTATAGAAGGTGCATCTAAAAACAATCTTCAAAAAGAATCACACAATTATTGGACATACATCCTTCATGTATTTTATATGTTAATGATTGGACATACTTCCTGTTCAAATAAAATTCGTTCACAATGTAATTTACCGAAGACATCAGAATATTAAAACCAAACGTTTTTTAAGAAGATATGATAATATAAATTTCAATCTCAGTTACAGGCATTATAAATTTAACCAACATTAATGTTTCAAATATTCGTGTTCAGTTGCCGTCTTAGTTGGTACGTAATGTTCGCTTTTACAGCTGCCATTGCGGGGTCAGAGTCCCCTTTCTCAATCACATCGGCAACCCGTGTGTATTCATCGTGGTCAAGCATTTCGGGGGCCACGTATTCGGTGCTGTTTGGGATAGTCAGCGTGACCTCATCAATTTCACTGTGTCGGCGTATGAAGTTATGTAACGCCATCGACACACATACAAAGGTCACTTGATTAGAGAAACTCAACTTCTGAATATTCCGCATTGGCCCCCACCTCAACTTCTACGCACCGAATGTCCGCTCGATACAACTACGCAATGACGAATGTGCTTTATTGAACAGTTCGAACTCATTCTGTGGTGTTCGATTCCGATGGGCATTTTGGTGATACCTATACCCCTTGCATGGGGCTAGGTACCTTGTCTTGTTGCTATAGCCGCTATCCATCAAATAGTATTTTCCTGCAACGAACACAGAGATGTTATTCACTGTTGCCTAGTTGGTGACCATTTGGTTGTCACTTTGCAGTTTATAACTACAAAACTCAAAATTACTACCAATAAGACATCGTTCGAAAAGAGTTTTTTTTGTTTATAAATGGTTTTCACCTACAATAATTTTAGGAAAAACCGTAATGTCAAATCTGAAGTTTATATTGTTTTTAAACTGACATTTCAAATTATTAGTAACAAATATTTTTTTTCAAGTCAGTTTTTTGTTTCAAATCATTTTTCTTGCAAGTAATTGTTTTTCAATTAATTTTGATTTTCATATACTGATTTTCCACCTACAATTTTTTTGGGTGAAATAAATACAAGTGGCCATTCAGTTTTTTTTTTTTTTTTTTTTTTTGTTTTTTTTCCAAAAAAATAAATTTGCTATTATTGTATTACTAATTATTTTGTTTTCCAATTTTGTTTTGAAATACTTTTTTTGTCAATACATTGTCTTGTCAAATACAACAATTTTGAATTACATTTATGTTTTTGTAAATAGTAGTTTTAAATATTTTGTTTCGACGTAGAAATTTTTCAAATTAATTTATTTCATAAATTTGTTTATTTACAATTTTTTTAAAAATGATATTGTGTATGTTCGCAGTATCATATGGACATGTTCGCATTATCACAATTTTGAAAATTTTCTTTTTTAAAATCAATTACCAGCTGTAAATAGTAATTTAGATAGATTTTTGTGTTCAAGAGCAAGTATGATGTCGTAATTTGTCTTCTATTATTTTAAAATTATACTACTTTGTTAAATGTTTAATAATTTTTACCAGGTACGGGGTGCAGGAAGCGATGCTTAGGCTCGGTTGTCACGTAGTGCAACACCCTGCTGTCGTGCATGCTTCCGTCCTAACTGGCTAACACAAAGGTGAAGCACAAATCCAAGTTGCATACGGCCAGTATATTCTGTGTTGGCACGCCTTTCCGGCCATAGTACGAAGTGGCGTACTCTTGCGAGACACGAGCCATCACGTGCGTGCCGTCTAGTGCACCGATGCAGTCCTACGCAACGCACCATTATTCAGAAAGTATAAATACAAAATTCAGGGTATATGTCGCCACTGTGATATTTAAAATTTTATGGAAAGTGTCACCTTGAATGGCCGGTACTGCCGTTGCGATTGTAAATGTGAGTGGCCCCCTTGTTGCACTTGCTCGGGCATAAGACTCCTAATATGAACCTATGTGAACGGTATCATAGCTTGCAAAATCTCATGGAAATTGCGTGACAATGTCTCCTTTGAGTGTTGGAACCGTTCTTGCAAATCTTTCCAATCCATTCCCTGCAATGCACAAATGAAAATGGCTACCTTTTCTTCCAGTGGAACGCCATGCTCCCGTTGTGGCAGTGTCAATCCAAAACTATGAAGTGTGTCGCATAACAACAAGAACACTGGTTTGGACATACTGACAGCATCTTCAAACGGGCCTTGGTGCCCATTAAACAACTCATACATCCATAAACGTCCCGAAAGTATTGATGTATTTCGAGGGACTTTGTGATAATGGTTGTAATAATATCTAGCTGCACTGTTCCACGCCTCTATCAAGTTGTGATTAGTTTCGACCACCATTTCCCGTGCAATTTCACCGACAGCTTCCCGGGATGTAATACTTTGCACGATGTGACTAGGACCAACGTCATCCGCCATTTCTAAAAAATGGAACGCAAAATATGCAAAAATAAAATAGGTGCTATGTACAAATGTAAGCACACAGCTTCTGCAAAAACTATGGAAAATGAAAGAGTTTAAGGGAGAGGAAGTGTGCGAGAGAACCACACTGTCAACATATGATTATATAGACATATCCATGATATAAGGAGAGATGAGCTTTGGTGGTGGTGGGTACACTTTCCTGCATTTGAAGAAGTTCACTTGCTTGTGATAGTTGGGACAAGGACGGAGGGGCCTACGTCTATGATTCCCTCTTTTTTGGTTCACCCAAAAAATTTATTTGTGTTCAGGAAAGTGTATGTTATGCATCCAAAAAAAAAAGACACCTTGTTTTGGTATAATTTTTTAAAAACAGTGTTCAGAAAATTCTATTTTGTTCCCATGCGTAATTTTTGTGTTATCTACCTTTTGTTCATATTTTATAGTCAATTTTTTAAATTGGTAGACACACGTGACATGAATTTACAAAAACAGTGAGACAGTGTAACGGAAAAACGAAAATTGTATAAAAAATTAACACTAATTGGGAACAAAGTTATGCTTGAAAACAAAGGTTATGGCAAGAAGGAAAATTTTAAACTGCGAAAATAGGGAATCAAAGGAAAGTGTACTTGTGTCATTAACACGACAATGGGTTTCCTAATAAATTTTACAATTTTAACCGTTTCAGTAATTTTAAAAAAATAAGTACATATAATAATATTTATTTGTAATGATCATTGAAAAAATCTGCAGGACTCCAGTAGTGTAGGCAACTCCAGTTTTTCAGTTGTCTTTTTTTTTTTTTTTAATCTTTAATGATCTTTTTTTCAAAATTATATCAAACTTTTTTTTAAATTTTCAGCTCTGTTGCAAATGTGGAAAATAAAAAAATAATAAAAGATAAAAATGAAAAAAATCACAACAAAAAATGCTAAACAAAACAGAGGAGTTTGGCACACAATATTTTTTTGTTAGCTAAAAATGATGTGAAATGGATTTAAAAAATTTAACAAATCTTCTATCATAATTAAAAAATCTGCAGGAATATGTACAAACCTGTTGAAAGTATGCATGATGAAAAAAGTATTCACTGACAAAGCATTCGCTGAAAAAAGTAGTAACACAGGTCAAGATTCCCATAATGAAATGTGCAGCATGCTTGGTTCTCTCAATGCAATCTGCAACACCTACATCCATCTCTCTAAGGCTAGCATGTACTTTATTTGACACATCAAACCATCCCCCAACTAGAAGACAAACTACCAATTGCCACACTTTAATATTTTCTGTATTTATAACCTGTACCATTTGTCCTCCACAGTCCAATCCCGGGC
Organism: Camellia granthamiana; assembly: GCA_036172215.1. Taxonomy (NCBI): domain Eukaryota; kingdom Viridiplantae; phylum Streptophyta; class Magnoliopsida; order Ericales; family Theaceae; genus Camellia; species Camellia granthamiana. The sequence continues at coordinate 122,791,139 of CM069912.1, forward strand.
TATAACTAGCAGTCCTCCACAAATAAAATTGAGGCAGAAAATCATGAAGTATATGAATGTCTACTACTCACTCACAACACCTAAAGATGCATACCAGAATTATAGGCATCAGATAATACAAAATACACAGCTCTGAATTCATTAATCACAGCTGTTCCAGAATTCCATGCACAATTGCTAATATAATTCATTAGAGATACAGGCATGAGATACACAGCTGTTTCAGAAAAAGCATCCTTGTTGCATGCCTGTTGCATGTAATTCATTAATCCAATTGCTAATATAAATTATATACATGAGATAATGCAAACTACACACTTGTTTCAAGTGGCCAAAGATACACAAATTGCAAAATACACAGCTGTTCCATAATGCAAAATACACAAATTGCAACTCAAGAATAACCTGTTTCACCAAATCAAGTACATGTTCCAAGTGGCCAAAGATACACAAATTCGAGGATACACAGTTGTTCCATAATGCACAGCTATTCCATAATGCGAAATACACAAAATTATGCAACTCAAGAATTTAGATAACCTGTTTCACCAAATCAAGTACATGTTTCAAGTGGCCAAAGATACACAAATTGCAAAATCTGCAACTATTCCATAATGCACAGCTGTTCCATATTGCAAATTACACAAATAGCAACTCAATAATTTAGATAACCTGTTTCACCAAAACAGCTGCAAGCATGTACTTGATAATAACATCATCATCATCAAATAAACCAAGCGATAGATAAAGTCTTAAAAATTCCATGCACAATGTCACAGTTTTTGGAAGGAAGAAAAAATGGCACACTGTTTGTTTGAAAGGAAAAAAAAAAAAAAAAAAAAAACAACACACAAACAAGTTCCAACATGACAGAATTGCTAGACAGTCTCAAAACCAGCCACCACCCATTTCGGAGTTTGCTGCTAATGGGCAACCCATACTTTGGGACTTATTCATTTGCAGCCAGCTAATGACAGCCTCGTCTGTCAGAATCCGCACCATTATGGCTTGATTTGCCGGGTTGTCCAGTACCATCAAACCAAAAACAATTAGTGGGTCTTGCGGAACCAGCCCTTCCAGCGAGTACAACCTTCTTATACACTATCAATGAGGTCCTGTGTCGAATCTCCGTAATCATGACTCACGCGGACTTCTCGTTGTTGTAATTTAACTGAAGATGCAAGGTTTTCCATGCTACTCGTCAACAGCGAAGCTCCCTCACTCTGTCCTTTTTTTCGCTGTGGGAGTGTTGTGCAAATAAATTTGCATTTGCTCCCGCCACTTGTTGGTGTGTCGTCAGCGTTAATTGCCGACGACGTAGCGTGTATGATCGTTGGTGTGTCATCCTTTGGCGCAATAGGTTGGTGGACAGTGTCTTCACGCTGCGCGACAGGCTAGAAAGGGGGCAAACCACTGCTGTCCTCGCAATCTTCTTCATCCATCGGCGAAGTACTGTCATCAGTTGCAATAGGTTCAAACGCTGCACCTAGTGTCTATGCATATTTTCCGGTTGCCGTAGCGCCTTCGTACACCCTTCACATGAGGTCCATGTGCTCCAACAGTTTCGTTTTGAACTTGATTGCATTCTTGTCAACCAGGGAAAAAATGACATCAGCCTGTTTGTAACATAATTCAACAGGAACATAATTCAACTTCCTAAGTTTGAAATTAATGTAAAATGACAACAGCTTGTTTGTTTCATTTTCAAAATATTTTTTTTCTCAAAAAATCAGAACAAGATTCATTGGGGGGGGGGGAGGAGGAGAAAAGGTAGCTATTTTGATTTTTATTTATGCTAACTGCTTCAGAACTTTCTATGAAATAGTTTTTCAAACATGATCAGTCAACTTTGCTTCCTAAGATCTTTCTAAAAATCAGTAAAACAAATTTTTTAAAGTCAATTATGGACTCTGCAATGTTTGGATTGGTGTTTGGAAAGTTGATAGTATAGCAGTTGCTTTTGTTCATCTTATTCAATATTTGAAATTATACATTAGCGGTTGGGGGGGGGCAAGTTTAGCCCTCAAATTTTATATTCTCATGTCTCGTAATATTTATAGTCATTGAATTACATACGAATGTGAAGGTATGAATATTTGGAGACATAAATTAAGAACCGTGAATGTTTTTCAATAGAGAAATTGAAAATTTTAAAGATAAAAAGATGTTGGGTCTCATCAGTAGGTTTTGAAATATATTGAAAATTCAAATAATAAAGTTAGAAGATCATAGCCTGAGAAGTTAAGAGTGATCCTACGTGTATAGAAAGAAATACATAGAGAAAGATCAAGGTATGACGTAGATTCTACGTGTAGAAGGAACTAAATTCAACATAAAATTGAGATACACATTGATTTTTTTTTTTTCGTGCACGTAGCATTGTTGGAAAAGTTAAGGTCAAGAGCGTTAAATTAAATTTTTTGTCATCCAATTAATTCATGAAAGTGACATCATTTTAAGTAACAAATATTGTGTTCAAGATTATATAGTTTCGATTTGTGATGTAATTGTCATTGAGAGGTTGTCATTGTCATTTTTATTCAAGATGTTCTTCTAAGAGATATCCCATTGCTAAGAACTTCAAACTAATACCCTTAAACATATCCATATCATCCATACCTAACACCACAATTTACCCCTCAAAGCTTTCTTCAATTCGCAAACTTTCTTCAATGTGTGGGGAAAGGACTTGATAAATTCAAGCTGACCCATATGAATCCCAGCAAGGAGGATCTTCATACTAACCGTTCTACCATAGTATTCTAACCCAACGTACCCCCTACTAGAATGATAATCCAAACCCAACATTCTACTATTTTCATTTCAACTCAATCAAAATATTTACAGCAGGTTGTTCAAGTCTACAACGATTTGATACCCATTACAAGACCAATAAGTAGACTGTTCACGAGATGCTAAACCTTGCTATTAAATATAACAAGGCAATGCAGGAAGATGATGAGTTGCCACCAAAAAAACTTGGAATTTGCGAATGTGGGAAGACAGCTTGCCAAAAAACATCTCGAAGAACATGTCTCCAACTTGATGTCTTCAAACATAATTCAGACTTTGGGCACCATGGTCGACGTAGTTGTGTTCTAGGGTTCAGTGTTTGATTCTCCACAGGATTGCATTTTAGTGGCACTTAAAAAGTTGAAAACACTATGGGTATGATCAGAACTCCTTGAACTGCTACAAATGTTTCATTATTTACGTAGAATCATAGGTGGAACAAAGCTTATGTGGGTAAGCAATGCTATCATGAAATAGTTTTTTTATCTTACTCAGTTGTCTCTTCCTGATTTGTTTTTCTAGTTAGGTTTGATTTGAATATTCTCCTAAGCTACATTCTGTTGAATGTTCTTTGTATATTCAATTGTGTATCAATACAATATGTACATCTAATATATATAGCAATTCTAGACCTTGTTAGGTTTTATTATTGGCAATCCCGTTTGACAAGGATTTCTTTAAGAAGTTGATTTTCTTCCAAAACTAGAATTACTTTTGGATTTCTATAAGTAATTGGATTTCTTCCAAAACTAGGATTACTTTTGGATTTTCTATAAATAGTTGGTTTTCTCCCAAAACTATTTAATTCCTCCAGATCTTCTTTTTGGTTCTTAAAGTTTATATCTGGGATATTTTGTTAGTTTTCTTTGATGTTTTATTGAGTATTCAACTCATGGTTTAAAGAGAGTACATCAAAGGTTTTGTTTGTTATATACAAGAGAGAGAGAGTTGTTCTTCGGTGGATTCTGAAGAATTCCAGCCTGAAACTTCGGTGGATTCTAGAATGGCTCATCGTAAAGACAATTCTGAGGTGAAGACGGGGTTGGAAGAGGCACATAGAGGTTGGTTCAATTATGTGTGGATTCGCTAGGTAATTGAGAGTATACTTGTGTAATTCCTTTAAATCTTCTTAGTGGATTGTTTTGTGGCTGTTGCCTGTGGTTTTTTAATCACAGTTGGAGGTGTCCAATTGTGGTTTTTCCACGTAAAATCGTTGTGTCGATTTGTCTTTTATTGTTTGATTGGGATTGTTATATTCTGCTTCAAATTGGTACATAATCACAAATCAACATCTAGGGTTTCTAGATTTTTCAATTGGTATCAGAGCAGGTCGTTCTATTTTTTTTTTCAAAAAAATTCTTTTAGAATGAGATCTTGTTTGATTTGTGATAATGGATTCAATTCGTGAGGGAAATTCTATGGTTCGACCACCCCTACTTGACGAATCCTCGGGGAGTGAAGATGAAGAACTTCAGCAAGCATATCAAAAGTTGTATAAGGAGTCTCTTAACTTATTCAAATTAAATGACAAACTCACAAAGAAACTCAAAACATGTGAAAGTGAGAATGTCAAGTTAAAAAAAGAGATTTCCGAGGCTAGGAATGATGCCCTTAAGATTTCTAATGATTGACAAGCTCTTTGTGCAAAACTCTTGACTTGTGAGACAGAGAGGAATGAGCTACAGCAAATTTATGCAACATATGAAGAAAAGATTGAAACTCTCGAGGTGTCTCAAGTTGCTTTGGAAGAACTAATGATCAAGAAAGAGGAAGAGCTCAAGTGTGTTATGTTTACCATTGGTCTTTGGAACAGAGGATCAAAAACTTTGGACAATATCATTGGGTCTCAACAAATTTGTTCTGACAAGAGTGGCATTGGCTTTGGTGGTAAGAAAGAGCAAAAACAGAATGCATCCACATCTCATGATACAAAAACTCAAGGAAAAGCAGAACAAAAAATTCAACATAAGGATGGACTTCTCAAACTTGCTAGAGTTGGTAAGGTAAAAGAAAAGAAGGTACATCCTGTACACCCTGTTTTTATTTGTCATCATTGTGGTATGCATGGTCATATTCGCCCTTATTGTTATAAGTTGCATGGGAGAGTGTCTCATAGAGATGGAAGAAATTCTAACATCTCATGGGGTAAGAGATACTTCATTGGTCATAAAGAGGTTAAGGGTCATAATAAACCTTGCTATTTTGATTTACTTGAGACCAAACATGAACAGAGGCTGTGTTTTCCTAGACCTAGGAATAAGAAGTTAGAAACCATGTCAAGACGGGTTCTCATTGAAAGCAAAGGGAACCACAACGTCAAAACACCACCGAAGAACCGCAATGCTTACAACTTTGTTCATACTAAAGCGGTTTGGGTGAGAAAACTTGACTTGTGTTAATTTGTTTATTTGTTTTAGTTTTTGGGTTTCTGTGTGTTTTTTTTAATGAAAAAAAAAATGTGTGCATGTTTTTTTTTTTATGTCTTGCTTTGTTTAGAAAAAGAAAAAAAAATAAAAATCCAAAAAAAAAAAGAAAAGATTTTCTTAGTATGGTTTTGCAAACTTGAAATTTTTGAGTGGTCCTTGGTACATATTGGAATTGATGAGAATATCCATTATATGCTAATATGTGTGTGCTTTCTTTGGTCATTACTCATTTTGGAGTGTGTGTTTTTTGATTAGTATGTCTCATTCTGTACACACTCTTGGATTAGCAAATATCGGAGTCTTCCGCCTTAGTGATTATTTTTTTTTGGACTTCTGGCATGGTATCTTTTGTTTTTCTAGAGGAATTGACCGATACTAGCATATCTTGGGTGATGTTGAGTCTCTTAACCACCTTTCATCTTTTTGCATCTCTACGGCTTTCCCCTCTGTTCTTTGTAGTCCAGCCATGAGAAAAAGACTACCTTAGAGTCACCAACCAGGCCATTCTTATTATATCCATACTTCTCTGGTTCGGTTTCCATACTCTTGAGCATGTCAGCAGCCAATGAGTGTGCAAAAGAAAGAAAAAAAAATGTGAAAAAGAAAAAAAAAATGTGCAAAAGAAAGAAAAGAAAAAGATGTGAAAAAAAAAAGAAAAAAATAAAGGATTCATTGATTGAGGGGGAGCCTCCGCTTTTACTCACCAAATACCCCTTGATTCCTAGTGGTTTGACTTTCCGTAGTTATGCTTAGATTCTCTTGTTGGAGGTCCAGCTTTTATATCACTACTAGGATTTGAATCTAGCGTTTGTCGAATCCCAAGAGTCACACACACACTTTTGTCATGGGATCTATGCTTTTCACATAATGCATCACTTTCTTTTATGAGGAATTTTCTAGAGGCTGTGCACATTGTGTTTTCAAGTAATTGTGCTTCTTGGATAGTCTTGTGTGTATTAAGGTACTAATCTGAAATTCCTTGTTTGCTCCACCATATTATTTTTTGTTGTTTTCTTCTTGTTCATTGTTTTTAGTAAGGGGAAGTTTGGTTTATCATTACAAGAGTTTGTTAGCATGAACACTTTGTTTTGTTTGGTAAGGGAGATTGGCTTTAGTTGTTTTGCATGTTGCTATGCACTGTTTGCTTATTATTTCCTTCTTGCATGCTCCTGATATTTACATCATCATATCATTGCTTGTGTGGTTTATGATATGGCTTTAGTTGATTGCGCTTCCTTTGTCAATTCGTGACAAAAAATGGGGAGTATGTGTCTTAGTTTTCAGGTTTTCATGCTACATGTTCTTAAAGTTTTCAGGTTTTCATATTACATGTTCTTAAAATCTCCAAGTCGCATCTATTCATGTTTTCCATCTCATGCTTCAAATGCTTCAAGATAATCTAGCCATATGTTTATTGCTTTTCATATACTCTTGTGAGACTAATAGTTGTTTTGGAGATTGTGGCACTAATAGCTGTTTTGCAGATCTTAATCTTGAGAAAGAAGTTTGTGTTTGTTGGTTGTAATGGGTTGGGGTGATTAGGATTTTATTTGTTAGGTGTGTTTTGTCACGGCATTGCCAAAGGGGGAGATTGTTAGGTTTTATTATTGGCAATCCCGTTTGACAAGGATTTCTTTAAGAAGTTGATTTTCTTCCAAAACTAGGATTACTTTTGGATTTCTATAAGTAATTGGATTTCTTCCAAAACTAGGATTACTTTTGGATTTTCTATAAATAGTTGGTTTTCTCCCAAAATTATTTAATTCCTCCAGATCTTCTTTTTGGTTCTTAAGGTTTATATCTGGGGATATTTTGTTAGTTTTCTTTGATGTTTTATTGAGTATTCAACTCATGGTTTAAAGAGAGTACATCAAAGGTTTTGTTTGTTATATACAAGAGAGAGAGAGAGTTGTTCTTCGGTGGATTCTGAAGAATTCCAGCCTGAAACTTTGGTGGAATCTAGAATGGCTCATCGTAAAGACAATTCCGAGGTGAAGACGGGGTTGGAAGAGGCACATAGAGGTTGGTTCAATTAGGCGTGGATTCGCTAGGTAATTGAGAGTATACCTGTGTAATTCCTTTAAATCTTCTTAGTGGATTATTTTGTGGCTGTTGCCCGTGGTTTTTTAATCACAGTTGGAGGTGTCCAATTGTGGTTTTTCCACGTAAAATCGTTGTGTCGATTTGTCTTTTATTGTTTGATTGGGATTGGTATATTTTGCTTAAAATTGGTACATAATCACAAATCAACATCTAGGGTTTCTAGATTTTTCAGACCTAATCCTAAACAGTAATAGGAAACAAGAATAATGCTTCTAATATCAATAATGCTTGAGGCCGCGAATACCATTTTAATTTTAATTTTTTTTTTTTGTGTGGCTGTGTTAGTCTAGTCTAGTCTTTTTTTTTTTTTTTTTATAAAAAAAATTGCCTTTTCTTTCTTTTTGCAAAAATGGTTCTGTGAAGAAGTATACTGCAAAACTAGACATCACGCACTAACTGAACTTGTATAGTTTGATAAGGTGAGTGAGTTGGGTTAGACTGATTAGGTGATAAAAACTTTTAGCACTCAACTAGTCCAACCCAACTCACTCACCTTATTAAACCACAGAGGTTGAGTTGTTTTGTTTTTCTTCTATTTGTGGGGTTGTATTGGTTTTTTTTTTTTTTTTTTTTAATGTAATTAAATTTTATTTGTTGGTCTGTGTTGGTTTGGTTGTTTTTTTTTAAGGTGGTTATGTGTAGGGGTGTGCCAAATAATTAGACATCTTGCACCAACTCATCGCATAAAATTAAATGAAATTAACAAATTTTAACCAGTAGCCTAACTGATCAGTCAATTAGGTTGGACTAGTTGAGCGATGAAATTGACTGATCAGTTAGATTGTTGGTTTTCGTTTTCTTAATTTCATATAATTTTGTACGATGAGTTGGTGCGAAATGTCGAATTTTTTGGCACAACACGTAACCACCCTTAAAAAAAAAAAAAAAAAAAAACTACAAAAAAAAGAAAAAGTAATTAACACAACCATAATTTCCAAAAAAATAAAAATAAAAGCAGGGGCAAGCCAAATTCGAGGCTTAGAATTCAAGGCCTCTAGCACTGCCATTCTAATATATGCATCAGTATCATGTTGAACGTAAGTAAAAGTCATTGGAAATGTTATCTTTTCGTAATGCGCCCACTAGTCGTCAGATGTTTGTATCAAACCCGTCGCTTCATTGTAACTTATGCTGATTGGCCCATGCTTGTTGTCCATCAGTTTAGACCACGACTGCCAATCCTTTTTTAGCAACGCGTACTTGTTTTGCAGTTTCTTGACGTCATGCACCTTATTTGTACGCTTCTGGAAGCCCTTGCAGACAGCTCTATATCCATGCATTGTCATTGTATGGAAGCTCCCCTTGAAACCAGCGTCCAACTCTTTGATAACAAGTTCCAAGAAAATCTGCACCGTGTCGGAGTCCCAAGCTGCTTTATGCACATTTGCGGACTGCTGCTGCGTCTGTTTACTACCGCGCTTGTGCAAAGTTTTGGAAGGCGTCGACTGCGTTTGGGACTGCTCCATTTGCGTACTATAATGCAACAGCAATTCTGGTATACGTGGAAAAATTGAAAAAATGGAAAAACAAATTAGGAAAAAATAAAAAACATAAAAACCATTCTCAAATAGAGCTAATTTAGACAGAAGGCCAAAAAATTAAACTACAAACGTTCTTCCGAAACTAACCTTAAATATTATATCATTTTTTTGACTAAAATGTAAAAACAACAATAAAAAATGATAACAAAAAAATACCCAGTTCAAGTACAGTTACACACAGACAAACATGAGCTATGTATCAGAAATTTATGACCCTATACCGATTGCAATGAAATTAAGGAAGAACACTCAATTGCAGACAAAATGAACAAGTCGTCAGATCAAATATCGAAGAAAAAAACACAGACATTACAAAACGGAAAGTACGAAAAACTTTGGAGACAATAAAGATCCCAAGCTTCGAATCAGGGAAACCTGAAATGTAGGTCTTCAGGCCTCAAAAGTCATCCAGATGCCCTGGTCCGCAGCTTGCGCCGAGGAGGGTCGGACCATTCTCGCAGCACTGACCACTTAAGACACCACTAAGCTAGTATTCCGATCCATACCCACCTTGAAGCCCGTCAAAACACCCTTCCGAACTGCATTAGATAACAGTCGGTCCAAAGCCTCCATAATCAAAATAAACAATAATGGAGACAATGGGTCTCCCTGCCGCAAACCCCTATGAGTCGGGAAAAATCCTGCTAGCGTTCCGTTCACTAGGACAAACATCTTAATTGTTGATATACAAAACTGAATCCACTGCCTCCACCGTTCCCTAAACCCCATTCTCTCTAACATATACATCAAAAACCGCCAGTTCACATTATCATACGCCTTCTCAATATCTAGCTTAAAAATAAGACAAGCTCCCCCCTGTCGAAATCGTGAGTCAACACACTCATTTGCTACCAACACAGCATCCAAAATTTGACACCCACCTACAAAGGTATTCTGGGACTCAGATACTAGCCCCTCCAAGACACCTCGCAATCTATTAGCCAAAACTTTCGCCAGAAGCTTGTACACACTTCCCAACAGGCTGATGGGTCGAAAATCCCTTATATCCTCCGCCCCTCCTTTCTTAGGAATTAACACTACAAAGTTGCATCAAGACTCCTTTCAAACTACCCTGACTGATAAAACTACGCAAACAAGGCTAACACATCTGTCTTGACCACTTCCCAACATCGCTGGAAGAAAAGCATAGTAAAACCATCGGGGCCCGGCGCCTTGTCCCCAGACATTTTCTGAAGAGCCCCGAAAACCTCCTCTTTGAAAAATGGCCGTTCCAACATCTGCCTGTCCGCCTCTCAAATAGCATCAAACTGAACCCCATCTAACCCTTGCCTCCAAGTCTCATCCTCTCCCTGAAACAAATGCTGATAGAAGCTCATTATGCCCTCTCTCACCTCCTTCTCTGACGATAACAACACACCATTAACCCACAACTTCCCAATTTGATTGACCCAGCGATGAGCATTCGCCATATGGTGAAAATATTTTGTATTCTGATCCTCATCTTTCAACCACAAACATCTCAAACGTTGGCAATAACTAACCTCCTCTATATGAGTCACCTGGCCGTACTCTTATCTCACCCTCTCACGGATTGCCAACTCCTCATCAGTCAAGCTACCCTCCACTTCCTTTGCATCCAACTCTTATAACACGACCAAAAGATTAGCCTTCTGAGTGTCTAACTGACCAAGCACCTCCTTATTCCACCTCAGTGTCTAACTAGGATCTCCCTTATATCCTCAAATGCAGTATAAAGGTATTACTATAGATTCCAACAAGTAACATTAAGCTCATAATTGAATTTATACCTTTGATTGCAACTTCACGGAAGTTGGTCTTGGTATTGGAGTACAGCCTCTTCCACTCATCCAGTATCATCTTACTTGGGGGCAGTAGATCAAGAGGATTTTTTGCTTTAGGCTTTGGTGCCTCCTCCTCTTCCTTAACATCTTCTGCTTTGGGCTTTGCTGGTTCTTTCTTGGCTTCTTTCTTTGGCTCCTCCTTGGGCTTTTATTTAGCAGCTTCTTTAGGTTGAGTAGGCTTCTTTGCAGACACAACAGTTATGATCTCTGCGTGTTTTACCTCACTTATTACCTTTTTGAAATTTGGTTGGTTAACCATGGTCCAATAGTATCTTTCAACATGAGGGAACTCAGCAGTAAAGCTCTTAGTCATGACATTAGTGAATCCCGGAAACAAGTTAAATGTCATGATAATGTCAGCCAGGGTCACAGCATGACCAACCAGGTAGGTATTTGAAGCCAGATGAATGCTCAAAGCACAAAGAGCTCTCTTCAATGCAGCAATAACAGCTTCCTCAGCCTTCAAACAAAATACATATGGAGTAAAGATAAAATAATTAAAAAAAAATTAAAATTAACAAAAGGAAAAAGAAAAAAAAAAGTTACTAGTAAAAATAAAATGTTATTCTTGTCTATACGTGCTAATTGCATTCTGTCTGTTATTACAGGTCCTATTTGTCACAAGGAAGGTGGTCGTGACATTCGTACGGTGGTTCAGGGGTTGAACAACAGAAATTGGGTTTGTTTTGATATGTGGGTGCTGTGTTTCCTTAGACAATTCAAATATCTTAAAAGGCTTATATGCATGCCAGATTTAAAGTACAGACAACAAAATTAATTAGTTGCCTTAGCCAGACAGTCTGAAAAAAGATTTTAATTAGGCATGAATTTTCCAAAAAATCTTATTTTAGTTAAAAATCAATTTGATGCTCCCGTGGCATTCTCTAAGCAATCTAAAGATGTGGTACACAACGCATGATGTGCATGGTAAGTAATAAAGGCCAGTGTCATGTCAACCAGCACATATTGAGACATAGGCAAGAATAATACACTGATTGATCAACCAGCACAACAATGTGTATGTACTTTGTGTTATTTATTACTGTTGTTTTCTTTTCTAGGATTTTTATTTTCTATATTTTCTACGTGGCACTAGTCCTTAGGGTATGAGGGGTGCCCACATAATGTCTTGCAATGATCTTAGGTCTGACACAATATAAATGTAAGGTTGATCTATAGGGCTATTCAAAGTTGTACCCTCTCTAAGGAATATCATGCTTTGGAGTTGTGCCTTCACTAAAAATGTTGTTCATTGCATCAAGATTCTCACTGAAGGGCCCCTTTTTCTAACAAAAAAGCTAATTTCAATCAGTAGAGGGGAAGTTTTTCCATGCATATGAAGTAAAGGTAGAGCTGCAGCCATCAACTCAATACTACTCACTCATATGAATAGTCCTTATAATGCAAGTCTAAATTTTGCAACCTTTGTTTTAGTTTTGCCACAAATTATGACAATCATGGACTGCTAATGTGTTGCATTTGCATCTAAGCAAAGGACAAAGCGTTCCAATCTAATATAAACCTTCTACAACCAACCAAGAGGTTAAGTGAGATGAGACAATGCCTCTAGCGATGCAACTGACCTAGCTATTCTTAATAACATTGTAAAGCAAAGTAATAATTGTACAACACCAAATGAAGGGTCATTATCCAGAGCTCGAGACACTTTCAAAACCTAGATCACCAGTTTTGTCATTGAAAACAAACAAAAAAAAATGGCACGAATCGAAGTGTTATTAAACTAATAACTTGTTTCTGTCCAAGTCACAAGTGAACACCCCCAAAAACATAGATTTAAAGAAGAGAGACAGACAAAGAGAGGTAAACCACCACTTCTTCCTTGCCCTATTGGCAACTAAGCAGATTTTTGTTAGGTGGTAGTATATCTCAAAACTAGCATGTTGTTAGATGAGGAAGCAAAGACAAATTACCTACCACATACATGCACTTGTTGATAAGAAAATCTTCAAGTTCGTGTACGTTTGTCACATCCAACTCCTGCATCAGTATATCACAGGGCAAATCCTGGGAAAGGACCAAAAATTAGAGCTTGAGATTTTCAATTCTATAAATAATGTTGCCAATTTCGTGTTTTCTGTCTAAAAAAAAACAAGAAATATGTTTTTTTTTAATACATGTTTTGAAAACATGTGCACCAAACATGGTTTTTGTTTTTTAGTAAATAAAATAAAATAAAAACAAAAAATTAGAACCTGATAAATTCCAAAAGTAGATATATAGTATAAGAAAAACCTATGGATTGTCTGCCACCATATTAGGAAATAGTTTGATAACCATAAAATGAACAACATAAAAAAATAAAAAATAAAAACAAAAAACAAATGCTTTACAAACTATAAAGCAACAGAGTTGTTAGAGAAAATATGACCACACAACAAGAAAATCAAAACAAAATGATCACGTATATTTGTAGTTTGTATTGGTAGGGCAGTATATACTACATTCTAATAATATACATTGTATGGAACTCATCGAAAGAAATCTTGAAATACTAATCTTTTACTTTGTATATGCCATATACTAACTTGACCAATAAATTCTATCAATCAGTTAATGAATTTAACATTTCATTCAACTCCAAAGAGGACTAACAATTTAACATCTCTACAAAGTCCAACACAGTGCAGAGTAACAAAAGAATGAGCATCTTTCTCTAACAATGAGATGAGTCACCCTTGTGAAAATGCATGCCACAGATTTTGATTGGTTATGCCAGGCCACAAGCTAATCAAATTGGTTTTGCCAGCAAAGTGATGATTACATTGCAAATAGAAACCCAAGCTCTGAAAAATAAGCACCATGTAGTTCTGAAAACGACAAATTTTAGTAGTCCTTGCCTTAACTCAAACACTGAAGTTACCAAGATTACTCATCAAACAAGTGAATCAATATATTTCAAACAATTAACCATCAATTTAAGTCAACAAACAAGTTAAAAACATTTGAAAGTTTAAAAACAAATACCTTGTCTGTCTCAGCCAGCGTTAGCATAGTAAGTTGCTTTAGCTTGAGGGTTTGATCAGGAACCAACTGTGGAAGATGACCAGCATTACCTAAAAAATATTCCGTACCAAATTTGAGTCACAGTATTTCAAGTACCCAATCCATGAAACCACTTTTGAGAGAGAAGAATCTATTAATAAATCAAACTGCTTTTGTTTATGCTTTTGAGTCTATAGTTTTAACTTTCTAAATGCCTATTCATATACATTATAAAAAAGTGACAAAACCTTTCTTTCCATGGACCTCAGGTTGCATGAATAACCCTTTTGTGTTTCAACATTGACCACCTTTGGAAACAATAATGGGACAAAGACACGCTTAAGTAGATGGAGTTAATTTGAAAACTCTTGAAATTGAAATTGAGATTGATTTTCCCATAGGTTTGTTTTATTTATTTATTTTTCTTTCTTTCTTTCTTCCTTGCATATGCTTGTGTACACTAACAAAAAAAGAAAAGAAATGTTAGATAGGGTAAACAGGGGTAATGTAGGGCAATAATGCTGATCCTTGATTTTCTCGGCCATATCAGGTGTTTCTTTGAAAGTGTATAATAATAATAATAATAATAATAATAATAATAATAATAATAATAATAACAACAACAAACCCATTTCAGAAATGAACAGTAAATGCACAAACCCATTTCAGAACTCTGGTTTAGGTCCTAAGTTAATTCCTCTACAATGAAAAAATCATTGCTGAGATTACATTCTTAACTCTGGTTTGGGGGACAGTCATCATATGGACAAACCCATTTCAAAAAAGAGCAGTAAATGCACCTGAATCAAGCATATAAACCAAGACAATGATGTATTGAAATGGGTTCGACTGAAAGCGAGATTGAGAGAATAAATCAACTAAATCAAGCATAGAAACCAACTGAATCGAGTATAAATTAAGCATATAAAATCCTAAAGCCACAATCAGAAAAGGGGGAAACAGATGGAGAGAGAGAGAGAGAGAGAGAGAGAGAGAGAGAGAGAGAGAGAGAGAGAGAAAGCGAGAAAGAGAGGGACAGAGAGACTGTGAGCGAGAGAAAGATAACAGACAGACACACCAACAGCGAGAGAGCAAGCGAGGGAGAGAGAGATGGATAGACAAACACACCAAGATCGAGAGAGCGAGAGAGAGAGAGAGAGAGAGAGAGAGAGAGAGAGAGAGGGAGCCTGAGATCTGTGGTTGTGCCGATGGTGCTTTGCGGTGGTGGTGATGGTCGTGGCCGTGGCAATGTCTTCCGTACGGTGGGCTGCGATGAGGTGTTTGTCTTCGGTTTGGTGTCTGATTCTGAGGTTTGAATGTTGTTGTGTGTAACAGAGAAGAGGGCGGGCAGCATTAAAAGAGTCCCCGCGTGCGCCCTAAAAATTTTGAAGATTTAGTGACTAAAAGAAAGTTTTGTCGGCAAAAGTGTTATTATGGGCGACTATCCTATTTGGTAGCCATAGGAAAAGAAACAGCGACTATTTTATTAGTCGCCAAATATCCATTTGGTCAGAAAAATTTTGTATTTGCCCACTAAATTTTTTAGTCGCTAAAGATTAACCAAAAAAATATACCTATTTTTGGCTACTACCATTTATTTTGTAGGCAAAAATTCATATATAACGACTAAAAAAAAATTAGTAGCCTAAAATTGAGACTAACGGCAACTAATAAATTTTTTAGTCGCTAAAAGGGTCACTTTTGACGACAAAAAGGTAATTTAGTCGCCAATAAATAATATTTCCCCACTAAAAAATTTTAGTAGCTAAAAACTGTACCAACGCCGACTAAGACATATTTTAGTCGCCCAAAGTCAACTTTTTGGCTACTAAATTTTGTTTAGTCGCCAAAAGTGGTCGCCAAATGTGCAAATTCTTGTAGTGTACTGAGTCCTAATAGGGACCAACTACTAGATTGACTATCAAGCAAGCTATCTTAGATTGTATGATAAGTTCTTAGTGCTTGACAAAACAACGAACTAAAGCTAAAACAGCCTTGTATTTCATATCAATCTAGTGGTCAACCTTTTTTTTTTTTAATCCAAATTTGATGCAATCAAGCTTGAACAATTTAATACTTAGTTCAAACAAACAAAATTTGAACACATTTTAAAACTTGTTAAATTTTGAAGCCAAAGTTTAAATAATCTATTATTAGGTCAAATTTCTAATCTCCTATATATATATATATATTTTTACGTTAATTAGCCTATATTAAATAATATTTCAATAATTATTTAATCTATTAAAACCTGACTCAACTCACTATTTGTCTGACAGATTTCCCATAACTTCATTTCGGCTCCCACAACGGAGGAATCCTCACTCCGCCCGTCTCTAGGCATTATGCAATGTCAGACTAGGTAGTTCAACTAGACTCTCTAATACAACGGGACAGTGATATTTTTCTTATTCCATTCAGTACCATTCACATGGCTGGTTTTGGAACTGTCTGGGCAAACAATCTGGAGGATCCTGGTATAATAACCCTACCAGGCATAGGGTTAGGCCCCTAGATCATGTGAAATTATAACACTCCATAGAAAATAGACATAGAGAAAGAGCCCAGTAAGGTAAGTTACGCTTTGCACTGACGAAAATTGATCCTGAATACTTTTGGATAATGCACAAACACAAACAGGTTCTAAACCCAAGGGTGTAGTTTAGTTGGTAACATTTGGGGTTGTAACCTCTAGGTCTCTAAGCAAAACAAAGGCCCTTTCTTTTTGCTCAGTAATGAGAAGTGGTGCATCTCATTACCCCCAAGTTTGGGTATCTAATCTAACTAGGTGGGGATCCCACAGGTGTCTAATCTATAACTTGTAAGGGGTTGTCTTGAGTTTTAAAATAAATAAATAAAAACAGTTCTATTTCTGCAAAAATAGAACTGTGAAAAGGAGGAAGAAGAATAAAAAACTTGTCCGACATTGGTCATGGCTCATTTTGTTCATTTCTCTTCTGAAACAATCTGAAGTATGTAAGTTCTTTTTTCCCCCAAGGAAGAATCAACTGTTCAGATCATCAAAGCCTCGGGTCTGGAAATACAAATCAGAAGTTACTATCATTGCCTAATTTGACATGGATCAACTAATGAGCAAGTTTGCCTACAAGCAGAGACGGAACCAAAATTTTATTATAGGAGGGACCAAAAGAGAAATAATTTTTTTCACCATATATACAGAGCACACATGTATGTATATATGATAGATAAATTATATATATATAATTAAATACCATAAAAGTAATTTCTATTAAGATGAATAAGTTTTTTTTTTTGTTTTTTTTAAAAATTTTTTTTTATGTAAAATAGAAAGAGAATTCAAAATGGAAGAAGAATGACATTTTTTTTATACTGGGAGCATTTTATATATAAAATGATATATATATATTTAAAGTTCTATAACAAACAATAATGTTCATAGAAATAAGGGGGCCATGGCCCCATAATCTTCTCCTAGTTCTGTCCTACCTACAGGAGCAAGTGGATAGACCATGGTCATTGTCTAATTTGGTAGACTGTCTAAACCATATGTCAATACCATCTCTACACACCATACAATCTTGAGGTGTCAAGCCATCACTAACTGGCATCCATAACTGGCATCTACTAGAGAAGCAGGTAAGTCAAGGTTGACCTTATATAGAATGGTCGAGAATCAATCAACACCATCGCCAAAAATCCAACCAAGTGATTCTAAATTGATAAATGAAGAGTATGTTTGACACCATCCATATGCCTCCTTTTGATGACACCTGATATGTCATGACCCAAACCCGCCCCCATGGGTTAAGGCCATAACCGGCCAGTAATCACAAGATTACCTACGGCCTCAAACCAAATAAGACAAAACTCATCAGAGTAAAAGGGCCAAACGGAAGCAAATTTAAAACTTTGTCCATAGAGCCGTGCTTATATGCACCTCATAATATTCCACATTTACATATGTTAATAACTCACAACAGAAAGTATAGTAGCGTAAGGTTTTGTACAGATAGGATCATTCAAATCTAAGTCAGCCAAACAAAACTATACACAGATGTATACCGAAGTCCTCACCAATATGACGAAATACACAGAATGGCAAAAGGGCGAAGACGTGTCTCGTGCGTGAGACGCAAGGGCTGACTCTTCAAAACTTTGGTTGTTCCACATAGACTTCACTGAGGCTGGGTCTGGACCTCTCTGGGCTCACCTACAAACACATGAATGAGCGTGAGCGAAAGCCTAGTGAATAATATCAAATAAAGAATATACATTGGAACAATATACCCCAAACAGCCTTGGGCCCAATTCATATTTCTAACTAATACATACATACATAGACATATGTAAGTTAAGTAACTGCGGTTCCAAACACATCATACGGCCTCGGGCCCAATTCATTCGTATCATTCAGGTCAAACTGGCCTTTGGCCCATTCATACTTTCATGTTAAACTGTTATTCGTGTCAGGCTATCATTCGTGTCAAGCTATCATTCGTATCAAACTATTATTCGTGTCAAACTGTTATTCGTGTCAAACTGGCCTTTGGCCCATTCAAAATGACAAACTGGCCTTTGGCCCATTCATTCATTCATGTCGAAACGGCCTCTGGCCCATTTATTCATGTCAAAACGGCCTCTGGCCCATCAATTCGTGTCAAAACGGCCTCTGGCCCATCCATTCATTCTTGTCAAAACGGCCTCTGGCCCATTCATTCATTCTTGTCAAAACGGCCTCTAGCCCATCCATTCATTCTTGTCAAAACGGCCTCTGGCCCATTCACTCTAGTATTCAGATCAAACTGGCCTCTGGCCCACTCATTTGGTATAGCAAACTTTGTCCACCAATCGAATCAACGAACTTATAAAACTTACATAGAAGCAAGCAATTGGACAACAACATATCTTAGGTATCTTTGTTAAGATATTACTCACAGTGATCGGCTGGTTGATTTGGCCTGGAGCTTGACCCTACACATCACATAACACATATGGGTCACAACCGATTCAATCCGTTCTTTAATTCACATATTCCTCTCTAGGCTTTATTCTTATCCTTCTAACTCAATTGCAATGCTCAATGCATGCCTAAGAGTACTTAGAAGTGAAAGAGAATGGAAAACGAAACTCAAAATGTCCTTTCAAAATTTCAGAAAACAGGGTCCCCGCTCAAGCGTGGACTTCCCCGCTTGAGCGGACCCTTGAGGCGCAAAAGTACTGGATACATCAAAATTACACTCGAGTGCGAAGTCTGGCGCTCGAGCTGAAGGCCTATCTACATAGCTCCCCACTCGAGCGTGAACTCCCCCGCTCGCTCGAGTGGACACCATGTCTGCAGAAAAATACTGGGAGCATGAAATTCAAGCTCGAGCGGCGGTCTCCCCCCTTGAGCGGACATCAAATTTTCTGGGTTTTCCAGAACATGTTCTTGAGCTTCAATTCGATGTTCAAAGGTTCCAAATGCATGATTTTGGCTCAAACTTCACATATACATATTCTAGCATGGTATAAACACCAAATTACAACACAATGAAGCTCAATTTCACAATTTAATCACATGCATGTCTCAAATTAACTCAAACTCATCACCAACATACTAGATTCAAACATGCAAGACTCAAACTCCCATGATTTGCACTTGCATGTGAAATATACACAATATTCTCAACTTAATTGGTGGAGAGGTGATCAAATACATGGTCATTTATCAAAACTCAACATGGATCATACACATTGTGCTCAAATATGGAAATTCATAGTAATTTCCTACATGCATGCATCTATTGACTTTAAATTCAACAAATACAACTCAATTTCCTCATAATCAAACTAATTCATGTTCTTGACCATTAATCAAACTTGAATTCACAATTTACAACATTACACTCATGAATTCCCTTACCTAGGAGCCAAGATTACACAATTCTCTCTCCCTCTCTCTCTCTCTCTCTATAGCCGGCCCTCTCTCTTCCTTGGGTTCAAAACAGCCAAAATGAAGCTAAAGAGGGAATTTGAGGGTGTAGTGCCTCATTACAACAAATCCCACTAATGCCAATATAATAATAATAAAGTAATTGGGCACTAATTCATCAATTTAATCAATTTAATCTGATCCGAATCAATTTCCAATTAAATTTCACCGTGGGCTCTAAAAATTACGCTAATCATAATGGCGCAATCAATTTCGGGTTCTGTGGCCGATAAGGCCGTCAATTTGATTTCCAAAGCAGATAATCAAACAGATATTCCTACGGTGAACAGATAGAAATTCAAAGCCACATATTTTCACATGATGGCACACAAAATCATATTAAACACATAATCATACTCATATTAGGGACCAATTAACATATTACGGAATAGGGGTATCACATGATATGCCTGCTAAGAGATCATTTTATTGTGATACTTAAAGAGAAGCATGTAGGCCAACCTCACACCACTGCACTTTTAAGCTGAGATGGCATTTGAGTCAATCACTTACTGACAAATGACCCATAATGGCCACTCCATGTATCAAATAATTGTTGCTGACCCATCCACCAATTGCAAGACCCTTTTGCCGTATCTATATATATGTTATACAAAAATGACATTTCAACAAAGGTCTTTATTTATAAGAACTGGATATCATCTTAGTTCAACAAAATTCTATGTCCAAACCACAGTTGTCAAATCTAAATTTGTATCGTGAATTGAAATGGCCTCATACCGAATCGAATCGAATCGAATCGTGAATCGTAAAGATTCGGTCACTTTTTTTAAATTAGTTAAAAATATATATCTACACATTTAGATGTTAAATATATCTTATGAATATAAAATATTTAGACTTAAATCTCTAAAAATGTTATTTTAAATGATAATCATGTAGTTTAATAGGTAAGAAGTTAACAAAGATTCTTATGTAAAATCACCATCTTACCTTTTTTTTTTAGATATTTCTTATCAACCATTCTTAATAAAGATTATTGAAAATTGAGTCAGATTTGACCCAACCCATAACCCATGGAGCGTCCACATGAGTTGTAGATAATTCACACTATTTAATAAATAAGATAATTAAGGAATTATCTAATGAAGTATTTGAGTTGTTGTGGGAGCCTACAACTCCACTTCTATCTACAGAGATATATATATATATCATATATCTGATATAGAGAAGATATACATATTATTGTTGTGAGATTTTACCCGAAAAATCTCTGCAGAATTTTTCTCTCTGTTCTTCCCTCTTAGGTCACCATTGTAAAATCTAGGGATTCTTAGGTCACCATTGTAAAACCTAGGGATTTGGAGTGTGGATACAACATTGAGAAACTCTGGTAGCTTCTCAATTGACGGAGGGCTTTTCAGACGAGACTCGTAATTCAAGCATCCGATACAAACCGTTTCCGCTTTAGGTAATATAATTACCCTCATATTTTCCTTCAAAGATAATAACCAAATAGACAAACTATCAATTTCTAAAGTAACAATAATTAACAATGATATTGATATTTAGACAATAAGCATACATACTTTTCTAAGTAACAGTGAGCAAATAACAAGAAAGAATTATTTATAATATTTTATTTTAAAGCCTAAAACATTTTAAAAGTTATAATTGATCTCACACATATAATATTCAATTATATTCAGTTTAATAAAATATCAATAGATAATTCATAGTGTAACTTTAATCTTAAACATCTTTAGAAGATATTGATGTTTTAAAGGGAAAAAAAATGAGAAGAAAGGTTAAAAATATGTTGGGTCTGACTGAGGTCTTGTTTGTCATAACCTAAAAAGCTAAAAAGTCAAAAAGTTACTATCCTATTTAAGTCACATCATCTTATTTAAGTCACATCACCTCTCTATCACATCATTTCAAACCCATAAAAAGTCAAAAAGTACACTTATTTGGATCATCCCAAACAACCCCTGAATCTGATTGGATTCTATTAAAAACTCCATGATCATCAAAATAACAACAAATCATGTATATATGTTGATTATTTTGGTATTAAATGCTATTAAAAGTTGTGTTATGTCATTTTCACTAAAAAGATGATGAAAAAAAAGTCAAAAATATACCGGACACAATAATTTCAAAAATTGCATGAATTGTAAAAAGTGAATCGAATCGTGAATCGATTGTGAATCGTGATATTCACTAGAGATTCACTTCCAAAATAGATTCGTATTGATTTTGCGAAAATTACGAATCATAATTTTCTAATAACAGAGATCCAAACTCCAAAGCATGACTTTATACCACCAACCAAGCATTAAATATGTTGGAACATTTAAAGAAAAAATATAGATCTTAGGATTACTCTAAAGCTAATTTTTTAGTACATAACTTTTAGATAATTCTCACTTTATGGTGTGGTGTGAACCCTTTTGTCAAATTACTCTTTTAAATTCATTTCTAGTGCCCTGAGAGATGCCCTTTTGGACTTCAAAGAGAATAAAGGGAGCATAGCATATAGATGAAGTTATAAATACCTTCAGATGTCTCGTGGAATGGTCCACTCATGTTATTAGTAGGATGTTGTCCTCAATTTGAACTTTAGTTCATTATTGCCTTCTGAAAAACAGGATGGCATATGCATCCAGGGGCCTCTGTAGTTTTCAACTGCCCATGTTTGTCATTAATCATTTCCATCCAATTCGTAAGTTGGCAACTTGGCAAACGAATTCTCATAGTTTCCATAATGTAGTTGATGTTTCAAAGCTCGTTTGTATTAGCCCTACAATGACATTGTGGCATATGGCCATGAAAAAAAATACAAACAAAAAAGAGAACTACATACAAATTGCCTAGTAGGATAACTATCAAGATTTTTTCCAACTCAGTTAACAGTAACTTGGTCCATTAGCTTTGGAAAGGCTTAATCAACACCCATTCCAATCTAACCCATTTATGTGAATCTTTTGATTCATAAATTAATATGCTATGCTTCCTCAAAGACACCTATTCATGCTTTCCTCAAATCTTCTTTTAACTATTTTCTTCTGTCTTCTCTCCTAAGTCCACCAACCACTAGTTCGCCTTCAGTCCTACTAGATAAATATTCATAATGACATAAGTAGTACGAACACTTAATCTAGGCTTTTTCCAAAGCCTGATTTAATATGTTCTCCTAAGAGAAACAATACCTGTTATTATCGTTAGTATGTATGGAGTATCAAAGGATGTGTCAACTTGTTTAGATCTACCTATTGTTATTATGGGATTATTTTTAATGAACAAGGAGCATGAGATTTCCTAGTGGTGTAGAGATAGTGAACATGATACCAATTATAGCATCAATAAAAGAAATTTGTGTCTTTATTCCATAAAATAGATTGTTAAAGGGACATTAATCAATAGAAACAATTTTAAAAAAGATGATGTTTATGGTTACCTAATCAACCAGAAAAATAAAATTTCTTACTGGTGGAGATAAAATTAACCATATCCAATGACCAATCAATTATTTGGCACTAATTATTGTCCTTGTCATGGCATCATCAATTATGTTTGTTAATTTTAGGCCACGTTCGTTTCATGGCATGTGATTAGAGGGGATGATGGCAAATGAATACACCATGGGATTAATATATATCATGGGATTACTGTACTATACTGATTAGGGTAGGATAAAGGAGGAAGTAAGGTTTGAAATATTTTTTTTTGGCTATTTTTTTTTTTTTTTGGGCTAGTATATTTTTTTGGCTATTAGATGGAGGTTGGCAGATATTCCATAGGTAGTAGGGATCATTTATCCCAAGCTGAAGTGGGATTATTTATCCCTCATTTTGGAGGAAAACTAATCCAGTATGACTACTAATTCACCCTACTTTGGCCAAGCCAACCAAACAAGGGATTGGAAGGGATTGGGGAACAAGAGGAGAAGACGAGGGAGCAGCTGAGCCCCACACCCTAATCCACCTCCTTATCCCAGCAAACAAACATGGCCTTACTTGCAATAAGATAGTCAAGATTGTAAATAGACATTATTTAGTGGAACCAAAGGTTGTGAGTCCGAACCTAAGAACAACCACTCTATGCAAATAATACCACAAGGTGAGGTCTGTACCCAATCTTTCTCTCCAAGACCTTCATCTAATGGAGGCTATACTGGTGTAACTTTTAAAAGGCAGCTTGGTATAATGGCATGGCTTGCTATTAGGTAGTGCAGGTTCAAATCATGGAAACAACCTCTCTAGAAATGGGAGTAAAGTTGTGTATATTTTGCCCTTCCCAGACCCCGCTTTAGCGGGAGCCTCGTGCACTAGGTCTTGCTTTTTTACAATGTCAAAGCATGAAAGAGTTGTCTTTATAGGTGAAAAGGCAAGTAACAGCTCATTCACTTCCATAGGTCAAATTTTGGATTTGGGAGCTATTCAGGCCCCGTTTGGGAATTTGCTATTTTAGTTGAATTTTTGGCTTTTACGAAAATATGTACAAAAAAGTAAAGAGAGTGATGTAACAACTTGTAGTAGTTTTTTGGCTAAAAACCATGGTCCCCAAATGGGGGCTCAATATCAAAAATTCAGAACACTGAAAAGTACTGGGTTTGGATTTTAGAGAGCTTACAAAATAGATTTAAGTAAAAAAATGTGAATGCATATTTCCTCAACTACTCTTATATGTAGATGTTATGGCAAAGGTGAAGATGAAAAAAACTAAAGCAAACCAAATACACAAGCACATGAGGATTTACAGGGTTCAGTACTAAGCCTACGTCCAAGGGCGTAGCATGATGGCAGAATTTAACTATGACCGTGGAGATTACAACGAGCCAGCTCTCTCTCTTTCTCTCTCTCTCTCTCTCTCTCTCTCTCTCTCAGCCCTCTATTGAAAACTCACAAGATCATCACAAATCCTAGAACCTTGAAATAACCTAATATATACAAGGATTTGAAAATAGCAAACCAAGTCAAAATAGACCCAAATACAAATATTAGGTCGGGCCTATCATTAATAATCCATGCAAGTCATCAACTGGTTATAAGCATCATCCGGGTCGAATTCGAGACACACCCACAACAATAAAGTTGTTTGTGGGGTGCACCCAATTCCTTAAAATGCAATAAACCTATACCTGAAGGGGTCTCTTTTATGAAAAAGCTTACATTCATGACAATATGACCGACAGGCAATGAAAGAAGATGACCTGATCACATGTGGCAAGGTCATCAATCCAAGCCAAAAGAAAACATATGGTGGTTAAGTGGCAATACTAAACATTGATGGTAATGCCTAGTAACATATTTTCACCAATCATGAGCAGAAAACGAGGTTATTGCTTATTGGAGTTGGGTTGCTACGTGCAACTAATATATTGTAATGAAAGCACCACAGAATGCAACACAGCTTAAAGTGTTCAGTTAAGATGTCAGAGTTGGTCAAACCTGAAATATCACCAAATCCAATTAGAGCATGGTCTGTGAAAAACCCAATAATGCATAAGTTGGTTGCAAATAGAAACACGTGCAAAAGTATTGTTGCTGTCATAGTTTAGCTGCAAAGATAAAGAAATCTGTGAGAAGAACTAAAGACTAACACAAACGCAACACTGTGTCAGCTAACAGTACTTTTTAACACTAAAAATTAAAGGGAAAAAAAGAAAAAAAAGAAAAAGAAAAAGAGATGAGGTTCCTTTTAGTTAGAACTTTCCTTTGAAAGGTGGACCTACCATAAAGCACTAGGATTGAACTTTTTGGGTCCCTAATGGAAAAAAGATCTTCTTCTTTGTCATATTATCTTTGAATTGATTAGGGTCCAACAAAATATTCTCTAGACTCCATCTGCTCATGTGGGTAGTTCTGATTAGAATAGTGAGAATAGAAATTCCATTGTAATGCCATGCAGAAATGCATGTGCATAAACATGTCACACTGGTAAGGCCAATGGTATAACTATAAGAATTAATGCAAGTGCACTGGTAGATAGAATCTTCAGCTTGTGGGGTCTTGAACCCACTCCCCATTGGCCACATGATTTGGTCTACACAAAATAGCTAACCCAAATCTTGTAACTTTCTCTATGTTTTTCTCTACCTGCCTCAGTCTCAGGCACTTTTAGAAGCTTCCAAGACACATATCAAATAGTCACACCACACATTCTGAAAAGAGCACCTTCTCTCACTTCCTCCTCACTGCCAGAGTAATCTAAATCAAGTTCTTTGAAGAAAGATCACAAAAATGAAGGTAACCCCAATTTCTGTTGAACTTTGGAAGACAAAAACTGTTTCCTGTATTTTATGACTTCATATTTGCATATCTTGATTGCAGTTACTTGGTTGGATGCATCGCAAGTTAAGGCCTAGTGAAGCACTCAAGGATTTTGCCATTGGTAAGTCATGTTTCTAATCCGACCTCTATGAGTTGAATTGGTTCGGCTTTTTCAATATATTGGTTTGGCTCTAGGTCTTAAAATCATCAACCCGACATGAATGGGTTGGGGCGCTGTTTAAGCCACGCTTAAACTGAAGCAATCCAAGATCCGAATCTACATATATTGCATAAAATTCTAATGTTGTTGACATGTCTTTATGTAATTGGTCTATTGCAAATACTAAGGTGGACTTGATTGCACCTGATCATTTCATAAATAAGAGAAAAGTAACGTCTAATCTAATCTTTCATTTCCTACCTTCATCCACTACACTACTACAAGCTGAGCCGCTGCGGGTGATTTTCTCTATTCTTGGCAATCGTCTCCAAACAATATTTTGTAAACAATATTAAATTTTAAAATAGTACTTTGTTGCTCTATGTCTGTGTTACATTAAAATGTTTAAGATTTGTTTATTCTAATCATTTATTGCTGATTGATTCACTTATTTTAGTATAGTGGAACTACGGTTCCAACCCAAACAAACCCGATGCTAAATCGGGTTGGCTTGGCTTGGTTTGGTTTTGGTTCCAGTGCATGATTGGTTCTGTCCTGCACCCAAAAACCTGGGACTGATCATGATTGGTTTGGTTCTGAGTTTAAGGCTAACTAGAACCAAAGCAACCCATGTGCATGCCTAATCATATTTATGCCAGTGGTAGTCATCTTCACCTTTATCCCAATTATTTAACATTTCTTTTGTCATGGAATTCTTCTAATTGTCTTTCAGAGAAGCCATCACTGGATGAGCAGCAGTACGACATGAAGGCAAACTATGGTACTAAGACCTTAGGCAAATCACAGAGATGCAACCATCTTCGAAAATCATTTGCCATAGAAGAAGATGACTTTGAAGAAGAGTCATCGGCTGCGATTTCTCAGCTCTTCCATGGCTTCCTTACCATTGGTACTCTTGGTTCAGACATAGTCATCGCTGACCCATCATCAACACCAACATTCGCCATCTCTATTGAGAACATAACTGAAAAAGAAACAGAAGTAACAAAGCATGATTTGAAGCTGATTAATGATGAGTTGGAGAAGGTGCTAGGAGTTAAAGGTAAAGAAGATGGTTGCAATGACTCATCTGGGAGAAACAGTCATGTTAGCACCATTACACTGAGTGGCAAGACATTGGAAGGCACATAGACTAGTGGGAACAAAACAACAATCTGTCCACTCCAGGGCTATATGCTTGGGTCAGCAATTCAGTTGCCAGAAACAAAAAAGGAACATAGAACATCACTTGGGGAGCTATTTCAGAGGACAAAAATGACAGAGGAAAATTCTTTCGCTAAATGCGAGAGCGGAGAAAAGAAGGCAGACAAGGAAACAAATAAATATGTTATACGTCTCATGAAAAAGATACTGAAGAAAAGAATGGTCCATGATTCCTCTCAGACCTCCACCACAGTGACTGGGGGAAATGTTTATCTCTGCTTCAATGGAGACGAAACTGCATAAGGTATGTCTACTTCTAGTACTGAATGATAGATCTTCTAGATGTGATATATGGAGCACTGCAACTCCTAACATAGTTTTGTTGGGATCATTGCAACATCATCTGTGATTTGCTTACAAAGAACATATTGTGAAGTGTGATCAAACCAATCAGATGATTCGCACCATCCAATCATTGATATTGCAAGATGGTTCCTCCATTTCTCTGGATACACTTCGAGTCCTAATATGTGCTTATAACTGAATATCTCTAATCCTACGGTACTAGGAACATGAATTGTTCTGATACGAGAAATAGAAATGCGGTATCTAACATGCTCAGTACGATACTGGTTGACTTGTTTTGATCACACTATTAGTATTATGCTATATTACAAGAACTCAGGTACAGTTGTTGGCTTTTGAGCATGTGCTTAAGCTTCATATTTGTCTAATTCCCATGTCCAAGGACATGAGAACATGGCAAAGTATTGCTAATTTTTAATATCCTCCTTTTATTTTCAGGGTAAAATAGTACTTACAATGTGACATACAGAATTTCATACATAATATAAGAGTTTTATGCATAATTATATGTAAACTCAAATTCCTAAACATACTTTGAATTCTGCGTTTAGTTTTTTAATTTTACAATTTGCTGCGTGTAGATCCTCCACATGTTCCACAAGAAAGTCTATCCTGAAAACTCAACTTCTGCATGGAAATCAGATAAGCCCCATAAGAATGAACCAAAGAACAACATCACCTATGAGGAGGGGTACTATAACGGAGATTATACGCACCCAAGGGAAGATATCATAATATTTCCCCATATAGCCCTTTCAAAGAGAGCATACGATGCTTTAAGAGACGCTCAAACCCATCACAAGTCACAATCAGTGGAAGCAATTCAAATAGGAACAACAAAAACTGGATCAATACAGATGCAAGCTATAAGTACACATATATCTACCTTTCCCAAAATCTATTTTATGCTCTAGACTTCATGGTGATTATAATTTGATTGTAGAGACTAAATTCTGAGCCTACAGAAGTTGGCATTTACACTATCACTTTTGGACTGATGAAGTTGTACATCCTTCAACTTCTATTCTTGATAAGGACAAAGGAAAGACCTAGTTTATGGGTTCTGTCAGATATAATGATCTCCTTCTAACTGGCCTCATGTATTATGGATTTAATTATTCGAGTTGTGCAACTATTTTGGTTATTAGTCTGATTCAATTCTATTATTTGCACTGTAGACTTCGTGCTGGAGCTATAGAAGGAAAAAGCGCTCTTAAAGTGCGGTTATGATATATTGGCATTAAATAGTAAGTATAGTAAGTAGTGTATTATGTAAATAAAATCAACTAAATTTTTTGTTACTTTCCTTCCCTTTTTTCTTTCATTTTCTCTCTACAAATCCCTCATTGAATCTTCAATTCAAACGTTTGTTCAAAAAAAAAAAAAAAAAAAAAAAAAGACAAAAAAGAAAACACTTAATAGTCTTACGTAATCTGGTTCATTTTCTCTCTGCAACAAACCCTCCTTAAATCTTAAATTCAAACACTTAGATTAATAGTCTTACGTAATCTGGTCCAACAAAACAAACATGGCCTCAAATACTAAAAACATTTCAGTGGATTGGAAACTTCAATCACATGAAAGAGTGATTAAGGTAGATATGCTTGAATTGAGCTTCCACCACATCCATCAAATTCTTAATCCAAATACAACCAAGTGAGAGACTCTATCGTCCATAGATTATATATATATAAGACAAAGTAAGAAGGTGGGGATCTTTATTCATGTTCAAACTTTCCACAACATAGATTAACAAATGCTAGTGTGTCTTGTAAACAAAAGCTCGATCTCTAAAATTATGCTAACAAGAAGTTACACATCACAAGAAGTAGCCATTTGCTACACCATCACACGATTTGCTTAAGCCATGCCTCCACTTATAGCTGTCCTCACTATCTGAAACAGAGCTGTCATAAAAAAAAAAATAAAACTATTGAATCAGTAACTTAATCAAAGCAAACATATAATTACTAGAGATTGAGGGAAATCATTGCGTTACTAAACAAGATTTACTCAGACAATCATCAATCTAGCTTGAGAACATGTTTCTACAGTTTTAAATAAAATTAACCACAAGTACAATCAGTTAGATGGGAAATTTAATATGGTCGTACCAAAATTTTTTATTTTTTTTAAATCTATTTCCTCAAAGATTTAAAAGATGTTAGTTGGTGATGAATGTGTGGCAAAACCAGAAGACAAAAGGGAACTAAGGGAAAATCTTACATGATCCGACAACGACAGATATGAAAAAACCGAGGAGAACAGGGCCAACGGGATAATTAGTTCTGTTTGTTCCAGCATGCAGGTTGGCATTTACTGTAAAAGTAAATTTTCTATTTTCGTGAGTTCCGAAGGCAGACCCTATAAATCAAGAAAACAGAATGATCATTCAAGCAATTTTTTAGCATGTGTATTTTTGTTGCCTGTTGGAACTAATTCATTACTAGCTAGACATAGTTGAGTAGTAATAGCCCTATTTGGTAGCGTTTTCAAAATTTTGTTTTCATTTTTTGTGTTTTTAGAAACAAAAACAATGAAGAGTTTGAATGCGCCCATCATTTTCAATTTAGAATGTGTTTTCATAGAACTTTCCCAAAGAGAGTATTCAGAAACAGTTTTCTGTATCAATTTCAGTTTTTTTTTTTTGTTTTGTTTTTTGTTTTCAAGAAGAGAAAACAGAAAACGAAAACACAGAAATCAACAATTTACCAGATAGTTGCCCATTTGTGAACATGTGCAAGGCATCGCCTGCTGACTGCACAGTGAGAGTGAGATGCTGGCTACTGTGCAGAAACGACTCAGATGGACTTATTTCAACACTGAAAATTCATAAAATCACAAAACATAAAAATAAAATAAAATTAAATTACAATTATGATCAGAAAATCCACTAAAGACGATAATTCAGTACTCGATCTCACTTAGTCATGTACCAGAGATAGTCATTGGTATCTCGGGTGACATTTAATTGTTCTAAGAGACCAACAACTGTGATCTTGGAATCTTCATTAGTTGAGGATATGTCTTCGCTGAATGTTTCCCAAGAGAGAAGCTCAGCATTGGTTGGCAACATTTGCATTTGGGATGTTTGAACTCCGACCTGCAATTGAGAGATGGAAATTTATTTTCCATCTCATCCTGGAAAAAAACTTTGGTGTATAACAAAAAAATAAAAATCACATTTCTCATTCAAATTACCTTGGCGGTGTTGAAGACAACATTTTTGCAATCGGGAAGAATGCTGATGGACCAAGGCGGGAGATCATAGTGCACGCCTCTAAATGTCACCCTTGAATTTGTCTAAATGGTAGTTTGAAAGAAAAGCCGCACAATCTCCCAACTTGGAATAGAATACATGTGCCTGAAAAAAATAAAAAACAGAAATCATCCAATTATCAGAAATAGCAAAGCAATTTCAAGAAATAATCGGCAACTATAATTATTTATAGTGCCGGTTCAAATGCATCCTACGATGGTGGAAGAGGCTGCAATGTAGAATGCCTTCAAGAGAACTTGGGTGCAATCGGTATCATTTATGTTTTTTGTTTTGAAAACTCTGAAAATGAAAAATAATATAGAAAACTTGTTTGGCAAATTGTTTCCAAAAACGGCTTTCATGAACTAAATCACTTCATTCTTAGGAAACACTTTCAAATTGTTTTATAAATTTCCAAAAATTGTCACACAAAAATGAAAATGACATAAGAACCATGGGTATTTTTTAATGATGTCCTTGAAATTGAGAAGGCGGCAAACCTGTGAATAGCTTCCCAACAAAGTAACAGTAGGATCAGCAGAAACTAAAGCTCGCTCACACAGCTTAATAGAGCTATGTAGTTCCTTCATATTATTCCATGTATTCATATGATAGCACATTTTGTTCTTCTTCTTTGCATCAATCCAGCATGCATAAATTTATATACATTCTGCAGATATTACAGTGAACTTGTAAACAACACAAAATATGATACAAGTATGAGAGAAAATGATGTCTCTAATTACCATTTTTCTTGTTGATCATCATTTTCTTTTCCATTCCAATTCCTGGTACAAAAACTATAGTAATTTGATTTTCCTAAAAAAAATTATAGATTTTGACCAACTCTGCTTTGGAACAGGGGAAATATGACATAAGAAAAACCAATGGACCATAATTGCATATATGAATTTGGGAAGCGACATGGAACAAGTCATTGAATTATATGAATCATGCAACTTGCCTCTGCAGAATGAGGCTAGTTTCACTAACTTGAATCCATTTTAGACACCACAAAACCACCATGTCGACACCAATTATTACAACTATCAGTGTTCACAAATCATTTGTATGTGAGCAATCACAATCTCAATCTCAAGGTGTCCTGTTTGTGTCTAAAGAGCTAATACTTGAACTTTCCTTCCATCCCACAGCAAGAATATACATGGGACCTATTGAAAAATGAGGTTAGCAATCAAGAAGGGGTATTCTTATCAACAACTTATTTTCACATCAACTCATTCTATAGATGTTCCTCAGATATAAACATTTTTTAGCTGCTTCTCAAATTCGTTCTTTCGACCAAACACTCATAACATACATTCATGAACATAAGTGAAAGTAGCATACGTTCATGTATTTTTCTAAAATAAAATATAGTTCTCAATAAATTTGAAATAGGCAGAAAATAAAGTAGGAAAAAAACCTTCTTCCTTCTTCTTTTGCTTCTTCCTTTCCATTCCAATTACTAGTTCAAAAACTATAAGAATTTGATTTCCCTAATTTTTTTTCTTAGATTTTGACCAACTCTGGTTTGGAATAGGGGAAATAAGATATAAGAAAAGCCCAAGTGGCAAAGTACATAGAACAAGTCACTTAATTCTGAATCAAGCAACTAATTTTTGCAGAACAAGCTTGGTTTTACTAACTTGAGTTCACTTTAGAACCACCACCCCCCCCTCCTCCAGAAAAAAAATATCCACCTAATTATTAGAAATATCAATGTTCACTGACCTATGTATATATGTATCAAAAATCATAATCTCAAGATGTGAATGTACATTTGACCTATTGATTCATTGGATGACTATCCTTCCCTCCCAAGTACTAATAATTGCTTGCAAGACTCCTTTCGCTTTTCCATTATCAACTACCAGATCCACAGCTGCTGTCATCTTCAGGGTCATCAATACTACTCTGCCTCGGCGCTGGTTTTTCAACTCCACCATCAATGTCCATATCATTCTCGCTACCACTCTCAGTCGATCCTTCTTGTTCCTCGTCAAATTCCTTTCCGCTGTCACCTCAAAGATTTTTTGCAATGCTGGTTCGAGTCATCTTATTCCCAGCCTCTTCTTCTCTAACAATAACAATCCAAAACCTAATCCTTTAAAGAGATGTGGAACACAAGCTTACACACCATTGACAGCTCTGCCAGCATATGAGATGGATTAGTTAATTGAAACTCGTGATCAACAGCTTGTTTCTTTGTAGGATAAGGATTCTCATCGGCAGAACCCGACAAGGGAGTATACTCAATAATTTTTGAAGCAGTCAGACAATGTCCACTAGGATTGTGCCCTTCAACACCCATAACCTGCAAAAATGCAATCATTTGGCATTATGTTATAATTTTTAAAAGGAATATTGAAATGGAAGTCGAGTTACCATTACCATATCTGTAGGACATCTGGGTCAGTACGCATAGGCGGGCCACCCTCTCTCCCCCCTCCCGACCGGCCCGCCCTCCCTTCCCTTCCCTCTCCCGGCCGGCCCACCATCCCTCCCCCCTCCTAGACGGCCCTCCCTCTCCTTTCCCAGCCGATCGGCCCGTCCTCCCTCCGCCCTCCCCCCCTCCCGGACCACCCTCCCTCCTCCTTCCTTGCCGGCTGGCCGGCTCGCCCTCCTTCCCTCCTCCCGGCCGGCCTTCCCTCCTTCTTCCCGGCCGGCCGGTCCGCGCACCCTTCCCCCTCCCGGTTGTGCCTCCCTCCTCTTTCCCGGCCGGACAGCCCACCACCGTCCCCTTCCCGGCCGGTCATCCCTTCTCCTTCCCAGCCGGCTGGCCTGCCCTTTGTCCCCTCTACCGGCTGGCCCTACGTCCCCCTTGCCGGCCGGCCCACCCTCCTTCTCCCTCTCCGGCCCGCCATCCCCTCCCGGCCCGCCATCCCCTCCCCTTGCTAAGATTGATGTGGAGAGATGAAAGGTTTAAGGAACCTGCTTCAACGTGTGATCATTAAAGCACCTATGAATGCGAAGATGAATCTGACAGTGACTTTCTGGGAAATGAGGTGGGTTCCAGAGAAAGAATAGGATTTGCCGGTGGAATCGATGAAGAGACAGGGTCTGTCTAGGAATTAAGAAAGGTTTTGAAAGCAGTAAATGTGGAGAGGTAGGTGGTTGGAGATGAGAATGTCAGGAAGCATTGATTGGAAAACACGGGTTTCGGAAGATGAAGACCTATGAATGCAAGATGAATTCGACATAGTTTTGGAAGAGAAGCATGACGACATCGCCTTTTTTGATACCAAGGAGTGACA
The DNA here is from genome assembly GCA_036172215.1 of Camellia granthamiana. NCBI lineage: Eukaryota > Viridiplantae > Streptophyta > Magnoliopsida > Ericales > Theaceae > Camellia > Camellia granthamiana. Next base: position 122,825,223 of record CM069912.1, read on the forward strand.
ATCCGGCAGTGACTTTCTGGGAAATTAGGTGGGTTTCAGAGAAAGAATAGGATTTACCGGTGGAATCGATGATGAGACAGGGTCTGTCTAGGAATTAAGAGAGGTTTTGGAAGCAGTAAATGTGGAGAGGTAGGTGGCTGAAGATGAAAATGTTAGGAAGCGTTGATTGGAAAACATGGGTTTCGGAAGATGAAGACCTATGATTGCAAGACGAATTTAGCACAGTTTTGGAAGAGAAGCAAGATGACATCGCCTTTTTTGATACCAAGGAGTGATAATCTGACAATGACTTTCTGGGAAATGAGGCGGGTTTTAGAGAAAGAATAGGATTTGCCGGTGGAATCGATGATGAGACAGGGTCCGTCTAGGAATTAAGAGAGGTTTTGGAAGCAGTAAACGTGGAGAGGTAGGTGGTTAGAGATGGGAAAGTTAGGAAGCTTTGATTGGAAAACATAGGTTTCGGAAGATGAAGACCTATGAATGCAAGACGAATTCGGCACAGTTTTGGAAGAGAATCATGATGACATCACCTTTTTTGACACCAAGGAGTGATAATCTGACAGTGACTTTCATAGAAATGAGGTGGTTTTCAGAGAAAGAATAGGATTTCCCGGTGGCATCGATGATGAGACAGGGTGTGTCTAGGAATTAAGAGAGGTTTTGGAAGTAGTAATTGTAGAGAGGTAGGTGGTTGGAGATGGGAATGTTAGGAAGCTTTGATTGGGAAACATGGGTTTTGAAAAATGAAGACCTATGAATGCAAGACGAATTCGGCACAGTTTTCGAAGAGAAGCATGATGACATTGCCTTTTTTGATACCAAGGAGTGATAATCCGACAGTGACTTTTTGGGAAATGAGGTGGGTTTCAGAGAAAGAATAGGATTTACCGGAGGAATCGATGATGAGACAGGGTATGTCAAGGAATTAAGAGAGGTTTTGGAAGCAGTAAATGTGGAGAGGTAGGTGGTTGGAGATGGGAACGTTAGGAAGCTTTGATTGGAAAACATGGGTTTCGGAAGATGAAGACCTATGAACGCAAGACGAATTCAGCACAATTTTGGAAGAGAAGCATGATGACATCTCCTTCTTTGATACCAAGGAGTGATAATCCGGCAAGGACTTTCTGGGAAATGAGGTGGGTTTTAGAGAAAGAATAGGATTTACTAGTGGAATCGATGATGAGACAAGGTCTGTCTAAGAATTAAGAGTGGTTTTGGAAGCAGTAAATGTGGAGAGGGAGGTGGTTAGAGATGAGAATGTTAGGAAGCTTTGATTGGGAAACATGGGTTTCGGAAGATGAAGACCTATGAATGCAAGACGAATTCGGCACAGTTTTTGAACGGTAGCGTGATTACATCGCCTTTTTTGATACCAAGGAGTGATAATCCGGCAGTGACTTTCTGGGAAATGAGGTGGGTTTCAGAGAAAGAATAGGATTTACCGGCGGAATCGATGATGAGATAAGGACTGTCTAGGAATTTAGAGTGGTTTTGGAAGCAGTAAATGTGGAGAGGTAGGTGGTTGGAGATGGGAATGTTAGGAAGCTTTGATTGGCAAACATGGGTTTCGGAAGATGAAGACCTATGAATGCAAGACGAATTCGGCACCGTTTTGGAAGAGAAGCATGATGACATCGCCTTTTTTGATACCAAGGAGTGATAATCCGGCAGTGACTTTCTGGGAAATGAGGTGCGTTTCAGAGAAAGAATAGGATTTGCCGGTGGAATCGATGATGAGACAAGGCCTGTCTAGGAATTAAGAGAGGTTTTGGAAGCAGTAAATATGGCGAGGTAGGTGGTTAGAGATGGGAATGTCAGGGAGCTTTGATTGGGAAACATGGGTTTCGGAAGATGAAGACCTATGAATGCAAGACGAATTCGGCACAGTTTTGGAACAGAAGCATGATGACATCGCCTTTTTTGATACCAAGGAGTGATAATCCGGCAGTGACTTTCTGGGAAATGAGGTGGGTTTCAGAGAAAGAATAGGATTTACCGGCGGAATCGATGATCAGATAGGGTCTGTCGAGGAATTAAGAGTGGTTTTGGAAGAAGTAAATGTGGGGAGGTAGGTGGTTGGAGATGGGAATGTTAGGAAGCTTTGATTGGAAACACGGGTTTCAGAAGATGAAGATCTATGAATGCAAGACGAATTCGTCACAGTTTTGGAAGAGAAGCATGATGACATCGCCTTTTTGATACCAAGGAGTGATAATCCGGCATTGACTTTCTGGGAAATGAGGTGGGTATCAGAGAAAGAATAGGATTTACCGGCGGAATCGATGATCAGATAGGGTCTGTCGAGGAATTAAGAGTGGTTTTGGAAACAGTAAATGTAGGGAGGTAGGTGGTTGGAGATGGGAATTTTAGGAAGCTTTGATTGGGAAACATGGGTTTCGGAAGATGAAGATCTATGAATGCAAGACGAATTCGGCACAGTTTTGGAAGAGAAGCATGATGACATCGCCTTTTTTGATACCAAGGAGTAATAATCCGGCAGTGACTTTCTGGGAAATGAGGTGGGTTTCAGAGAAAGAATAGGATTTGCCGGTGGAATCGATGATGAGACAGGGTTTGTCTCGGAATTAAGAGAGGTTTTGGAAGTAGTAAATATGGAGAGGTAGGTGGTTGGAGATGGGGATCTTAGGAAGCTTTGATTGGAAAACATAGGTTGCGAAAGATGCAGACCTATGAATGCAAGACGAATTCGGCACAGTTTTGGAAGAGAAGCATGATGACATGTCCTTTTTTGATACCAGGGAGTGACAATCCGGCAGTGACTTTCTGGGAAATTAGGTGGGTTTCAGAGAAAGAATAGGATTTACCGGTGGAATCGATGATGAGACAGGGTCTGTCTAGGAATTAAGAGAGGTTTTGGAAGCTGCAAATGTGGAGAGGTAGGTGGTTGGAGATGGGAATGTTAGGAAGCTTTGATTGGGAAACATGGGTTTCGGAAGATGAAGACCTATGAACGCAAGACGAATTCGGCACAGTTTTGGAACAGAAGCATGATGACATCGCCTTTTTTGATACCAAGGAGTGATAATCCGGCAGTGACTTTCTGGGAAATGAGGTGGGTTTCAGAGAAAGAATAGGATTTACCGGCGGAATCGATGATCAGATAGGGTCTGTCGAGGAATTAAGAGTGGTTTTGGAAACAGTAAATGTGGGGAGGTAGGTGGTTGGAGATGGGAATGTTAGGAAGCTTTGATTGGGAAACATGGGTTTCGGAAGATGAAGATCTATGAATGCAAGATGAATTCGGCACAGTTTTGGAAGAGAAGCATGATGACATCGCCTTTTTTGATACCAAGGAGTAATAATCCGGCAGTGACTTTCTGGGAAGTGAGGTGGGTTTCAGAGAAAGAATAGGATTTGCCGGTGGAATCGATGATGAGACAGGGTCTGTCTCGGAATTAAGAGAGGTTTTGGAAGCAGTAAATATGGAGAGGTAGATGGTTGGAGATGGAAATATTAGGAAGCTTTGATTGGAAAACAAGGGTTTCGGAAGATGAAGACCTACGAATGCAAGACGAATTCGGCACGGTTTTGGAAGAGAAGCATGAAGACATCGCCTTTTTTGATAGCTGGGAGTGATAATCTGGGAGTGACTTTCTGGGAAATGAGGTTGGTTTCAGAGAAAGAATAGGATTTACCGATGGAATCAATGATGAGACAGGGTCTGTCTAGGAATTAAGAGAGGTTTTGGAAGCAGTAAATGTGGAGAGGTAGGTGGTTGGAGATGGGAATCTTAGGAAGCTTTGATTGGAAAACATAGGTTTCGAAAGATGAAGACCTAGGAATGCAAGACGAATTCGGCATAGTTTTGGAAGAGAAGCATGATGACATCTCCTTTTTTGATACCAGGGAGTGACAATCCGGCAGTGACTTTCTGGGAAATTAGGTGGGTTTCAGAGAAAGAATAGGATTTATCGGTGGAATCGATGATGAGACAGGGTCTGTCTAGGAATTAAGGGTGGTTTTGGAAGCTTTAAATGTGGAGAGGTAGGTGGTTGGAGATGGGAATGTTAGGAAGCTTTGATTGGGAAACATGGGTTTCGGAAGATGAAGACCTATGAATGCAAGACGAATTCGGCACAGTTTTGGAACAGAAGCATTATGACATCGCCTTTTTTGATACCAAGGAGTGATAATCCGGGAGTGACTTTCTGGGAAATGAGGTGGGTTTCAGAGAAAGAACAGGATTTACCGGCGGAATCGATGATCAGATAGGGTCTGTCGAGGAATTAAGAGTGGTTTTGGAAGCAGTAAATGTGGGGAGGTAGGTGGTTGGAGACGGGAATGTTAGGAAGCTTTGATTGGGAAACATGGGTTTCGGAAGATGAAGATCTATGAATGGAAGACGAATTCGGCACAGTTTTGGAAGAGAAGCATGATGACATCGCCTTTTTTGATACCAAGGAGTAATAATCCGGCAGTGACTTTCTGGGAAATGAGGTGCGTTTCAGAGAAAGAATAGGATTTGCCGGTGGAATCGATGATGGGACAGGGTCTGTCTCGGAATTAAGAGAGGTTTTGGAAGCAGTAAATATGGAGGGGTAGATGGTTGGAGATGGGAATATTAGGAAGCTTTGATTGGAAAACAAGGGTTTCGGAAGATGAAGACATATGAATGCAAGACGAATTCGGCACGGTTTTGGAAGAGAAGCATGATGACATCGCCTTTTTTGATAGCAGGGAGTGATAATCTGGGAGTGACTTTCTGGGAAATGAGGTTGGTTTCAGAGAAAGAATAGGATTTGCCGATGGAATCGATGATGAGACATGGTCTGTCTAGGAATTAAGAGAGGTTTTGGAAGCAGTAAATGTGGAGAGGTAGGTAGTTGGAGATAGGAATCTTAGGAAGCTTTGATTGGAAAACATAGGTTTCGAAAGATGAAGACCTATGAATGCAAGACGAATTCGGCACTATTTTGGAAGAGAAGCATGATGACATCTCGTTTTTTGATACCAGGGAGTGACAATCCGGCAGTGACTTTCTGGGAAATTAGGTGGGTTTCAGAGAAAGAATAGGATTTACCAGTGGAATCGATGATGAGACAGGGTCTGTCTAGGAATTAAGAGTGGTTTTGGAAGCTGTAAATGTGGAGAGGTAGGTGGTTGGAGATGGGAATGTTAGGAAGCTTTGATTGGGAAACATGGGTTTCAGAAGATGAAGACCTATGAATGCAAGACGAATTCGGCACAGTTTTGGAACAGAAGCATGATGACATCGCCTTTTTTGATACCAAGGAGTGATAATCCGGCAGTGACTTTCTGGGAAATGAGGTGGGTTTCAGAGAAAGAACAGGATTTACCGGCAGAATCGATGATCAGATAGGGTCTGTCGAGGAATTAAGAGTGGTTTTGGAAGCAGTAAATGTGGGGAGGTAGGTGGTTGGAGATGGGAATGTTAGGAAGCTTTGATTGGGAAACATGGTTTTCGGAAGATGTAGATCTATGAATGCAAGACGAATTCGGCACAGTTTTGGAAGAGAAGCATGATGACATCGCCTTTTTTGATACCAAGGAGTAATAATCCGGCAGTGACTTTCTGGGAAGTGAGGTGGGTTTCAGAGAAAGAATAGGATTTGCCGGTGGAATCGATGATGACACAGGGTCTGTCTCGGAATTAAGAGAGGTTTTGGAAGCAGTAAATATGGAGAGGTAGATGGTTGGAGATGGGAATATTAGGAAGCTTTGATTGGAAAACAAGGGTTTCGGAAGATGAAGACCTATGAATGGAAGACGAATTCGGCACGGTTTTGGAAGAGAAGCATGATGACATCGCCTTTTTTGATAGCAGGGAGTGATAATCTGGGAGTAACTTTCTGGGAAATGAGGTTGGTTTCAGAGAAAGAATAGGATTTGCCGATGGAATCGATGATGAGACAGGGTCTGTCTAGGAATTAAGAGAGGTTTTGGAAGCAGTAAATGTGGAGAGGCAGGTGGTTGGAGATGGGAATCTTAGGAAGCTTTGATTGGAAAACATGGGCTTCGAAAGATGAAGACCTATGAATGCAAGTCGAATTCGGCACAGTTTTGGAAGAGAAGCATGATGACATGTCCTTTTTTGATACCAGGGAGTGACAATCCGGCAGTGACTTTCTGGGAAATTAGGTGGGTTTCAGAGAAAGAATAGGATTTACCGGTGGAATCGATGATGAGACAGGGTCTGCCTAGAAATTAAGTTGGGTTTTGGAAGCAGTAACTGTGGTGAGGTAAGTGGTTGGAGATGGGAATGTTAAGAAGCTTTGATTGGGAAACACGGGTTTCGGAAGATGAAGACCTATGAATGCATGACGAATTCGGCACAGTTTTGGAAGAGAAGCATGATGACATTGCCTTTTTTGATACCAAGGAGTGATAATCCGGCAATGACTTTCTGGGAAATGTGGTGGGATTCAGAGAAACAATAGGATTTACCGGTGGAATCAATGATGAGACAGGGTCTGTCTAGGAATTAAGAGAGGTTTTGGAAGCAGTGAGTGTGGAGAGGTAGATGGTTTGAGATGGGAATGTTAGGAAGCTTTTAGTGGAAAACATGGGTTTCGGAAGATGAGGACCAATGAATGCAAGACCAATTTGGCACAGTTTTGGAAGTGAATCATGATGACATCGTCTTTTTTGATACCAAGGAGTGATAATCCGGCAGTGACTTTCTGGGAAATGTGGTGGGTTTCAGAGAAACAATAGGATTTGCCGGTGGAATCAATGATGAGACAGGGTTTGTCTAGGAATGAAGAGAGGTTTTGGAAGCAGTAAATGTGGAGAGGTAGGTGGTTGGAGGTGGTAATGTTAGGAAGCTTTGATTGGAAAACATGGGTTTCAGAAGATGAAGACCTATGAAAGCTAGGCGAATTCGGCACCGTTTTGGAATAGAAGCATGATGACATCTCCGTGTTTGATACCAAGGAGTGATAATCTGGTAGTGACTTTCTGGGAAATGTGGTGGGTTTCAGAGAAAGAATAGGATTTACCGGTGGAATCGATGATGAGACAGGGTCTGTCTAGGAATGAAGAGTGGTTTTGGAAGCTGTAAATGTGGAGAGGTAGGTGGTTGGGGATGGGAATGTTAGGAAGCTTTGATTGGAAAACATGAGTTTCGGAAGATGAAGACCTGCGATGCGAGGCGAATTCGGCACAGTTTTGGAAGAGAAGCATGATGACATCGCCTTTTTTGATACTAAGGAGTGATAATCCGGTAGTGACTTTCTGGGAAACGAGGTGGGTTTTAGAGAAAGAATAGGATTTACCGGTGGAATTGATGATGAGACAGGGTCTGTCTAGGAATTAAGAGAGGTTTTGGAATCTGTAAATGTTGAGACGAAGGTGCCTGGAGATGGGAATGGTAGGAAGCTTTAATTGGGAAACATGGGTTTCGGAAGATGAAGACCTATTGTAGACACCCCATTTTTGACCGTCCTCAAGACTCGGACGTCACCGTTTGAACACTCGGTGATCATCCATGTGTGTGTTCGTTTGGAGTTCCCGGAGTTCTCGGCTCGCGCGCCTTGCCTCAGGACCTCCGAACTTGGCCGTTTTGTGTCCGGTTTTGCACCAGACACCTGTGTTTTACCTTAGAGGGGCAGGGAATGCTTTGTGAGGCATCCCCACATACCACCGGCTGTGGCTAGAGGCCACCGGCTGGCTGGTGTTGCCACCGGCACTATATTGTGTCGGTCGGCACTATTTTGTGCCGGTCGGCACTTAATTTTGTCAAAATGACATTTTTTGCCGGCCGGACACTGTGCACTTGCTTTCTGAGATATTTTCAGACAGCTGTGTGCCAGTAGCTTCCCCTCCATACTCGTGTATGGAGGGATGAGCCTTTGTTTGCTTAGCTTGTAAGTCTTACAAGTTCTATAAGAGAGAAGGCTCTTCTCTTGGCTCAAAGGTTGGAAATTCTTGAGAGGTTTCAGCCATTTTTAGAGAGAAACAAGCTCTGGTTTTAGGGTTAAGATAGATACACACCCTATCTCTCCCTTTCTCTTTTGCTTTCTAGGTGTTTTAGTTCATATTATTGCACTAACACACCTAGTTTTCCACCTTTTCTTGGCATTCTTGAAAATCAGAGCTTATTCTTGAAGTTCTTGACTGGTTTTGAGTCCAAAGGAGCCACAACATCAAGCTTTGTGAAGAGGGCTACAAGGGTGAGACACTAACTCTCTTTTTACCCCATTTTTGCACCTTCTTTTTACCTAGCTTAGGACTGTTTTTGTGCTTAGCATATAATACAAAAAAGTTCTGATTTTGAACCCTCTTGGTTGTATATTAAGAGTGCTTAATGGTTTGGGGAAGTTTGACCCCCTTTAGACCTTGAAAAGGGTCATTTTTTGTGCTATTTTGGAGAGATCCGGGACTAGTGTGTTTGGCCCTCCCCTTTCTAGGACTTTATGGCACGATCTCCACCACTGAAATCTTGAGGGATTTCAGTGGTGGAGATCGTGCCATAAAGTCCTAGAAAGGGGAGGGCCACCCCCTCTCCTTGATGTCCTTGAAAAGGGCAAGTTTTGCCTCTTGAGAGAGCACCATGCTTGAGTGTGTGTTGAACATGTTTGAGTTGTTTTCCATGCTTATATTGCCATGATATAACATGTCTATAAGTTAGTTTTGATCTCCTATGCATGCTTAGCATGGTTGCCTTGTAATGCCCCTTTTATGCCCTAACATGCCTAGGTTGTATGCCCTAGTTTCTAGCATGTTTTAGGCCTACATTTGTGAAGCTTTTGTGCTTATATTATCATGTTTTAGGTCTGTCCATAAGTATTTGGGTCAATCTTAGCATCTTTAATATAGCCTCTTTGCATTTGGCTTGTTGGCCTTAAGGGCATGAGTGTGTAACATGCCTTGCTTGCATTGTTTTTGATGGTTTGGAACCATTTCACATGCTATTTCAGTCCCTTAGAGGTGCTTGTATGTTTACATTGCATGCTTCTTTGTGACTTCTTAAGCTTGTGTCGCATGCTCCATGTTTAGGCCTTATCGCATGACTTTGAATTCAAGCTTCTTAGATGCCATCTAAGTAGTCCTTTGGGCCTATTTTGACATGCTAAAAATCTGTTTTGGGTTGATCAATGCATGCCATAATTGCTTTGTCTTGGTTTGGTTCAAACCCCCATTGACTTGCCTTAAGCCTAGGCTATTTGCATGCTTTGTTTGGCATGCTTCATTGCATGATTTGGCATCATGTTCAATTTGAATTTCAGAGCTTTAAGTGCATACTAGTTGCCCATGTTTGGTCTCTTTAAGTGTGCATGAGAGTTGCTTTTGTATGCCTAAGTCTTGAGCCTTAACACTTGCATGTGTGTGTGTGCATTTGGTCTCATTTTCTAGGCACTTTGGCCACTGATTTTAGGCCCATTTTGAGTTGCCTAATTCATGTATAAGTCCATCCCTCTTGTGGTTTGCATGCTTGCATTGTATGCTTGTTTGCATGCTTGCATAAGTGCATCACATTGTCCACATTGCATGCCTAGTTGACATACTTAGGATTTCACCACATTGACATGCATACCAAGCCTCTTGAAGTGAGTTTGATAGAGGTTTGGCACCCCTTTTGTGCCTATGTGGTTTGCATGCATTTGAAAGTGAAGTTGCATCCGCGGTTCTTAGGGCCATAACGCATGGAAATGCGCGATTGGTGGTCCGGGAATCGAGGCACATGCCCCCTTGAGTCAATAACATGATAAGGGGTATGTTTAGTGCATAAATAGCTTGGATTGTATTGCCATGCCTGTTGTTTCCCTCTGCTGCTGTGAGTTGCAGGTTCTGCAGGAATTTTGTGCCGACCGGCACTAAAAAGTGCCGACCGGCATCCCTTTGGCAGCCGATAAGGGAATTCAGTGCCGATGGCCTCATCCTTCAGCCGGTGGTGTTCTGCCCCAGCCGGTGGTGATCCCCAGTCCCCTGGGAGGTAGTCCTAAGATTTTGGCAATTTTCTGAGGAGGAGAGCAGAGAAAACAGAGGCACACTTGCATGGCAGTGCGATTCCGAGCGAGTCCCGGGCACGCGCATGCATTGGACCCTCATCCCGAGGCCATTTACTGCTTAATTAGATTAATTAATTTATTTAATTAATTTAGTTGATTTGTAATATTTAATTAGCTAGAATAGTTAATTATTTATTCGGTCTGTATTATTATTCGGTCCCTCCGAGCGAGGGCAAATTTGTAATAAGTGTGTGTGAGTGGGTGTATGTCTTCCAACCCCCATTTCTTTCTCCCTTTTATTTACCCGCTTATGTTGGTAGATTAGGGCACATTTAAATTGGCATACCTTATGCAATGCATGCGTGCATTCATGCATTTGTTCACATGCATTCGAGTTCGGCACATCATGCAAACTGCATCGTACTTTCAATTCCAAATTGAATACGTGATAGTTGTTGCATCTCATGTGCCATGTTTAGGGTTAACCGAGCCTACTCTAGATTACATCTCTGTGTGTGATGCATTAGCCATTTAACATGAACTAGGGCATGCATGTTTGCTAACTAATTTCTTGTTTTGGCGCGGAGTACGATGTAAGTATTTTACGCTTTAGCATACCACATGCGTGTGAATGTTTCCATGACAGTACGCTTACCATGCGGCTAAATGCTTATGTGCGATAAACTGTTTGAATGCCTGTGGGTGGAGGTTGGATTGCCTGAGTTGGAACAACTTATTGAAATCCGTATTTTAGCCTACTTGCGAGTAGCAAAATCCAACACGTTTTTCGAGACAAAACGGATATGCAATGTTTATTTCCAAGTTAGGCGATCTAGTCTATACTTTTGTGTTGCGCGCATCACATAGTAATTCTAGGTTAATAACCGGAATAAGAATGCATAAAGTTTTCAAAATCAGATATCACGGTTAGTAGAGGCCGGTCTTCGGACCGGGCGAAAGGGGGTGCTCATAGCTGACCTTCCCCGATCGTACCCAAGCTCCCGAGCCAAGACCACTTTGGTGATGACGGACATGTGGCCTTCGGCACCGAGTCAGGGTTTCCTAAATTTCCCATTTTAAATATTTAGGTGGCGACTCTATAATCTGGCAAAGCAGTCCATGTTTGGCACTACTTTTTCAAAAATCAGTTTTCTCAAACGATTTGCCGGATTTGGACTCTTCGGTTCAGATTGAGAACCGCAACAAAAAGGAGAGTCCGAACTGTAGCGAGGTCCCCCGCGGACGTGTTACAGTTTCTGGCGACTCCGCTGGGGACTTTAGAGAGCTTGACTCGAACTCGTGATATCCTGTTTTGATTTCATTTGTGTGTCTCTTTGCATTGCATGTGCATTGGTGCGCCTAGGACACCGTGTTGGCCATCTGCTATTCCTGAGCGGTTTGCCGGAGGCTTGTCTTGTCAAGGCATGTCCGTAAGGCTGACCGGTTGCGGGCTCTGCCAGTATGGGAACACAAACCCCGGTTTTACCGGGGCACCCTTTTTGACCATTCGACCTAGTGCATATCGAAATCCATAGTGACCATTCCAAACTAGGACAGGTTGCTCACCCGATATTAGGTTGTTTGAAACCGCTGTGTGCGTAGTGAAACCCTAGCTCCTGACAAAATAGGACAGGGAAACCCTACCCCAATATACGTGTGTTTTGGATCTCATTTATCTGCTATGTGCTTCTAGAATGTATCTCTGCAGGAACACACATGTCAGTTTACCAGTACGGGTATCCGGCCCGAAGGGCACCAGTATCAGTGTTCTTGAGGAACCAGTTATATCTGCGGGTATCAGTTCAGTTCTGGGAACAGTGATTCTGGGGAACAGTAATCAGTAGTAGAGATCAGTTGTTTGACTGCATTTGTGTTTGATCTGTTTTGGGCTGAAATGCTGTCCGTTTTCCCTTTCAGTTCAGAGGATTCAGAAAGTTGATACAGAATAGTCAGTGTTTCCCCTTGCCGAGGCAGGACTAGGGATGGCGCAAAGTTCAGAAGAAATAGTGGTTATGACAGCCGCGTTGGATCAAGGGATCACCCTACAGAGTGAGGCCGGCACAGATATGCCGCATCCTCCTAGGTCGCCCGCCACACACCCAATCTGGGCCCCCCAGTTTTATTAGGCTCGCGAGCCCACTACATTCGAGTTAATGGGGATGATAGGTGATCTCCAAAGATCTGTGGCAGATCTCGCTTACGGAATGTCAACTTCGCCACCGGTTGCACCATATGCCGGAAATTTCGAACCCCAAGAGCCCCCGCTGCTGGGGCGGATTGTGATTGAGCTCAATCAGTCGGAGATGACCTCCACCCACAACAGTGATGTGCCAGTACCAACCCAAACCTCTCATCAGGCTGAGGCCAGAGGCAAAGACAAAGTGAAGGCAGATGCCGACCCCGTGGAACAACTGTTGTGGGCAGTCGAGGCTTTAAAAGCCGGGGGGATGAACAAACAACAGGTATCTGCGATGACAACCAAAATTGTGAAGGATGCTTTTCCAACTCTACCCGAGGGTAGCTCAAGCCAGTCGGAAAATCGGGATAGGTCCCGTTATGTTGAAGTAGTTTCTCTCACTCCCAACCCCGTACCTGGGAAAGATTAGAAATCCAAGGCCGCACCCGCCGATCCGTTTGCTAGTGCACCTAGCAGGAGCACTCAGGCCTCAAAATACCAGCCTCGGGGGCGCAGGGTCTTCCATCCTCTCTACATGCCTTTGTCTAGGGCACTTCTGATTTTGGCCAAAAAGGGGCATCTTACACCCCTCGAGCCTAGGCCGCTCCCCAAACCCCTTCCAGCAGGACATGATGCCACTCAGTACTGTGCGTACCACCAGCAATCTGGCCACTCCACCGATAACTGCTTTCGCCTCCGCCACGAGGTGCAGGATCTGATTGACAACGAGGTTATCCTCCCACCCACCTCAGCTAAATCCGTCACCACTCAGTTGTTGGATTTTGAGGACACCGATACTGCGAGTATGTAATTGGAATTCAACCGCCTGCGGGCAGCGCCTCGAATTTTTTGATGTGGCGTCTGGCACGCATTTTTGAGCATCTGCGAACGCTACTTTTGTGAATCCTGGCTTGGGTGTCGAGTCAGTCTTTTGTTTTGTTTTGAGTCTGTCTCTGTCTTGAGTCAGTCCTTTTTGCTTAAGGGTCTGTCTTGTTGTAACGAGTCAGTCCTTCTTTTGTATAGAATACTAGGTGACTCCGGGGTTGTTGCCTCGAGCGCCATTTTGTTTTGTAATTACTTCTTTTTGCTTTCTTTTTTTTTTTTGGGTCTGCCTTTGCTGTAGAGCCAGTTGCATCCGGGGAACCTGAATGAAACAGCCGCGGCTACCATGTTTCCGTATCTATTGTTTTGGGCCAGTCATGCCACAGAATTCGAATGGGGTGACAGCGCATTCCACCTGCTCTTTTGTGCCTTAAAAATTATTGATTTGACCTAAGTTTTTCAAAACCTTTTTGAACACTGCGGCGAAAACGAAGAGGAAGGAATTCCTCGGGATTTGCAAAACTTTGATCAAATTGAAAAAAAAGAGAGGCATGCTAAGCCCTTAATGATCGAAATCAGGCTTGTTAGCGTGAGTACTGAGAAGGACCCTGGCTTGATCCAGACTGGTTCCACACTGTCTTCGGCGCGAGCGATTCGTCGCCTTCTTAAAAACTTTCAAAAACAAAATATTTTGCGCAGTCCTGCGAAGACCTGTGTGGAATCGCTCTCAAGATTGCGCAGCTCAGGATCGCTCTCAGCCTCGAGACTCGACCCCCCATTTTCAAACCTTGGACCAGCATCCAGAATGTTCAATGATTAGCTATCAATGCAAGGCCCGTGTGACCAGACTCGAAGCGGCCCTCGATCAAGGGGCACCAAAGTCAAGTCAAAAGACTAGAGTTCACCAGGAGAAGTTGGCGAAGCAACCGTGATTGATTCTCCTGCAAAGTACTGCAACGGTCATTCTCCCGGAAAGGGGGAGGCTTCGATTTCGAAAACCATTTGGCATGAACCGAGCTACACTTTTACCCTCTGAGAGGCTCGCTGGGTCGAAAACCCAGAAGGACGACCCAGGCAAAAGTTAGAGCAAAAAAAAAAAAAATGCAAAAGAAAAAAAGAAAAAATGCAAAAAAAAAAAAGGAAAAGAAAGAAAAGAAGCTCGCAAGGTCGAAAACCCGCATTGGGCGCCTTGGCAAAAGTAAGAGCCTGAAAATAGTGAAGGTTAAAATACCCGAGCGTACCTTAACCGGAACTACGTAAGGCTTGATTCCCATGTTTGGGATACGTAGGCAACTTCATTCTGAAGTCCAGCCCCCAACGCTTCCATAGCGTCTCAGTCCATGTCATGGTTTTGATTACTTTTGCCTCCTCCGAATCCGATGTCTCGGTTGCAACAACTGGAGCCGCGTGATCAACTTCCTCCTGAAGTCCAACCACCAACGCTTTCAAGGTGACTGTGTCCATATATTGTTTGTGGCCACCTTCGTCCTCTCCGTGCATGAGAATCCGGCTGCGATCAATCATCGATGAGCATGCCGCGGCATCGTCCAAGCAAGGGGCAACTTTCCGTTGCCTCATATCGCCATAAAGTTGCCCTGAGTTGCCGCCCAAACTAGGGGCAACTTTCCGTTGCCCTCTTCCCCCCCTTCAAGCAAGGGGCAATTTTTCCAAATTGCCTCCGATCCGAGGTTGCGTATCTCGAGGGTAGGTTCCGCGCCATGTCGAGCATTGACCGTTTGCGAAAATAGTTTTTGAAAATTTTTACTGAGGTTGACTATTTTCTCGAAAACTATTCCATTTTTCAAAATTGGACCATGTTTGGACCCAAAAAGGAAAACTTTCAGTGCTTACGGCCTGACTTGCATGATTTTCAAATCAAAAATTGAACAAGCATGTTAATCTGACGTTTATTTTGATCAAAACTGTTTTAGAAAGAAAACAAAAAATGGTCAAAATAATGAACTAGGGGCACAGTTTGAGCCAGGTGTTCTGTCTCTCCCTTGTCATCAACGCGCCTTCCAGGAAAGCACTTTATCTATCAGAAGAAATAGCCGTGAGCTAGCTGTATTCGGCATGAATCTGCCGCTTCCTATTCATCCATCAACCACCCTGGGGAAGGATGAAAAATGAGAGAATAAAGAATAGAGAGGTGTAAGTCGAGAGAAAAGTGAGCAAGGGGTTTTGAGAGAAAAACTGAGCTTGAGGGCCGAGTGGCGTGAGAATCACACAAATCAGAAAGGGTGGGAAACCTACCCGGAGGGATTGGCTCCTCAAGGTCTTTTGTTTTCAAGCACGTCCGTATGTCGTGTCCTTTGATTCGTCGGTCTCAATTTAGCTTTGAGTCTTTTCCGAGTGTGTCTCGTTGTGTTTAGGTCGTGTGCCTTTTATTTTCTTCACTTGAGTCCTTTCCACTGTGTTCAGTTGTAGGCTCGATACCCCGTTTGTGAAATCCCTTTTCCAAAGTCAATCGTTTGTGCTCAGAATGCTGTGCCATTCTCTACATTTATGCGAGGCAAGAGAAGAAAAGGAAATTTTGGGACATCCGAGTGTGTTTCAACTGCAACCGTGTCAGCTTTGTGATCTGTCTCATCAGATTGGGGCTATCTGTTCAGAGTTTGCTGTGTGCAGAATGAACCGAATACTGAGTTATGGGCTAAATGCAGATCAATCCCCAGCAGATTAGTCCTCAGTAGAGTATGGGCTGTATGTTCGGATTGAGCAGTGGTTTGTATGAGCTGTTTTGCTGTTTAGTTGGTTGGTTATTTGATTATTACAGTGCAAGTGTTCAATTGTCAGACAACAGATCAATGTCATTTACATTTGAGGTGTAATATGAGGCAATGCAGTGCGAAGTATGAAATATGCATATATATACAAATGTAACATTCTTTTCAAACAAAAGTTCGTTTCATATCATCTTTTTTGAATACATAGTTTGAGAAAAGCAAAAAACCTGTCTGCGGCAGTACATAGTACTCTATCTACTAAAAAGAGAAAAGTACAAGAAAAGAAAGAAAAGCAAAACAGCAGAAGTCTGTAATCATCATCAATGGCCTCACGCCGGGGGATCCATCCTCGCCCTCTTCCTGGGCAGAAGCCCAGGGACATCGTCGGAAGCATCGCTGTCAGAGCCCGAGCCCGAGCTATCCCCGGTCTCCTCCTCGGACGACTCCGCCTCCATCTCTGACTCGCCATCACCTGGAACTGGTGCTCGCGAGCTGCTCCCCACGTGACCACGTCCCCCTCTAGTGCGAGGGAATATCCTGCCATCCCGAGTAAAAAGGGAAGGCCCGGCCGGAGGAGCGCCGCCCACTGGCGGAATCGGAAAGGGAGGCTGAAAAATATAAAAGGCAAATGCATCAGAAAGCTGTGAGCAGTATATCAGAATGCAGTGTGTGAGTACAGTGTGAATGCCGTGAGCAGTTAATCAGTATATCAGAATGCAGTGTATGAGTACAGTGTGAATGCCGTGAGCAGTTAATCAGTATATCAGAATGCGGTGTATGAGTACAGTGTGAATGCCGTGAGCAGTTAATCAGTACAGAGTGCAGTGTATGAGTACAGTGTGTGAATGCTGTGAGCAGTTTATCAGATTTTGTGTAGTGCATCAGTACGTATGGAACAGAGTATGGTTTGAAACTGTGGTCAGAAGAATGTACCGGAAGACTGTAGGCGGCCATGACATCGAGGGTCCGCTGCAGCATCCCCATCAGGGAGGCATTCAGCTCCACAGACTGACGGGTATACTCGGAGGAAGCCTGCAAAAGTATTAAATACATCAGTATTCTGTGGGATATCTGAATGAACTGAAATGAAATAACAATGCAAGATGCAAAGTGAAGTAATACGTACCGGCGGTAAGTCGGGAATACCGGCTAACTCGTGGCCAGCCGGGGGAGGAACGAAGGGGATCTGGTAGATCTCCCCACCCTGCCCCCTGTACGTCAGCATAGTGGGCAGAGCGGGCCAACCGGATCCTCGTCCCCTCTGTACCCCACCCCTGCCGCGAGCTCGGGCTCTCCTCGAAGATCCCACCCCTGCTCCTGCCTCTGCCCGAGCCGCCGGCACCGCAGGACTCCCTCGCTCAGTCTGGCGACCCCCGCTCAGAGGCCGCATAATGAAGGTCCGGACGTACTCAGAGTAGTCGCCCTCGCCCCTATAGCCGCTCTCGTCCCAGCCAAGGGTGTAGTCCTCCATCTGCTGCAGAGAAAACCTCTCGGTGTCCCTCATGTGCTCAGGAGGGTGAACCGGAACTACCTGCTCTGGCAACCCGAGGGTCTGGCGCAGAAAACGCTCCCCCAGGTACCAAGCCCGACAGACCGGGCCCTCCAGCAAAATCCGGTAGTGAGAGGTCTCCTCAGCACCGGCGTATCGATCCCTCGTCTCTGCTGGCACTGCAGCCCACGGCCGCCAGGTGATCTGAAATTGGAAGTATAGCTTGTTACCGATTGCTATTTGAAACATACAGTAGCGAAGCAAAATTTGAATGAACTGTAAGTAAAATATACCTCGGCAGAGGTGATGGTGTCGAAGAATCGGCGGTAGAAGCTGAAAGTATCCCGAGGTCGCCGTGTGCACCTCCCATCGTAACGGCGTGAGAAGGGGATGACCAGAGGAGTCTCCGTCTCCGGTACTGGCTCTAGCCTGGGAAAGTAGGCATAGACCCACAACTGCAAAACAGATGTCGGTATGACCATCAGATGAAGCAGAATGCAGTATAAAGCAGAAATAGCAGAGCCGTGTGTTGTGTAGTGTACTGTGCAGAGTATGTGTGTGCCGTGTGTACAATATACAGTCAGTGAAAAGCAGAGTATGTGTGTGCCGTGTGTACAGTATACAGTCAGGGTGAGCAGTGTGCAGTGCAGAATACAGAAAGTATGTAGAGCAGAAATGTAAAGTAGAGAAGAAGACATACCTCCCAGGCCCGCCAGTAGCCTCCGAGCAACTGCCCGCTGCCACGGGAGACTGAGCTCATGTAGCCGTAGAGGGTGGCCAGAGCCGCGCCACCCCAGTCAAAGCGCAAAATATCTCTGACATCTACCAATGCGCTGAGAAGACAGAGGGGCACTGTGTTCGCCCGGTCGGCGAAGAGGGTCGTCCCTAGCAAAAACATCAAGAAGCCGCGTGCGTACTGCTCCACGGCCTCCTGGGTCATCGAGGCTGCGTCGATGAGGGTGGGCTGGACCCTGAACTGAACCTCGAACCAGGAATACCTGACAAAGCCAGGGCGCGCCAGAGGCGGTGCCTCGCCAAGCAAGTAGACCTGGGCCGCGGTCCACTCATCCATGTCAATGTCAAAGGGGATCGGATCACCCCCCACCCCGATGCCGGTAAGCATCGCGAAGTCGTAAGGAGTCATCGTCATGTCCCCTGCCATCGACAAGTGGAATGAATCCGTGGTGTCCCACCACCTCTCTGCCAGGGCCGCAAGGAGAGGCCTGCAAGCAGTAAGTCTGGAAAGTCCTCCGCAAAGTGCGCCGAAGCCGGCCCGATCGACGATCTGGCGGACTGCGTCAGGTAGCTCAGCATACCACTCTCGAGCGACGGTATTCCCATACCCGCGGATGGCATGGGAACCTCCCTGTTTACAAACAAACAGTTGCGAATCAATATGAGATGTACAGTTTCGAAGAAACAGATAAAGTCAGTACAAAGCTAGCATGCGTGCAAGTCTTTCAGATTCAAACGGAAACCGGGTACCGGTGTGCCTACAGTAAACTACGGCGCGTGACGCGTCAGTATGTTTTGAGTGGTCCAGTGCAAACTTGGTGCACGTGTGCATGTTTTTCAGATGCAAGCAAATGTCAGGTTTCAGTGCACCAGTAGGTGGACTACGGCCTGTGATGTGTCAGTACTCTCATGGGGATCAGTGTAAACATAGCATGTGTGAGTGTTTTTTTTTAAAGTTCAAACGGGCGCTGGGTCCCGATATGTTTCAGTAAATTACCAACGTGTGATGCGTCTACGTGTTTGTGTGATTTAGTGCGAGTCTAGCATGCGTGCGAGTTTTCAGATTCAAACAAGTACCGGACATCAGTGAATGTGCAGTGAAATGCGGTGTGCCGTGTTTGGGTGATTCAGGCTAGTGCAGTGTGTGTGCATGTGTGTCGGTCCTAAGCAGATATCAGTTGTAAGTTTGTCTACAATCAACTACAGTACAGTGTATCAGAGCTAGGTAATTAAAGGTTGTAATCAGCTATGGCAGTTGACAGTTCACAGTTCTACATTGCAGAAAGTAAAACAGAGAAAAGGGTTACCTCGGAAGCGCCGAAAGATAGGTGCGAGGTCGGCTCGCGTAGCAGAAGCTCCGGGTCCAGAGCCCTGTCAAAACCGCGGAAGTGGCGGAGTCCATCTGGCGGAAGCACGTGAAGGGCTGGGCGGTAGGTCACCGGATCAAACGGGCGCTCGCTCAATGGGAGGAGCTCGACCCCGGGATCCATCTCGTGATCCGGGGGAGTCCCGACATGTGGAACATCATCTGCCATAGTGATGGTGGTGAGAAAATGGCCGGAAAAGAAAAACCGAGCAAGAATACGAAAAGTCAACCGAGAAGGTCAACCCCGGGAGGGCCGGAAATGACCGGGAAGGTCGGAAGATGAAGGGACACGGAAATGTAGAGAAAATCAAGGGGAACAAGTCCCGAAAAGGCGAAAATAGCAAAGGAGGTCCCGAAATGAGATTTCAATCGGTTGAAAATGTCCGAAACGCGGTGAACTTCGCGAATCCGACGACGAAAATGGCGCGAAAACTCAAAGAAATGAGCGAAAGAGGAGGAAAAGAGACTCTAGAGAGAGAGAATGAAGGATTTCGGCGGTAGGGAAGTGAGTGAAATAGGGTTTAAAACCCTATTTTAAAAGACCCGAGGCAAATTGTCAAAACTGCCCCCGATCAGCGACTTTTGGCCGGTCGGCACATTATTGTGCCGGTGGATAATTTTATGCAGCCGGTGGCAGCCGGTGATCACCCCACCCAGCCAGTGGTGTTCCCAAGGCCTTGTTTAGGCAAAATTGAGGAGTTTTGGGTCTTCATAGCTCAAGAAAGTGCAAGAAAACGCATCCCCGATGCTCAACCGGCCTCCGTTTTGACTTCGAACCGTCTCTACTGTGCGTGACGCTCAAACTCAAGCGAAGATTGTATCCTTTGGTCTTTTATAAGATTTAGAAGTTGCCCCGTGTGTGTTGCACGCATTCATCACACTGCCCGGTGCGTTGCATCGCGCCGTTTTGCACGTCCCTTGTGACTTGCACCTTTTTGCATTTCTGTGTGGCATGCGTGTCACACTTGCACTGTTTTACATTTCTGTGTGGCATGCGTGTCACACTTGCGTTGTTTTACGTTCCTTGTGGCATGCGTGTCATACTTGCATTTTCATCTTGCATTTCATCTTGATCCGCGTGAGGTGTGCTACCTCGCGTGTTTCATTTTGCATTTCATCTTGATCCGCGTGAGGTGTGCTACCTCGCGTGTTTCGTTTTGCATTTCATCTTGATCCGCGTGAGGTGTGCTACCTCGCGTGTTTCATTTTGCATTTCATCTTGATCTGCGTGAGGTGTGCTACCTCACGTGTTTCATTTTGCATTTCATCTTTGATTCGCGTGAGGTGTGCTACCTCACGTGTTTCGTTTTGCATTTCATCTTGATCCACGTGAGGTGTGCTACCTCACATGTTTCATTTTGCATTTCATTTTGCATTCCATCTTGATTCACGTGAGGTGTGCTACCTCACGTGCCTCACTTGCATCTTTTTTACACTTCAGTGCGGTATGTGTGCCTCACTTGCATCATTTTTACATCCCGATGAGGTACGCGTGCCTCATCTCGCATTTCATTGCATTTCGAGGTACGCGTGCCTCGTTTTGCATTTCATTTTCCATCCGATGAGGTATGCGTGCCTCATCTTGCATTTCATTGCATTTCGAGGTACGTGTGCCTCGTTTTGCATTTCATTCTCCATCCGATGAGGTATGCGTGCCTCATCTTGCATTTCATTGCATTTCGAGGTACGCGTGCCTCGTTTTGCATTTCATTTTCCATCCCGATGAGGTACGCGTGCCTCATCTCGCATTTCATTGCATTTCGAGGTACGCGTGCCTCGTTTTGCATTTCATTTTCCATCCGATGAGGTATGCGTGCCTCATCTTGCATTTCATTGCATTTCGAGGTACGCGTGCCTCGTTTTGCATTTCATTTTCCACCCGATGAGGTACGCGTGCCTCATCTTGCATTTCATTGCATTTCGAGGTACGCGTGCCTCGTTTTGTATTTCATTTTCCACCCGATGAGGTACGCGTGCCTCATCTCGCATTTCGTTGTATTTCGAGGTACGCGTGCCTCGTTTTGCATTTCATTTTCCACCCGATGAGGTACGCGTGCCTCATCTCGCATTTCATTGCATTTTGAGGTACGCGTGCCTCGTTTTGCATTTCATTTTCCATCCGATGAGGTATGCGTGCCTCATCTTGCATTTCATTGCGTTTCGAGGTACGCGTGCCTCGTTTTGCATTTCATTTTCCATCCGATGAGGTATGCGTGCCTCATCTTGCATTTCATCGCATTTCGAGGTACGCGTGCCTCGTTTTGCATTCCATTTTCCATCATCGAGGTACGCGTGCCTCGTTTTGCATTTCATTTTCACACCAATGAGGTATGCGTGCCTCATGTTTCATTTCATTCTCACTTGCATTGTTTTGCATCCCTTGTGGTACGCGTGTCACATTCGCACAGTTGCCCCACCAAAGCGGGTCCGGCGGGACCAAAAACACGCGCGGTCTGGCGAGACCTTAAACCCGCTTGACTGCATTGTCATGCCTTTTATTACGAGCATTGTCATGCACTTATGCTTTGCATCGTTCTCCACACCGGGTCCGGCGGGACCAAAAACACGTGCGGTCTGGCGAGACCTTAAACCCGCTTGACTGCATTGTCGCGTGCTTTATTACAAACACCGTCATGCATTTATGCTTTGTATCGTTGCCCCGTCCGGGTCTGGCGAGACCTTAAACACGTATGGTCTAGGAGACCTTAAATCCTCGGGAGGTGCGAGACCTTCGGTGTGTTAAGTCGCCCCTCATTGCATTTGGCATGCATTTCATCGCGCCGTTTAGCGCACCCTCGTTGCACTCCATTTTCCATCTTTTGAGACACGCGCGTCTCGTTTGCCCCATTTGCATCCGCATACGCGTCCCATTCGCATCACACTCACTTAAAGTGTTGTGTAAACAGTTGCCCCCATGGTCCGGCGGGACCTTAAACACGCCCGGTCTAGGAGACCTTAAATCCTCGGAGGGTGCAAGACCTTCGGTGCATTGGTGCGCACACTCCATTTGCATTATCATGCATTACCCCAAAGCCGGTCCGGCGAGACCTTAAACACGCGTGGTCTAGGAGACCTTAAATCCTCAGGAGGTGCAAGACCTTCGGTGTGTTAAGTTGCCCCTTATTGCATTTGGCATGCATTTCATCGCGCTATTTTGCGCACCACACTTGCGTTGCCCCGAAACGAGGGTCCGGCGGGACCAAAAACACGCACGGTCTAGGAGACCTTAAATCCTTGGAGGGTGCAAAACCTTCGATACATCGGCATGCGTGCCTCATCCGCATTATCATGCATCGCATTGTAAATATCGCATTGTCATGCATCATTGTAGGTAGCGCATATGTCATGCATTTCAAAAAAAAAAAAAAAAAACAAAAATATCATGCATCATTTGCATTTCAAAAAGAAAAAAAAAAAACATCATGCATCATTTGCATTTCACAACAAAAAAACATACTGCATATGTCATGCATTCATTTTTCGTGAGCATCCATCTAGGTTGCATTTTAGTTGCATGCATCCACTGCATCATCTTCCATCCATGGCTCGCACCTTTCCTTGTTGAGCTTGGTCTGGTATGTGCTCATACTTTTCACGTCTATGCACTCATAGTTCTGCGTGCGCTCGCGCCTTGAGGGCTTCGACACCTTTTCTATGTTAGACATGGCTTGTACGTGTACATGCCCTTCCTAGGCGAGATTTGGTTTGGCCCGCGTGCCATATCCATTGTATCATCTATCCATCATATTACATTGTAGTGTAATTGTTGCATCCGGCATTAGGATCATCATTCTTTCCCCAGCGGGTCGTCACCCCACTTATGTCATTCCACCCAATACTTGTTCTTGTGTCTGTCTACATTACTCATAGTTCTGCGTGCACTCGCGCCTTGAGGGCTTCGACACCTTTTCTATGGTAGACAGACTTGTTACCTCCATCAATCTATTTGACATTTGTGTGGTTTCGAATCGCTCATGAATGAATCATGATTCAATTGCCTTGCATGTAGTTTGCATATAGTTTCGATTGTATTGCATTTCCATTTGCATTGTTCATACATAGTTTTGTATACATTGCATATCATTTGCATTACATCTAGATTCAATTGCATATCATTGCACTGTTTTGTGCATTTCATTCGCATTGTCATGCATGTTGCTAACAATATTGCACTTGTTAAGTTTGTTTTCTTTTCAGGCACGATATTGTATGTACGGTTCATTCGAGGCTGGTGAAACCGGACGAGTCGCGCAGGTATTGTATCTCCCGAGTGAGACGTATCGAGAATTACATAATTCTCTTACATCCTTTCTGCATTGTAGTGCAGTTTGGCGTTTTCTAGCTTAAAACTGTTGCATGCGTGTTTCGTTACAGCTTTCTTTGCATGATCATAAGTTATGCCCGGCTTCTTGCATTTTCAATTGCATTTTGCCCCTGCCTTCGGGCGCATACCTTGCTTGTCGTGCATGTTTGTCTAAGTCTTCGGCCTTGTCAAAAATGGGTCGTCTCTGGGCTTTGACATTCACTCCCGTCATTGTTATGACTTCTGAGTTCTGTCAAAGAGGGGCAACTGTAGACACCCCATTTTTGACCGTCCTCAAGACTCGGACGTCACCGTTTGAACACTCGGTGATCATCCATGTGTGTGTTCGTTTGGAGTTCCCGGAGTTCTCGGCTCGCGCGCCTTGCCTCAGGACCTCCGAACTTGGCCGTTTTGTGTCCGGTTTTGCACCAGACACCTGTGTTTTGCCTTAGAGGGGCAGGGAATGCTTTGTGAGGCATCCCCACATACCATCGGCTGTGGCTAGAGGCCACCGGCTGGCTGGTGTTGCCACCGGCACTATATTGTGCCGGTCGGCACTATTTTGTGCCGGTCGGCACTTAATTTTGTCAAAATGACATTTTTTTGCCTGCCGGACACTGTGCACTTGCTTTCTGAGATATTTTCAGACAGCTGTGTGCCAGTAGCTTCCCCTCCATACACGTGTATGGAGGGATGAGCCTTTGTTTGCTTAGCTTGTAAGTCTTACAAGTTCTATAAGAGAGAAGGCTCTTCTCTTGGCTCAAAGGTTGGAAATTCTTGAGAGGTTTCAGCCATTTTTAGAGAGAAACAAGCTCTGGTTTTAGGGTTAAGATAGATACACACCCTATCTCTCCCTTTCTCTTTTGCTTTCTAGGTGTTTTAGTTCATATTATTGCACTAACACACCTAGTTTTCCACCTTTTCTTGGCATTCTTGAAAATCAGAGCTTATTCTTGAAGTTCTTGACTGGTTTTGAGTCCAAAGGAGCCACAACATCAAGCTTTGTGAAGAGGGCTACAAGGGTGAGACACTAACTCTCTTTTTACCCCATTTTTGCACCTTCTTTTTACCTAGCTTAGGACTGTTTTTGTGCTTAGCATATAATACAAAAAAGTTCTGATTTTGAACCCTCTTGGTTGTATATTAAGAGTGCTTAGTGGTTTGGGGAAGTTTGACCCCCTTTAGACCTTGAAAAGGGTCATTTTTTGTGCTATTTTGGAGAGATCCGGGACTAGTGTGTTTGGGCCTCTCCACCACTGAAATCTTGAGGGATTTCAGTGGTGGAGATCGTGCCATAAAGTCCTAGAAAGGGGAGGGCCACCCCCTCTCCTTGATGTCCTTGAAAAGGGCAAGTTTTGCCTCTTGAGAGAGCACCATGCTTGAGTGTGTGTTGAACATGTTTGAGTTGTTTTCCATGCTTATATTGCCATGATATAACATGTCTATAAGTTAGTTTTGATCTCCTATGCATGCTTAGCATGGTTGCCATGTAATGCCCTTTTTATGCCCTAACATGCCTAGGTTGTATGCCCTAGTTTCTAGCATGTTTTAGGCCTACATTTGTGAAGCTTTTGTGCTTATATTATCATGTTTTAGGTCTGTCCATAAGTATTTGTGTCAATCTTAGCATGTTTAATATAGCCTCTTTGCATTTGGCTTGTTGGCCTTAAGGGCATGAGTGTGTAACATGCCTTGCTTGCATTGTTTTTGATGGTTTGGAACCATTTCACATGCTATTTCAGTCCCTTAGAGGTGCTTGTATGTTTACATTGCATGCTTCTTTGTGACTTCTTAAGCTTGTGTCGCATGCTCCATGTTTAGGCCTTATCGCATGACTTTGAATTCAAGCTTCTTAGATGCCATCTAAGTAGTCCTTTGGGCCTATTTTGACATGCTAAAAATCTGTTTTGGGTTGATCAATGCATGCCATAATTGCTTTGTCTTGGTTTGGTTCAAACCCCCATTGACTTGCCTTAAGCCTAGGCCATTTGCATGCTTTGTTTGGCATGCTTCATTGCATGATTTGGCATCATGTTCAATTTGAATTTCAGAGCTTTAAGTGCATACTAGTTGCCCATGTTTGGTCTCTTTAAGTGTGCATGAGAGTTGCTTTTGTATGCCTAAGTCTTGAGCCTTAACACTTGCATGTGTGTGTGTGCATTTGGTCTCATTTTCTAGGCACTTTGGCCACTGATTTTAGGCCCATTTTGAGTTGCCTAATTCATGTATAAGTCCATCCCTCTTGTGGTTTGCATGCTTGCATTGTATGCTTGTTTGCATGCTTGCATAAGTGCATCACATTGTCCACATTGCATGCCTAGTTGACATACTTAGGATTTCACCACATTGACATGCATACCAAGCCTCTTGAAGTGAGTTTGATAGAGGTTTGGCACCCCTTTTGTGCCTATGTGGTTTGCATGCATTTGAAAGTGAAGTTGCATCCGCGGTTCTTAGGGCCATAACGCATGGAAATGCGCGATTGGTGGTCCGGGAATCGAGGCACATGCCCCCTTGAGTCAATAACATGATAAGGGGTATGTTTAGTGCATAAATAGCTTGGATTGTATTGCCATGCCTGTTGTTTCCCTCTGCTGCTGTGAGTTGCAGGTTCTGCAGGAATTTTGTGCCGACCGGCACTAAAAAGTGCCGACCGGCATCCCTTTGGCAGCCGATAAGGGAATTCAGTGCCGATGGCCTCATCCTTCAGCCGGTGGTGTTCTGCCCCAGCCGGTGGTGATCCCCAGTCCCCTGGGAGGTAGTCCTAAGATTTTGGCAATTTTCTGAGGAGGAGAGCAGAGAAAACAGAGGCACACTTGCATGGCAGTGCGATTCCGAGCGAGTCCCGGGCACGCGCATGCATTGGACCCTCATCCCGAGGCCATTTACTGCTTAATTAGATTAATTAATTTATTTAATTAATTTAGTTGATTTGTAATATTTAATTAGCTAGAATAGTTAATTATTTATTCGGTCTGTATTATTATTCGGTCCCTCCGAGCGAGGGCAAATTTGTAATAAGTGTGTGTGAGTGGGTGTATGTCTTCCAACCCCCATTTCTTTCTCCCTTTTATTTACCCGCTTATGTTGGTAGATTAGGGCACATTTAAATTGGCATACCTTATGCAATGCATGCATGCATTCATGCATTTGTTCACATGCATTCGGGTTCGGCACATCATGCAAACTGCATCGTACTTTCAATTCCAAATTGAATACGTGATAGTTGTTGCATCTCGTGTGCCATGTTTAGGGTTAGCCGAGCCTACTCTAGATTACATCTCTGTGTGTGATGCATTAGCCATTTAACATGAACTAGGGCATGCATGTTTGCTAACTAATTTCTTGTTTTGGCGCGGAGTACGATGTAAGTATTTTACGCTTTAGCATACCACATGCGTGTGAATGTTTCCATGACAGTACGCTTACCATGCGGCTAAATGCTTATGTGCGATAAACTGTTTGAATGCCTGTGGGTGGAGGTTGGATTGCCTGAGTTGGAACAACTTATTGAAATCCGTATTTTAGCCTACTTGCGAGTAGCAAAATCCAACACGTTTTTCGAGACAAAACGGATATGCAATGTTTATTTCCAAGTTAGGCGATCTAGTCTATACTTTTGTGTTGCGCGCATCACATAGTAATTCTAGGTTAATAACCGAAATAAGAACGCATAAAGTTTTGAAAATCAGATATCACGGTTAGTAGAGGCCGGTCTTCGGACCGGGCGAAAGGGGGTGCTCATAGCTGACCTTCCCCGATCGTACCCAAGCTCCCGAGCCAAGACCACTTTGGTGATGACGGACATGTGGCCTTCGGCACCGAGTCAGGGTTTCCTAAATTTCCCATTTTAAATATTTAGGTGGCGACTCTGTAATCTGGCAAAGCAGTCCATGTTTGGCACTACTTTTTCAAAAATCAGTTTTCTCAAACGATTTGCCGGATTTGGACTCTTCGGTTCAGATTGAGAACCGCAACAAAAAGGAGAGTCCGAACTGTAGCGAGGTCCCCCGCGGACGTGTTACACCTATGATTACAAGACGAATTCGGCACAGTTTTGGAAGAGAAGCATGATGACATCGCCTTTTTTGATACCATGAAGTGATAATCCGGCAGTGACTACATGGGAAATGAGGTGGGTTTTAGAGAAAGATAGGATTTACCGGTGGAATCGATAATGAGACAGGGTTTGTCTAGGAATTAAGAGAAGTTTTGGAAACAGTAAATGTGGAGAGGTAGCTGGTTGGAGATGGGAATGTTAGGAAGCTTTCATTGGAAAACATGGGTTTCGGAAGATGAACACCTGTGATGGAAGATGAATTCGGCACAGTTTTTTGAAGAGAAGTATGATGACATCTCCTTTCTAGATACCAAGGAGTGATAATCCGACAGCGACTTTATGAGAAATATGGTAGGTTTCAGAGAAAGAATAGGATTTACCGGTGGAATCGATGATGAGACAAGATCTGTCTAGGGATTAAGAGAGGTTTTTGAAGCAGTAAATGTGGAGGGGTAGGTGGTTGGAGATGGGAATGTTAGGAAGCTTTGATTGGAAAACAAGGGTTTCGGAAGATGAAGACCTATGAATGCAAGTCAAATTCGGCACTGTTTTGGAAGAGAAGCATGTTGACATTGCCATTTTTGATACCAAGGAGTGATAATCCGGCAGTGAGTTTCTGGGAAATAAGGTGGGTGTTGGAGAAAGAATAGGATTTACCGGTGGAATCGATGATGAGACAGGGTCTGTCTAGGAATTAAGAGAGGTTTTGGATGCAGTAAATGTGGAGAGGTAGGTGGTTGGAGATGGGAATCTTAGGAAGCTTTGATTGGTAAACATGGGTTTCGGAAGATGAAGACCTACGAACAAAAGACAAATTCACACAGTTTTGGAAGAGAAGCTTGATGACATCTCCTTTTTTGATACCAAGGAGTGATAATCCGGCAGTGACTTTCTGGGATATGACATCTCCTTTTTTGATACCAAGATTTGATAATCTGGCAGTGACTTTCGGGGAAATGAGGTGGGTTTCAGAGAAAGAATTGGATTTACCGGTCGAATCGATGATGAGACAGGGTCTGTCTAGGAATTAAGAGTGGTTTTTGAAGCAGTAAATGTGGAGAGGTTGGTGGTTGGAGATGGGAATGTTAGGAAGCTTTGATTGAAAAACATGGGTTTCGGAAGATGAAGACCTATGAATGCAAGACGAATTCGGCACAGTTTTGGAAGAGAATTATGATGACATCGCCTTTTTTGATACCAAGGAGTGACAATCCGGCAGTGACTTTCTGGGAAATGAGGTGGGTTTCCGAGAAAGAATAGGATTTACCGGTGGAATCGATGATGAGACAGGGTCTGTCTAGGAATTAAGAGAGGTTTTGGAAGCAGTAAATGTGGAGAGGTAGGTGGTTTTAGATGGGAATGTTAGGAAGCTTCGATTGGAAAGCATGGATTTTGGATGATGAAGACCTATGAATGCAAGACGAATTCGACACAGTTTTGGAAGAGAAGCATGATGACATCCCCTTTAATGATGCCAAGGAGTGATAATCCGGCAGTGACTTTCTGGGAAATGAGGTGGGTTTCAGAGAAAGAATAGGATTTGCCGGTGGAATCGATAATGAGACAGGATCTGTCTAGGAATTAAGAGAGATTTTGGTAACAGTAAATGTTGAGAGGTATGTGGTCGGAGATGGGAATGTTAGGAGGCTTTAATTTGCAAACATCGATTTTGGAAGATGAAGACCTATGACCGAAAGACGAATTCGGCACAATTTTGGAAGAGAAGCATGATGACATCTCCTTTTTTGATACCAAGGAGTGATAATCCGGCAGTGACTTTCTGGCAAATGAGGTGGGTTTCAGGGAAATAATAGGATTTATCGGTGGAATCGATGATGAGATAGGGCCTGTCTAGGAATGAAGAGTGGTTTTGGAAGCAGTAAATGTGGAGAGGTAGGTGGTTGGAGATGGGAATGTTTGGGAGCTTTGATTGGAAAAAATAGGTTTCGGAAGATGAAGACCTATGAATGCAAGACGAATTCGGCATAGTTTTGGAAGAGAGGCATGATCACATTGCCATTTTTGATAGGAAGGAGTGATAATCCGGCAGTGACTTTCTGGGAAATTTGGTATGTTTCAGAGAAAGAATAGGATTTACCGGTGGAATCGATGATGAGACAGGGTCTGTCTAGGAATTAAGAGAAGTTTTGGAAGTAGTAAATCTGGAGAGGTAGGTGGTTGGAGATGGGAAGGTTAGGAAGCATTGAATGGGAAACATGGGTTTCGGAAGATGAAGACCTATGAATGCAAGACAAATTCGGCACAGTTTTGGAAGAGAAGCATGATTACATCGCCTTTTTTGATACCAAGGAGTGATAATCCGGCCGTGACTGTCTGGAAAATGAGGTGGGTTTCAGAGAAAGAATAGGATTTGCCAGTGGAATCGATCAGGAGACAGGGTCTCTCTGGGAATTAAGAGATGTCTTGGAAGCAGTAAATGTGGGGAGGTAGGTGGTTGGAGAAGGGAATGTTACGAAGCTTTGATAGGAAAACATGGGTTTCGGAAGTTGAAGAGCTATGAATGCAAGACGAATTCGGCACAGTTTTGGAAGAGAAGCATGATGACTTCGCCTTTTTTGATACCAAGAAGTGAAAATCCGGTAGTGACTTTATGGGAAATGAGGTGGGTTTTAGAGAAAGATAGGATTTACTGGTGGAATCGACAATGAGACAGGGTCTGTCTAGGAATTAAGGGAAGTTTTGGAAGCAGTAAATGTGGAGAGGTAGCTGGTTGGAGATGGGAATGTTAGGAAGCGTTGATTGGAAAACATGGGTTTCGGAAGATGAACACCTGTGATGCAAGATGAATTCAGCACAGTTTTTGAAGAGAAGTATGATGAGATCTCCTTTCCTGATACCAAGGAGTGATAATCCGGCAGTGACTTTCTGAGAAATACGGTAGGTTTCAGAGAAAGAATAGGATTTACCGGTGGAATCGATGATGAGACAGGATCTGTCTAGGGATTAAGAGAGGTTTTGGAAGCAGTAAATGTAGAGAGGTAGGTGGTTGGAGATGCGAATGTTAGGAAGCTTTGATTGGAAAACATGGGTTTCGAAAGATGAAGACCTATGAATGACAGGCGAATTCGGCACTGTTTTGGAAGAGAAGCATGATGACATCGCCATTTTTGATACCAAGGAGTGATAATCCGGCAGTGACTTTCTGGGAAATGAGGTGCGTTTCAGAGAAAGAATAGGATTTACCGGTGGAATCAATGATAAGACAGGGTCTGTCTAGGAATTAAGAGAGGTTTTGGATGCAGTAAATGTGGAAAGGTAGGTGGTTGGAGATGGGAATCTTAGGAAGCTTTGATTGGAAAACATGGGTTTCGGAAGATGAAGACCTACGAACACAGGACAAATTCTACACAGTTTTGGAAAAGAAGCTTGATGACATCTCCTTTTTTGATACCAAGGAGTGATAATCCGGCAGTGACTTTCTGGGAAATGACATCTCCTTTTTTGATACCAAGATTTGATAATCCGGAAGTGACTTTCAGGGAAATAAGGTGGGTTTCAAAGAAAGAATTAGATTTACCGGTGGAATCGATGATGAGACAGGGTCTGTCTAGGAATAAAGAGTGGTTTTTGAAGCAGTAAATGTGGAGAGGTTGGTGGTTGGAGATGGGAATGTTAGGAAGCTTTGATTGAAAAACATGGGTTTCGGAAGATGAAGACCTATGAATGCAATACGAATTCGGCACAGTTTTGGAAGAGAATTATTATGACAACGCCTTTTTTGATACCAAGGAGTGATAATCCGGCAGTGACTTTCTGGGAAATGAGGTGGGTTTTCGAGAAAGAATAGGATTTACCGGTGGAATCGGTGATGAGACAGCGCCTGTCTAGGAATTAAGAGAGGTTTTTGAAGCAGTAAATGTGGAGAGGTAGGTGGTTGGAGATGGGAATGTTAGGAAGCTTGGATTGGAAAGCATGGATTTCGGAAGATGAAGACCTATGAATGCAAGACGAATTCGACACAGTTTTGGAAGAGAAGCATGATGACATCCCCTTTAATGATACCACGGATTGATAATCCGGCAGTGACTTTCTGGGAAATGAGGTGGGTTTCAGAGAAAGAATAGGATTTGCCGGTGGAATCGAAAATGAGACAGGATCTGTCTAGGAATTAAGAGAGGTTTTGGAAGTAGTAAATGTGGAGAGGTATGTGGTTGGGGATGGGAATGTTAGGAGGCTTTAATTTGAAAACATGGATTTTGAAAGATGAAGACCTATGAACGAAAGACGAATTCGGCGCAGTTTTGGAAGGGAAGCATGATGACATCTCCTTTTTTGATACCAAGGAGTGATAATCCGGCAGTGACTTTCTGGCAAATGAGGTGGGTTTCAGAGAAAGAATAGGATTTACCGGTGGAATCGATGATGAGACCGGGCCTGTCTAGGAATGAAGAGTGGTTTTGGAAGCAGTAAATGTGGAGGGGTAGGTGGTTGGAGATGGGAATGTTTGGGAGCTTTGATTGGAAAACATGGGTTTCGGAAGATGAAGACCTATGAATGCAAGACGAATTCGGCACAGTTTTGGAAGAGACGCATGATCACATCGCCATTTTTGATAGGAAGGAGTGATAATCCGACAGTGACTTTCTGGGAAATGATGTAGGTGTCAGAGAAAGAATAGGATTTACTGGCGGAATCGATGATGAGACAGGGTCTGTCTAGGAATGTAGAGAAGTTTTGGAAGTAGTAAATCTGGAGAGGTAGGTGGTTGGAGATGGGAATGTTTGGAAGCT
This sequence comes from Camellia granthamiana, assembly GCA_036172215.1. Lineage (NCBI taxonomy): Eukaryota > Viridiplantae > Streptophyta > Magnoliopsida > Ericales > Theaceae > Camellia > Camellia granthamiana. The sequence goes on from CM069912.1 coordinate 122,857,583, forward strand.
TTGATTGAGAAGCATGGGTTTCGGAAGATGAAGACCTATGAATGCAAGACAAATTCGGCACAGTTTTGGAAGAGAAGCATGATTACATCGCTTTTTTTGATACGAAGGAGAGATAATCCGGCAGTGACTGTCTGGAAAATGAGGTGGGTTTCAGAGAAAGAATAGGATTTGCCAGTGGAATCGATCAGGAGACAGGGTCTCTCTAGGAATTAAGAGATGTTTTGGAAGCAGTAAATGTGGAGAGGTAGGTGGTTGGAGATGGGAATGTTGCGAAGCTTTGATAGGAAAACATGGGTTTCGGAAGTTGAAGAGGTATGAATGCAAGACGAGTTCGGCATAGTTTTGGAAGAGAAGCATGATGACATCCCCTTTTTTGATACCAAGGAGTGATAATCTGGCAGTGACTTTCTCGGAAATGAGGTGGGTTTCAGAGAAAGAATAGGATTTGCCGGTGGAATCGATCATGAGACAGGATCTATCTAGGAATGAAGAGAGGTTTTGGAAGCAGCAAATGTGGAGAGGTAGGTGGTTCGAGATGGGAATGTCAGGCGGCTTTGATTGGAAAACATGGGTTTCGTAAGATGACGACCTGTGAACGCCAGACGAATTCGGCACAGTTTTGGAAGAGAAGCACGATGACATCTCCTTTTTTGATACCAAGAAGTGATAATTCGGCAGTGACGTTTTGGGAAATGAGGTGGGGTTAAGAGAAGGAATAGGAGTTACCGGTGGAATCGTTGATGAGACAAGGCCTGTCTAGGAATTAAGAGTGGTTTTGGAAGCAGTAAATGGGGAGAGGTAGGTGGTTGGAGATGGGAATGTCTGGAAGCTTTGATTGGAAAACATGGGTTTCAGAAGATGTAGACCTATGAATGCAAGACGAATTCGGCACAGTTTTGGAAGAGAAGCGTGATGACATCGCCATTTTTGATACGAAGGAGTGATAATCTGGCAGTGACTTTCTGGGAAATGAGGTGGGTTTCAGAGAAAGAAAAGGATTTACCGGTGGAATCGATGATCAGACAGGGTCTGTCTAGGAATTAAGAGAGGTTTTGGAAGCAGTAAATGTGGAGAGGTAGGTGGTTGGAGATGGGAATGTTAGGAAGCTGTGATTGGGAAACATTGGTTTCGGAAGATGAAGGCCTATGAATGCAAGACAAATTCGGCGCAGTGTTGGATGAAAAACATGATTACATCGCCTTTTTTGATACGAAGGAGTGATAATCCGGCAGTGACTTTCTTGAAAATGAGGTGGGTTTCGGAGAAAGAATAAGATTTGCCAGCGGAATCGATGATGAGACAGGGTCTGTCTAGGAATTAAGAGAGGTTTTGGAAGCAGTAAATGTGGTGAGGTAGGTGGATGGAGATAGGAATGTTACGAAGCTTTGATTGGAAAACATGGGTTTCGGGAGATGAAGACCTATGAATGCAAGACGAATTCGGCACAGTTTTCGAAAAGAAGCATGATGACACTGCCTTTTTTGATACCAAGGTGTGGTAATCCGGCAGTGACTTTCTGGGAAATAAGGTGGGTTTCTGAGAAAGAATCGGATTTGCCGGTTGAATCGATGATGAGACAGGGTCTGTCTAGGAATGAAGAGAGGTTTTGGAAGCAGCAAGTGAGGAGACGTAGGTGGTTGGAGATGGGAATGTTAGGAAGCTTTGATTGGAAAACATGGGTTTCGTAAGATGAAGACCTTTGAATGCAAGACGAATTCGGCACAGTTTTCGAAGAGAAGCATGATGACATCGCCTTTTTTTGATACCAAGAATTGATAATCGGGTAGTGACTTTCTGGGAAATGTGGTGGGTCTGTGAGAAAGAATAAGATTTACCGGTGGAATCGATGATGAGACAGGGTCTGTCTAGGAATTAAGATAGGTTTTGGATGCAGTAAATGCAGAGAGGTAGGTGGTTGTAGATGGGAATAGTAGGAAACTTTGATTGGAAAACGTGGGTTTCGGAAGATGTAGACCTATGAATGCAAGACGAATTCGGCACAGTTGTGGAGGAGAAGAAGGATGACATCGCCTTTTTTGATACGAAGGAGTGATAATCCGGCAGTGACTTTCTGGGAAATGAGGTGTGTTTTCGAGAAAGAATAGGATTTACCGGTGGAATCGATGATGAGACAGGGTCTGTCTAGGAATTAAGAGAGGTTTTGGAGGCAGTAAACGTGGAGAGGTAGGTAGTCGGAGATGGGAATGTTAGGAAGCTTTGTGTAGGAAACATGGGTTTCGGAAGATGAAGACCTATGAATGCAAGACGAATTCGGCATAGTTTTGGAAGAGAAGCATGATTACATCGTCTTTTTTGTTACCAATGAGTTATATTCTGGCAGTGACTTTCTGGGAAATGAGGTGGGTTTCAGAGAAAGAATAGGATTTGCCGGTGGAATCGATGATGTGACAGGGTCTGTCTAGGAATTAAGAGAGGTTTTGGAAGCAGTAAATGTGGAGAGGTAGGTGGTTGGAGATGGGAATGTCAGGAAGTTTTGGTTGGAAAACATGGGATTCGGAAGATGAAGACCTATGAATGCGAGACGAATGCGGCACAGTTTGTGAAGAGAAGCATGGTGACATTGCCATTTTTGATACCAAGGAGTGACAATCCGGGAGTGACTTTCTGGGAAATGTGGTGGGTTTCAGAGAAAGAATAGGATTTACCGCTAGAATCGATGATGAGACAGGGTCTATCTCGGAATTAAGAGAGGTTTTGGAAGCAGTAAATGAGGAGAGGTAGGTAGTTGGAGATAGGAATGTTAGGAAGCTTTGATTGGAAAACATGGGTTTTGGAGGATGAAGACCTATGAATGCAATCCGAATTCAGCGCAGTATTGGAAGAGAAGCATGATGGCATCCCCTTTTTTGATACCAAGGAGTGAGAATCCGGCAGTGACTTTCTGGGAAATGAGGTGGGTTTCAGAGAAAGAATAGGATTTACCGGTGGAATCGTTGATGAGACCGAGCCTGTCTAGGAATGAAGAGTGGTTTTGGAAGCAGTAAATTTGGAGAGGTAGGTGGTTGGAGATGGGAATGTTTGGGAGCTTTGATTGGAAAACATGGGTTTCGGAAGATGAAGACCTATGAATGCAAGACGAATTCGGCACAGTTTTGGAAGAGACGCATGATCACATCGCCATTTTTGATAGGAAGGAGTGATAAGCCGGCAGTGACTTTCTGGGAAATGATGTAGGTGTCAGAGAAAGAATAGGACTTACTGGTGGAATCGATGATGAGACAGGGTCTGTCTAGGAATGTAGAGAAGTTTTGGAAGTAGTAAATTTGGAGAGGTAGGTGGTTGGAGATGGGAATGTTAGGAAGCTTTGATTGAGAAACATGGGTTTCGGAAGATGAAGACCTATGAATGCAAGACAAATTCGGCACAGTTTTGGAAGAGAAGCATGATTACATCGCTTTTTTCGATACGAAGGAGAGATAATCCGGCAGTGACTGTCTAGAAAATGAGGTGGGTTTCAGAGAAAGAATAGGATTTGCCAGTGGAATCGATCAGGAGACAGGGTCTCTCTAGGAATTAAGAGATGTTTTGGAAGCAGTAAATGTGGAGAGGTAGGTGGTTGGAGATGGGAATGTTGCGAAGCTTTGATAGGAAAACATGGGTTTCGGAAGTTGAAGATGTATGAATGCAAGACGAATTCGGCATAGTTTTGGAAGAGAAGCATGATGACATCCCCTTTTTTGATACCAAGGAGTGATAATCTTGCAGTGACTTTCTCGGAAATGAGGTGGGTTTCAGAGAAAGAATAGGATTTGCCGGTGGAATCGATCATGAGACAGGATCTATCTAGGAATGAAGAGAGGCTTTGGAAGCAGCAAATGTGGAGAGGTAGGTGGTTGGAGATGGGAATGTCAGGCGGCTTTGATTGGAAAACCTGGGTTTCGGAAGATGACGACCTATGAACGCAAGACGAATTCGGCACAGTTTTGGAAGAGAAGCACGATGACATCTACTTTTTTGATACCAAGAAGTGATAATTCGGCACTGACGTTTTGGGAAATGAGGTGTGGTTAAGAGAAAGAATAGGTGTTACCGGTGGAATCGTTGACGAGACAAGGCCTGTCTAGGAATTAAGAGTGGTTTTGGAAGCAGTAAATGGGGAGAGGTAGGTGGTTGGAGATGGGAATGTCTGGAAGCTTTAATTGGAAAACATGGGTTTCGGAAGATGTAGACCTATGAATGCAAGACGAATTCGGCACAGTTTTGGAAGAGAAGCGTGATGACATCGCCATTTTTGATACGAAGGAGTGATAATCTGGCAGTGACTTTCTGGGAAATGAGGTGGGTTTCAGAGAAAGAAAAGGATTTACCGGTGGAATCGATGATCAGACAGGGTCTGTCTAGGAATTAAGAGAGGTTTTGGAAGCAGTAAATGTGGAGAGGTAGGTGGTTGGAGATGGGAATGTTAGGAAGCTGTGATTGGGAAACATTGGTTTCGGAAGATGAAGGCCTATGAATGCAAGACGAATTCGACGCAGTGTTGGATGAAAAACATGATTACATCGCCTTTTTTGATACGAAGGAGTGATAATCCGGCAGTGACTTTCGTGAAAATGAGGTGGGTTTCGAAGAAAGAATAGGATTTGCCAGTGGAATCGATGATGAGACAGGGTCTGTCCAGGAATTAAGAGAGGTTTTGGAAGCAGTAAATGTGGTGAGGTAGGTGGATGGAGATAGGAATGTTACGAAGCTTTGATTGGAAAACATGGGTTTCGGGAGATGAAGACCTATGAATGCAAGACGAATTCGGCACAGTTTTCGAAAAGAAGCGTGATGACACTGCCTTTTTTGATACCAAGGTGTGGTAATCTGGCAGTGACTTTTTGGGAAATAAGGTGGGTTTCTGAGAAAGAATCGGATTTGCCGGTTGAATCGATGATGAGACAGGGTCTGTCTAGGAATGAAGAGAGGTTTTGGAAGCAGCAAGTGAGGAGACGTAGGTGGTTGGAGATGGGAATGTTAGGAAGCTTTGATTGGAAAACATGGGTTTCGTAAGATGAAGACCTTTGAATGCAAGACGAATTCGGCATAGTTTTCGAAGAGAAGCATGATGACATCGCCTTTTTTTGATACCAAGAATTGATAATCGGGTAGTGAATTTCTGGGAAATGTGGTGGGTCGGTGAGAAAGAATAAAATTTACCGGTGGAATCGATGATGAGACAGGGTCTGTCTAGGAATTAAGATAGGTTTTGGATGCCGTAAATGCAGAGAGGTAGGTGGTTGTAGATGGGAATAGTAGGAAACTTTGATTGGAAAACGTGGGTTTCGGAAGATGTAGACCTATGAATGCAAGACGAATTCGGCACAGTTGTGGAGGAGAAGAAGGATGACATCGCCTTTTTTGATACGAAGGAGTGATAATCCGGCAGTGACTTTCTGGGAAATGAGGTGTGTTTTCGAGAAAGAATAGGATTTACCGGTGGAATCGATGATGAGACAGGGTCTGTCTAGGAATTAAGAGAGGTTTTGGAGGCAGTAAACGTGGAGAGGTAGGTAGTCGGAGATGGGAATGTTAGGAAGTTTTGTGTGGGAAACATGGGTTTCGGAAGATGAAGACCTATGAATGCAAGACGAATTCGGCATAGTTTTGGAAGAGAAGCATGATTACATCGTCTTTTTTGTTACCAATGAGTTATATTCTGGCAGTGACTTTCTGGGAAATGAGGTGGGTTTCAAAGAAAGAATAGGATTTGCCGGTGGAATCGATGATGTGACAGGGTCTGTCTAGGAATTAAGAGAGGTTTTAGAAGCAGTAAATGTGGAGAGGTAGGTGGTTGGAGATGGGAATGTCAGGAAGTTTTGGTTGGAAAACATGGGATTCGGAAGATGAAGACCTATGAATGCGAGACGAATGCGACACAGTTTGTGAAGAGAAGCATGGTGACATTGCCATTTTTGATACCAAGGAGTGACAATCCGGGAGTGACTTTCTGGGAAATGTGGTGGGTTTTAGAGAAAGAATAGGATTTACCGCTAGAATCGATGATGAGACAGGGTCTATCTCGGAATTAAGAGAGGTTTTGGAAGCAGTAAATGAGGAGAGGTAGGTAGTTGGAGATAGGAATGTTAGGAAGCTTTGATTGGAAAACATGGGTTTTGGAGGATGAAGACCTACGAATACAATCCGAATTCCGCGCAGTTTTGGAAGAGAAGCATGATGACATCCCCTTTTTTGATACCAAGGAGTGAGAATCCGGCAGTGACTTTCTGGGAAATGAGGTGGGTTTCAGAGAAAGAATTGGATTTGCTGGTGGAATCGATGATGAGACAGGGTCTGTCTAGGAATTAAGAGAGGTTTTAGAAGCAGTAAATGCGGAAAGGTAGGTGGTTGGAGATGAGAATATTTGGAAGCTTTGATTGGAAAACATGGGTTTCGGAGGATGAAGACCTAGGAATGCAAGCCGAATTCGGCATAGTTTTAGAAAAGATGCATGATGACATCGCCTTTTTTGATACAAAGGAGTGATAATCCGGCAGTGACTTTCTGGGAAATGGGAGATTTCAGAGAAAGAATAGGATTTGTCGGTGGAATCGATGATGTGACAGCGTCTGTCTTGTAATTTAGAGAGGTTTTGGAAGCAGTAAATGTGGAGAGGCAGGTGGTTAGAGATGGGAATGTTTGGAAGTTTTGATTGGAAAACATGGGTTTCAGAAGGTGAAGACCTATGATGCAAGACGAATTCGCCACAATTTTTGAAGAGAAGCATCATGACATCGCCATTTTTGATACCATGGAGTGACAATCCGGGAGTGACTTTCTGGGAAATGAGGTGGGTTTCAGAGAAAGAATAGGATTTACCATTGGAATCGATGATGAGACATGGTCTGTCTCGGAATTAAGAGAGGTTTTGGACGCAGTAAATGAGGAGTGGTAGGTGGTTGGAGATGGTAACGTTAGGAAGCTTTGATTGGAAAACATGGGTTTCGGAAGATGAAGACCTATGAAAGCAGGACAAATTGGGCACTGTTTTGGAAGAGAAGTATGATAACATCCCTTTTTTGATACCGAGGATGATAATCCGGCAGTGACTTTCTGGGAAATGAGGTGGGTTTTAGGGAAACAATAGGATTTGTCGGTGGAACAAATGATGAGACAGGGTTTGTCTAGGAATTAAGAGAGGTTTTGGAGGCAGTAAATGTGGAGAGGTAGGTGGTTGGAGATGGGAATGTTAGAAAGCTTTGATTGGAAAACATGGGGTTTCAGAAGATAAAGACCTATGAATGCAAGACAAATTCCGCACAATTTTGGAAGAGAAGCATGATGACATCACCATTTTTGATACCAATGAGTGATAATTCGGCAGTGACTTTCTGGGAAATGAGGTGGTTTTAAGAGAAAGAAGAGGATTTACCAGTGGAATCAACGATGAGACAGGGTTTGTCTGGGAATTAAGAGAGGTTTTGGAAGTAGCAAATGTAGAGAGTTGGTGGTTGGAGATGGGATTGTTAGGAAGCGTTGATTGGGAAACATGGGTTTCGGAAGATGAAGGCCTGTGAATGCAAGACGAATTCGGCACAGTTTTGGAGGAGACGCATGACGACATCGCCTTTTTTGATAGCAAGGAGTGATAATCCGGCAGTGACTTTCTGGGAAATTAGGTGGTTTTCAGAGAAAGAATAAGATTTACCGGTGGAATCGATGATGAGACAGGGTCTGTCTGGGAATTAAGAGTGGTTTTGGAAGCAGTAAATGTGGAGAGGTAGGTGGTTGGAGATGGGAAAGCTAGGAAGCTTTGATTGGAAAACATAGGTTTCGAAAGATGAATACCTATGAATGCAAGACGAATTCGGCACAGTTTTTGAAGAGAAGCAGGATGACATCGCCTTTTTTGATACCAAGGAGTGATAATCCGGGAGTGACTTTCTGGGAAATGAGGTGGGTTTCAGAGAAAGAATAGGATTAATCGGTGGAATCGATGATGAGACAGTGTCTATCTCGGAATTAAGAGAGCTTTTGGAAGCAGAAAATGAGGAGAGGTAGGTGGTTGGAGATGGGAATGTTAGGAAGCTTTCATTGGAAAACATGGGTTTCGGAAGATGAAGAGCTATGAATGCATGACGAATTCAGCACAGTTTTGGGAGAGAAGCATGATGACATCGCCTTTTTTGATACCAAGGAGTGATAATCCGGCAGTGACTTTCTGGGAAATGTGGTGTGTTTCAGAGAAAGAATAGGTTTTGCCGGTGGAATCGATGATGAGACAGGGTCTGTCAAGGAATGAAGAGAGGTTTTGGAGGCAGTAAATGTGGAGAGGTTGGTGGTTGGAGATGTGAATGTTAGGAATCTATGATTGGAAAACATGGGTTTCGGAAGATGAATACCTATGAACGCAAGACGAATTCGGCACAATTTTGCAAGAGAAGCATGATGACATCTCTTTTTTTGATTCCAAGGAGTGATAATCCGTCACTGAGTTTCTGGGAAATGTGGTGGGTTTCAGAGAAAGAATTGGATTTACCGGTGGAATCGATGATGTGACAAGGTCTGTCTAGGAATTAAGGGCGGTTTTGGAAGCAGTAAATGTGGAGAGGTAGGTGGTTGGAGATGGGAATGTTAGGAATCTTTGATTGGAAAACATGGGTTTTGAAAGATGAAGACCTATGAATGTAAGACGAATTCAGCACAGGTTTGGAAGAGAAGCATGATGACATCGCCTTTTTTGATACCAAGGAGTGATAATTCGGCAGTGACTTTCTGGTAAATGAAGTGGGTTTCAGAGAAAGAATAGGATTTACCAGTGGAATCGATGATGAGGCAGGGTCTGTCTAGGAATTTAGAGAGGTTTTGGGAGCAGTAAATGTAGAGAGGCAGGTGGTTGGAGATGGGAATGTTAGGAATCTTTGATTGGAAAACATGGGTTTCGGAAGATGAATACCTATGAACGCAAGACGAATTCGGCACAGTTTTGGAAGGGAAGCATGATGACATCTCCTTTTTTGATACCTAGGAGTGATAATCCGACAGTGACTTTCTGGGAAATGAGGTGGGCTTCAGAGAAAGAATAGGATTTACTGGTGGGATCGATGATGGGATAGGGTCTGTCTAGGAATTAAGAGTGGTTTTGGAAGCATTAAATGTGGAGAGGTAGGTGGTTGGAGATGGGAAAGTTCGGAAGCTTTGATTGGAAAACATGGGTTTCGGAAGATGAAGACCTATGAATGCAAGACGAATTCGGCATAGTTTTTGAAGAGAAACATGATGACACCGCCTTTTTTGATACCAAGGAGTGGTAATCCGGGAGTGACTTTCTGGGAAATAAGGTGGGTTTCAGAGAAAGAATAGGATTTACCGCAGGAATCGATGATGAGACAGGGTCTGTCTAGGAATTAAGAGAGGTTTTGGAAGCAGTTAATGTGAAGAGGTAGGTGGTTGGAGATGGGAATGTTAAGAAGCTTTGATTGGAAAACATGGGTTTCGGAAGATGAAGACCTATGAATGCAAGACGAATTCGACACAGTTTTGGAAGAGACGCATGATGACATTGCTTTTTTTGATACCAAGGAGTGATAATCCGGCAGTGACTTTCTGGGAAATGAGGTGGTTTTAAGAGAAAGAATAGGATTTACCGATGGAATCGATGATGAGACATGGTCTGTCTAAGAATTAAGAGAGGTTTTGGAAGCAGTAAATGTGGAGAGGTAGGTGGTTGGAGATTGGAATGTTAGGAAGCTTTGATTGGAAAACATGGGTTTCGGAAGATGTAGACCTATGAATGCAAGACGAATTCGGCACAGTTATGGAGGAGAAGAATGATGACATCGCCTTTTTTGATACGAGGGAGTGATAATCCGGCAGTGACTTTCTTGGAAATGAGGTGGGTTGCAGAGAAAGAATAGGATTTACCGGCGGAATCGATGATGAGACAGGGTCTGTGTAGGAATTAATCGAGGTTTTGGAAGCAGTAAATGTAGAGAGGTAGGTGGTTGGAGAGGGGAATGTTAGGAAGCTTTGATTAGGAAACGCGGGTTTCAGAAGATGAAGACCTATTAATGGAAGACGAATTCGGCACAGTTTTGGAAGAGAAGCATGATGACATCCCTTTTTTTGATACAAAGGAGTGATAATCCGGCAGTGACTTTCTGGGAAATGTGGTAGGTGTCAGAGAAAGAATAGGATTTGCCGGTGGAATCGATGATGAGACATGGTCTGTCTAGGAATTAAGAGAGGTTTTGGATGCAGTTACTGTGGAGAGGTAGGTGGTTGGAGATGGGAATGTTAGGAAGCTTTGATTGGAGAACATGGGTTTCGGAAGATGAAGACCTATGAATGCAAGACGAATTCGGCACAGTTTTGGAAGCGAAGCATGATGACATCGCCTTTTTTGATACCAAGGAGTGATAATCCGGCAATGACTTTCTGGGAAATGAGGTGGGTTTGAAAGAAAGAATAGGATTTGCCGGTGGAATCAATGATGAGACAGGGTCTGTCTAGGAATTAAGAGAGGTTTTGGAAGCAGTAAATGTGGAGAGGTAGGTGGTCGGGGATGGGAATGTTTGGAAGCTTTGATAGGAAAACATCGGTTTCGTAAGATGAAGACCTATGAATGCAAGACGAATTCGGCACAGTTTCAGGAGAGAAGCATGATGACATCGCCTTTTTTGATACCAAGGAGTGACAATCCGGGAGTGACTTTCTGGGAAATGAGGTGGGTTTCAGAGAAAGAATAGGATTTACCGCCGGAATAGATGATGAGACAGGGTCTGTCTCGGAATTAAGAGAGGTTTTGGAAGCAGTAAACGAGGAGAGGTAGGTGGTTGGAGATGGGAACGTTAGGAAGCTTTGTTTGGAAAATATAGGTTTCGAAGGAAGAAGACCTATGAATGCAAGCCGAATTCGGCACAGTTTTGGAAGAGAAGCATGATGACATCCCCTTTTTTGATACCAAGGAGTGATAATCCGGCATTGACTTTCCGGGAAATGAGCTGGGTTTCAGAGAAAGAATAGGATTTGCCCATGGAATCGATGATGAGACAGGGACTGTCTAGGAATTAAGAGAGGTTTTGGAAGCAGTAAATGTGGAGTGGTAGGTGGTTGGAGATGAGAATGTTTGGAAGCTTTGATTGGAAAACAAGGGTTTCGGAGGATGAAGACCTCTGAATGCATGCCGAATTCGCCACAGCTTTAGAAGAGAAGCATTATGACATCGCCTTTTTTGATACGAAGGAGTGATAATCCGGCAGTGACCTTCTGGAAAATGAGATGGGTTTCAAGGAAATAATAGGATTTGCCGGTGGAATCGATGGGAATGTTAGGAAGTTTTGGTAGGAAAACATGGGTTTCGGGAGATGAAGACCTATGAATGCAAGACGAATTCGGCACAGTTTTTGAAGAGAAGCATGGTGACGTCGCCGTTGTTGATACCAAGGAGTGACAATCCGTGAGTGACTTTCTGGGAAATGTGGTGGGTTTCAGTGAAAGAATAGGATTTACCGCTGGAATCGATGATGAGACTGGGTCTGCCTCGGAATTAAGAGAGGTTTTGGAAGCAGTAAATGAGGAGATGTAGGTGGTTGGAGCTGGGAACGTTAGGCCGCTTTGATGGGAAAACATGGGTTTCGGAGGATGAAGACCTATGAATGCAAGTTGAATTCAGCGCAGTCTTGGAAGAGAAGGATGATGACATTCCCTTTTTTGATACCAAGGAGTGATACTCCGGCAACGACTTTCTGGGAAATGAGGTGGGTTTCAGAGAAAGAATAGGATTTGCCGGTGGAAACGATGATAAGACAGGGTCTGTCTAGGAATTAAGAGAGGTTTTGAAACCAGTAAATGTGGAGAGGTAGGTGGTTGGAGATGAGAATGTTAGGAAGCTTTGATTGGAAAACATGGGTTTCGGAGGATGAAGACCTATGAATGCAATACAAATTCGGCAAAGTTTTAGAAGAGAAGCATGATGACATCGCGTTTTTCGATACCAAGGAGTGATAGTCTGGCAGTGACTTTCTGGGAAATGGGATGGGTTTCAAAGAAAGAATAGGATTTGCCGGTGGAATCGATGATGTGACAGGGTATGTCTAGGAATTAAGAGAGGTTTTGGAAGCAGTAAATGTGGAGAGGCAGGTGGTTGGGGATGGGAATGTTAGGAAGTTTTGGTTGGAAAACATGGGTTTCGGGATGAAGACGTATGAATGCAAGACGAATTCGGCACAGTTTTTGAAGAGAAGCATGGTGACGTCGCCGTTGTTGATACCAAGGAGTGACAATCCGGGAGTGACTTTCTGGGAAATGTGGTGGGTTTCAGAGAAAGAATAGGATTTACCGCTGGAATCGATGATGAGACTGGGCCTGTCTCGGAATTAAGAGAGGTTTTGGAAGCAGTAAATGATGAGAGGTAGGTGGTTGGAGCTGGGAACAATAGGAAGCTTTGATTGGAAAACATGGGTTTCGGAGGATGAAGACCTATGAATACAAGCCGAATTCAGCGCAGTTTTGGAAGAGAAGGACGATGACATCCCCTTTCTTGATACCAAGGAGTGATATTCCGGCAGCGACTTTCTGGGAAATGAGGTGGGTTTCAGAGAAAGAATAGGATTTGCCGGTGGAAACGATGATGAGACAAGGTCTGTTTAGGAATTAGGAGAGGTTTTGAAACCAGTAAATGTGGAGAGGTAGGTGGTTGGAGATGAGAATGTTAGGAAGCTTTGATTGGAAAACATGGGTTTCGGAGGATGAAGTCCTACGAATGCAATCCAAATTTGGCACAGTTTTAGAAGAGAAGCATGATGACATCGCCTTTTTTGATACCAAGGACTGATAATCCGGCAGTGACCTTCTGGGAAATGGGATGGGTTTCAGAGAAAGAATAGGATTTGCCGGTGGAATCGATGATGTGACAGGGTTTGTCTAGGAATTAAGAGAGGTTTTGGAAGCAGTAAATGTGGAGAGGTAGGTGGTTGGAGATGGGAATGTTAGGAAGTTTTGGTTGGAAAACATGGGTTTCGGGAGATGAAGACCTATGAATGCAAGACGAATTCAGCACAGTTTTTGAAGAGAAGCATGGTGACGTCGCCGTTGTTGATACCAAGGATTGACAATCCGGGAGTGACTTTCTGGGAAATGTGGTGGGTTTCAGAGAAAGAATAGGATTTATCGCAGGAATCGATGATGAGACTGGGTCTGTCTCGGAATTAAGAGAGGTTTTGGAAGCAGTAAATGAGGAGAGGTAGGTGGTTGGAGCAGGGAACGTTAGGAAGCTTTGATTGGAAAACATGGTTTCGGAGGATGAAGACCTATGAATGCAAGCCGAATTCAGGGCAGTTTTGGAAGGGAAGGATGATGACATCCCCTTTTTTGATACCAATGAGTGATATTCCGGCAGTGACTTTCTGGGAAATGAGGTGGGTTTCAGAGAAAGAATAGGATTTGCCGGTGGAAACGAAGATGAGACAGGGTCTGTCTAGGAATGAAGAGAGGTTTTGAAACCAGTAAATGTAGAGAGGTAGATGGTTGGAGATGAGAATGTTAGGAAGCTTTGATTGGAAAACATGGGTTTCGGAGGATGAAGACCTATGAATGCAATCCAAATTCGGCACAGTTTTAGAAGAGAAGCATGATGACATCGCCTTTTTCGACACCAAGGAGTGATAATCCGGCAGTGACTTTCTGGGAAATGGGATGGGTTTCAGAGAAAGAATAGGATTTGCCGGTGGAATCGATGATGTGACAGGGTCTGTCTAGGAATTAAGAGAGGTTTTGGAAGCAGTAAATGTGGAGAGGTAGGTGGTTGGAGATGGGAATGTTAGGAAGTTTTGATTGGAAAACATGGGTTTCAGAAGATGAAGACCTATGAATGCAAGACGAATTCGGCACAGTTTTTGAAGAGAGGCATGATGACATCGCCTTTTTTGATACCAAGGAGTGACAATCCGGGAGTGACTTTCTGGGAAATGAGGTGGGTTTCAGAGAAACAATAGGATTTACCGCTGGAATCGATGATGAGACAGGGTCTGTCTCGGAATTAAGAGAGGTTTTGGAAGCAGTAAAGGAGGAGAGGTAGGTTGTTGGAGATGGGAATGATAGGAAGCTTTGGTTGGAAAACATGGGTTTCAGAAGATGAAGACCAATGAATGCAAGACAAATTCAGCACAGTTTTGGAAGAGAAGAATGATGACATCCCTTTTTTGATACCAAGGAGTGATAATCCGGCAGTGACTTTCTGGGAAATGAGGTGGGTTTCAGAGAAAGAATAGAATTTGTCGGTGGAATCAATGACCAGACAGGGTCTGTCAGGGAATTAATAGAGGTTTTGAAGGCAGTAAATGTGGAGAGGTAGGTGGTTGGAGATCGGAATGTTAGGAATCTTTGATTGGAAAACATGGGTTTCGGAAGATGAATACCTATGAATGCAAGGCGAATTCGGCACTGTTTTGGAAGAGAACATGGTGACATCTCCTTTTTTGATACCAAGGAGTGGTAATCCGGCAGTGACATTCTGGGAAATGAGGTGGGTTTCAGAGAAAGAATAGGATTTATCGGTGGAATCGATGATGAGACACGGTCTGTCTAGGAATTAAGAGTGGTTTTGGAAGCATTAAATGTGGAGGGGTAGGTGGTTGGAGATGGGAATGTTCGGAAGCTTTGATTGGAAAACATGGTTTTCGGAAGATGAAGGCCTATGAATGCAAGATGAATTCGGCATAGTTTTTGAAGAGAAGCATGATGACACCGCCTTTTTTTATACAATGGAGTGGTAATTCAGGACTGACTTTCTGGGAAATGAGGTGGGTTTCAGAGAAAGAATAGGATTTACCGCTAGAATCGATGATGAGACAGGGTCTGTCTAGGAATTAAGAGAGGTTTTGGAAGCAGTTAATGTAGAGAGGTAGGTGGTTGGAGATGGGAATGTTAGGAAGCTTTGATTGGAAAACATGGGTTTCGGAAGATGAAGACCTATGAAAGCAAGACGAATTCGGCACAGTTTTGGAAGAGACGCATTATGACATCGCCTTATTTGATACCAAGGAGTGATAATCCTGCAGTGACTTTCTGGGAAATGAGGTGGTTTTCAGAGCAAGAATAGGATTTACTGGTGGAATCGATGATGAGACAGGGTCTGTCTAGGAATTAAGAGAGGTTTTGGAAGCAGTAACTGTGGAGATGTAGGTGGTCGGAGATGGGATTGTTAGGAAGCTTTGATTGGAAAACTTGGGTTTCGGAAGATAAAGACCTGTGAATGCAAGACGAATTCGGTACAGTTTTGGAAGAGAAGCATCATGACATCGCCTGTTTTGATACCAAGGAGTGATTATCCGGCAATGACTTTCTAGGAAATGAGGTGGGTTTCAGGGAAACAATAGGATTTGTCGGTGGAATAAATGATGAGACAGGGTCAGTGTCGGAATTAATAGAGGTTTTGGAGGCAGTAAATGTGGAGAGGTAGGTGGTTGGAGATGGGAATGTTAGGATGCTTTGCTTGGAAAACATGGGGTTTCAGAAGATAACGACCTATGAATGCAAGACGAATTCAGCACAATTTTGGAAGAGAAGCATGATGACATCACCATTTATGTTACCAATGAGTGATAATCTGGCAGTGACTTTCAGGGAAATGAGGTGGTTTTCAGAGAAAGAATAGGATTTACCAGTGGAATCGACGATGAGACACGGTCTGTCTAGGAATTAAGAGAAGTTTTGGAAGCAGTAAATGTAGAGAGGTTGGTGGTTGGAGATGGGAATGTTAGGAAGCTTTGATTGGGAAAGATGGGTTTCGGAAGATGTAGACCTGTGAATGCAAGACGAATTCGGCATAGTTTTGGAAGAGACCCATGATGACATCGCCTTTTTTGATAGCACGGAGTGATAATCCGGTAGTGACTTTCTGGGAAATGAGGTGGTTTTCCGAGAAAGAATAAGATTTACCGGTGGAATCGATGATGAGACAGGGTCTGTCCAGGAATTAAGAGTGGTTTTGGAAGCAGCAAATGTGTAGAGGTAGGTGGTTGGAGATGGGAATGTTGGAAAGCTTTGATTGGAAAACATGGGTTTCGGAAGATGAAGACCAATGAACAAAAGACGAATTCGGCCCAATTTTGCAAGAGAAGCATGATGACATCTCCTTTTTTGACACCAAGGAGTGATAATCCGGCACTGAATTTCTGGGAAATGAGGTGGGTTTCAGAGAAAGAATAGGATTTTCCGGTGGAACCGATTATGAGACAGGGTCTGTCTGGGAATTAAGAGTGGTTTTGGAAGCAGTAAATGTGGAGAGGTAGGTGGTTGGAGATGGGAATGTTAGGAAGCTTTGATTGGAAAACATGGGTTTTGAAAGATGAAGACCTATGAATGCAAGACGAATTCGGCACAGGTTTGGAAGAGAAGCATGATGACATTGCCTTTTTTGATACCAAGGAGTGATAATTCTGCAGTGACTTTCTGGTAAATGAAGTGGGTTTCAGAGAAAGAATAGGATTTACCAGTGGAATCGATGATGAGGCAGGGTCTGTCTAGGAATTTAGAGAGGTTTTGGAAGCAGTAAATGTAGAGAGGCAGGTGGTTGGAGATGGCAATGTTAGGAATCTTTGATTGGAAAACATGGGTTTCGGAAGATGAATACCTATGAACGCAAGATGAATTCGGCACAGTTTTGGAAGAGAGGCATGATGACATCGCCTTTTTTTATCCCAAGGAGTGATAATCCGGCAGTGACTTTCTGGGAATCGGGGTGGGTTTCAGAGAAAGAATAGGATTTGCCGGTGGAATCGATGATGAGACAGTGTCTGTCAAGGAATGAAGAGAGGTTTTGGAGGCAGTAAATGTGGAGAGGTAGGTGGTTGGAGATGGGAATGTTAGGAATCTTTGATTGGAAAACATGGGTTTCGGAAGATGAATACCTATGGACACAAGACGAATTCGGCACAATTTTGCAAGAGAAGCATGATTACATCTCTTTTTTTTATTCCAAGGAGTGATAATCCGAGAGTGAGTTTTTGGGAAATGAGGTGGGTTTCAGAGAAAGAATAGGATTTATCGGTGGAATCGATGACGAGACAGGGTCTGTCTCGGAATTAAGAGAGCATTTGGAAGCAGTAAATGAGGAGAGGTAGCTGGTTGGAGATGGGAATGTTAGGATGCTTTCATTGGAAAACATGGGTTTCGGAAGATGAAGACCTATAAATGCAAGATGAATTCGGCACAGGTTTGGAAGAGAAGCTTGATGACATCGCCTTTTTTGATACCAAGGAGTGATAATTCGACAGTGACTTTCGGGTAAACGAAGTGGGTTTCAGAGAAAGAATAGGATTTACTAGTGGAATCGATGATGAGGCAGGGTCTGTCTAGGAATTAAAAGAGGTTTTGGAAGCAGTAAATGTGGAGGGGCAGGTGGTTGGAGATGGGAATGTTAGGAATCTTTGATTGGAAAACATGGGTTTCGGAAGATGAAGGCCTATGAATGCAAGACGAATTCGGCAGAGCTTTGGGAGCGAAGCATTATGACATCGCCTTTTTTGATACCAACGTGTGATAATCCGGCAGTGACTATTTAGGAAATTTGGTGAGTTTCAGAGAAAGAATAGGATTTACCGGTGGAATCGATGTTGAGACAGGGTCTGTCTAGGAATTACGAGAGGTTTTGGAAGCAGCAATTGTGGAGAGGCAGGTGGTTGGAGATGGGAATATTAGGAAGCTTTGATTGGAAAACATGGGTTTCGGAAGATGAAGAGCTATGAATGCAAGACGAATTCGGCACAGTTTTGGAAGAGTTGCATGATGACATCGCCTTTTTTGATACCAATGGGAGATAACCCGGCAGTGACTTTCTAGGAAATGAGGTGGGTTTCAGAGAAAGAATAGGATTTACCGTTTGAATCGATGATTTGACAGGGTTTGTTTAGGAATTAAGAGAGGTTTTGGAAGCTGTAAATGTGTAGAGGTAGGTGGTTGGTGATGGGAATGTTAGGAAGCTTTGATTGCAAAACATGGGTTTCGGAAGATGAAGACCTTTGAATGCAAGACGAATTCGGCACATTTTTGGACGAGAAGCATGATGACATCGCCTTTTTTGATACCAAGGAGTGATAATTCGGCAGTGATTTTCTGGTAAAAGAGGTGGGTTGCGGAGAAAGAATAGGATTTGCCGTGGAATCGATGATGAGACAAGGTCTGTCTTGGAATTAAGAGTGGTTTTGGCAGCATTAAATGTGGAGAGGTAGGTGGTTGGAGATGGGAATGTTAGGAAGCTTTGATTGGAAAACATGGGTTTCGGAAGATGAAGACCTATGAATGCAAGACGAATTCGGCACAGTTTTTGAAGAGAAGCATGCTGACACCGCCTTTTTTGATTCCAAGGAGTGATAATCCGGGAGTGACCTTCTGGGAAATGAGGTGGGTTTCAGAGAAAGAATAGGATTTAGCTCTGGAATCGATGATGAGACAGGGTCTGTCTAGGAATTAAGAGAGGTTTTGGAAGCAGTTACTGCGGAGATGTAGGTGGTTTAAGATGGGAATGTTAGGAAGCTTTGATTGGAAAAGATGGGTTTCGGAAGATGAAGACCTATGAATGCAAGACGAATTGGACACAGTTTTGGAAGAGACGCATGATGACATCCCCTTTTTTGATACCAAGGAGTGATAATCCGGCAGTGACTTTCTGGGAAATGAGGAGGTTTTCAGAGAAAGAAAAGGATTTACCGGTGGAATCGATGATGAGACAGGGTCTTTCTAGGAATTAAGAGAGGTTTTAGAAGCAGTAAATGTAGAGAGGTAGGTGGTTGGAGATGGGAATGTTAGGAAGGTTTGATTGGAAAACATGGGTTTCGGAAGATGAAGACCTATGAACGCAAGATGAATTCGGCACAATTTTGCAAGAGAGGCATGATGGCATCTCTTTTTTTGATAGCAAGGAGTGATAATCCGGCACTGACTTTCTGGGAAATGAGGTGGGTTTCAGAGAAAGAATAGGATTTACTGGTGTAATCGATGATGAGACAGGGTCTGTCTAGGAATTAAGAGCGGTTTTGGAAGCAGCAAATGTGGAGAGGTAGGTGGCTGGAGATGGGAATGTTCGGTAGCTTTGATTAGAAAACATGGGTTTCGGGAGATGAAGACCTATGAATGCAAGGCTAATTCGCCGCAGTTTTTGAAGAGAAGCATGATGACATCGGCTTTTTTGATACCAAGGAGTGATAATTCGGGAGTGACTTTATGGGAAATGAGGTGGGTTTTAGGGAATGAATAGGATTTGCCGGTGGAATCGATGATGAGACCGGGTCTGTGTAGGAATTAAGAGTTGTTTTGGAAGTTATAAATTTGGAGTGGTAGGTGGTTGGAGATGGGAATGTTAGGAAGCTTTTATTGGAAAACATGGGTTTCGGAAGATGAAGACCTATGAATGCAAGCCAAATTCGGCACAGTTTTGGAAGAGAAGCATGATGACATCGCCTTTTTCGATACCAAGGAGTGATAATCCGGCAGTGACTTTTTGGGAAATGGGATGGGTTTCAGAGAAAGAATAGGATTTGCTGGTGGAATAGATGATGTGACAGGGTCTGTCTCGGTATTAAGAGAGGTTTTGGAGGCAGTAAATGAGGAGAGGTAGGAGGTTCGAGATGGGAATGTTAGGAAGCTTTGATTGGAAAACATGGGTTTCGGAAGATGAAGACCTGTGAATGCAAGACGAATTCGGCACAGTTTTTGAAGAGAGGCATGATGATAACAGATTTTTTGGTACCAAGGAGTGATAATCCGGGAGTGACTTTCTGGGAAATGAGGTGGGTTTCAGAGAAAGAATATGATTTACCGGTGGAATCAACGATGAGACATGGTCTGTCTCGGAATTAAGAGAGGTTTTGGAAGCAGTAAATTAGGAGAGGTAGGTGGTTGGAGATGGGAATTTTAGGAAGCTTTGATTGGAAAACATGGGTTCTGGAAGATGAAGACCTATGAATGCAAGATGAATTCGGCACAGTTTTGGAAGAGAAGTACGATGACATCGCCTTTTTTGATACATAGGAGTGATAATCCGGTAGTGACTTTCTGGGAAATGAGGTGGGTTTCAGAGAAAGAATAGGATTTGCCGCTGGAATCGATGATGAGACAGGGTCTATCAAGGAATTAAGAGAGGTTATGGAGGCAGTAAATGTGGAGAGGTAGGTGGTTGGAGATGGGAATGTTAGGAAGCTTTGATTGGAAAACATGGGTTTCGGAAGATGAAGACCTATGAATGCAAGACGAATTCGGCACAGTTTTTGAAGAGAAGCATGATGACACCGCCTTTTTTGATTCCAAGGAGTGATAATCCGGGAGTGACCTTCTGGGAAATGAGGTGGGTTTCAGAGAAAGAATAGGATTTAGCTCTGGAATCGATGATGAGACAGGGTCTGTCTAGGAATTAAGAGAGATTTTGGAAGCAGTTACTGCGGAGATGTAGGTGGTTGGAGATGGGAATGTTAGGAAGCTTTGATTGGAAAACATGGGTTTCGGAAGATGAAGACCTATGAATGCAAGACGAATTGGACACAGTTTTGGAAGAGACGCATGATGACATCCCCTTTTTTGATACCAAGGAGTGATAATCCGGCAGTGACTTTCTGGGAAACGAGGCGGTTTTCAGAGAAAGAAAAGGATTTACCGGTGGAATCGATGATGAGACAGGGTCTTTCTAGGAATTAAGAGAGGTTTTAGAAGCAGTAAATGTAGAGAGGTAGGTGGTTGGAGATGGGAATGTTAGGAAGGTTTGATTGGAAAACATGGGTTTCGGAAGATGAAGACCTATGAACGCAAGATGAATTCGGCACAATTTTGCAAGAGAGGCATGATGGCATCTCTTTTTTTGATAGCAAGGAGTGATAATCCGGCACTGACTTTCTGGGAAATGAGGTGGGTTTCAGAGAAAGAATAGGATTTACTGGTGTAATCGATGATGAGACAGGGTCTGTCTAGGAATTAAGAGCGGTTTTGGAAGCAGCAAATGTGGAGAGGTAGGTGGCTGGAGATGGGAATGTTCGGTAGCTTTGATTAGAAAACATGGGTTTCGGGAGATGAAGACCTATGAATGCAAGGCTAATTCGCCGCAGTTTTTGAAGAGAAGCATGATGACATCGGCTTTTTTGATACCAAGGAGTGATAATCCGGGAGTGACTTTATGGGAAATGAGGTGGGTTTTAGGGAATGAATAGGATTTGCCGGTGGAATCGATGATGAGACCGGGTCTGTGTAGGAATTAAGAGTTGTTTTGGAAGTTATAAATTTGGAGTGGTAGGTGGTTGGAGATGGGAATGTTAGGAAGCTTTTATTGGAAAACATGGGTTTCGGAAGATGAAGACCTATGAATGCAAGCCAAATTTGGCACAGTTTTAGAAGAGAAGCATGATGACATCGCCTTTTTCGATACCAAGGAGTGATAATCCGGCAGTGACTTTTTGGGAAATGGGATGGGTTTCAGAGAAAGAATAGGATTTGCTGGTGGAATAGATGATGTGACAGGGTCTGTCTCGGTATTAAGAGAGGTTTTGGAGGCAGTAAATGAGGAGAGGTAGGAGGTTCGAGATGGGAATGTTAGGAAGCTTTGATTGGAAAACATGGGTTTCGGAAGATGAAGACCTGTGAATGCAAGACGAATTCGGCACAGTTTTTGAAGAGAGGCATGATGATAACAGATTTTTTGGTACCAAGGAGTGATAATCCGGGAGTGACTTTCTGGGAAATGAGGTGGGTTTCAGAGAAAGAATATGATTTACCGGTGGAATCAACGATGAGACATGGTCTGTCTCGGAATTAAGAGAGGTTTTGGAAGCAGTAAATTAGGAGAGGTAGGTGGTTGGAGATGGGAATGTTAGGAAGCTTTGATTGGAAAACATGGGTTCTGGAAGATGAATACCTATGATTGCAAGATGAATTCGGCACAGTTTTGGAAGAGAAGTACGATGACATCGCCTTTTTTGATACATAGGAGTGATAATCCGGTAGTGACTTTCTGGGAAATGAGGTGGGTTTCAGAGAAAGAATAGGATTTGCCGCTGGAATCGATGATGAGATAGGGTCTATCAAGGAATTAAGAGAGGTTATGGAGGCAGTAAATGTGGAGAGGTAGGTGGTTGGAGATGGGAATGTTAGGAAGCTTTGATTGGAAAACATGGGTTTCGGAAGCTGAAGACCTATGAATGCAAGACGAATTCGGCACAGTTTTTGAAGAGAAGCATGATGACACCGCCCTTTTTGATTCCAAGGAGTGATAATCCGGGAGTGACCTTCTGGGAAATGAGGTGGGTTTCAGAGAAAGAATAGGATTTAGCTCTGGAATCGATGATGAGACAGGGTCTGTCTAGGAATTAAGAGAGGTTTTGGAAGCAGTTACTGCGGAGATGTAGGTGGTTGGAGATGGGAATGTTAGGAAGCTTTGATTGGAAAACATGGGTTTCGGAAGATGAAGACCTATGAATGCAAGACGAATTGGACACAGTTTTGGAAGAGACGCATGATGACATCCCCTTTTTTGATACCAAGTAGTGATAATCCGACAGTGACTTTCTGGGAAATGATGAGGTTTTCAGAGAAAGAAAAGGGTTTACCGGTGGAATCGATGATGAGACAGGGTCTTTCTAGGAATTAAGAGAGGTTTTAGAAGCAGTAAATGTAGAGAGGTAGGTGGTTGGAGATGGGAATGTTAGGAAGGTTTGATTGGAAAACATGGGTTTCGGAAGATGAAGACCTATGAACGCAAGATGAATTCGGCACAATTTTGCAAGAGAGGCATGATGGCATCTCTTTTTTTGATAGCAAGGAGTGATAATCCGGCACTGACTTTCTGGGAAATGAGGTGGGTTTCAGAGAAAGAATAGGATTTACTGGTGTAATCGATGATGAGACAGGGTCTGTCTAGGAATTAAGAGCGGTTTTGGAAGCAGCAAATGTGGAGAGGTAGGTGGCTGGAGATGGGAATGTTCGGTAGCTTTGATTAGAAAACATGGGTTTCGGGAGATGAAGACCTATGAATGCAAGGCTAATTCGCCGCAGTTTTTGAAGAGAAGCATGATGACATCGGCTTTTTGGATACCAAGGAGTGATAATCCGGGAGTGACTTTATGGGAAATGAGGTGGGTTTTAGGGAATGAATAGGATTTGCCGGTGGAATCGATGATGAGACCGGGTCTGTGTAGGAATTAAGAGTGGTTTTGGAAGCTATAAATTTGGAGTGGTAGGTGGTTGGAGATGGGAATGTTAGGAAGCTTTTATTGGAAAACATGGGTTTCGGAAGATGAAGACCTATGAATGCAAGCCAAATTCGGCACAGTTTTGGAAGAGAAGCATGATGACATCGCCTTTTTCGATACCAAGGAGTGATAATCCGGCAGTGACTTTTTGGGAAATGGGATGGGTTTCAGAGAAAGAATAGGATTTGCTGGTGGAATAGATGATGTGACAGGGTCTGTCTCGGTATTAAGAGAGGTTTTGGAGGCAGTAAATGAGGAGAGGTAGGAGGTTCGAGATGGGAATGTTAGGAAGCTTTGATTGGAAAACATGGGTTTCGGAAGTTGAAGACCTGTGAATGCCAGACGAATTCGGCACAGTTTTTGAAGAGAGGCATGATGATAACAGACTTTTTGGTACCAAGGAGTGATAATCCGGGAGTGACTTTCTGGGAAATGAGGTGGGTTTCAGAGAAAGAATATGATTTACCGGTGGAATCAACGATGAGACATGGTCTGTCTCGGAATTAAGAGAGGTTTTGGAAGCAGTAAATTAGGAGAGGTAGGTGGTTGGAGATGGGAATTTTAGGAAGCTTTGATTGGAAAACATGGGCTCTGGAAGATGAAGACCTATGAATGCAAGATGAATTCGGCACAGTTTTGGAAGAGAAGTACGATGACATCGCCTTTTTTGATACATAGGAGTGATAATCCGGTAGTGACTTTCTGGGAAATGAGGTGGGTTTCAGAGAAAGAATAGGATTTGCCGCTGGAATCGATGATGAGACAGGGTCTATCAAGGAATTAAGAGAGGTTATGGAGGCAGTAAATGTGGAGAGGTAGGTGGTTGGAGATGGGAATGTTAGGAAGCTTTGATTGGAAAACATGGGTTTCGGAAGATGAAGACCTATGAATGCAAGACGAATTCGGCACAGTTTTTGAAGAGAAGCATGATGACACCGCCTTTTTTGATTCCAAGGAGTGATAATCCGGGAGTGACCTTCTGGGAAATGAGGTGGGTTTCAGAGAAAGAATAGGATTTAGCTCTGGAATCGATGATGAGACAGGGTCTGTCTAGGAATTAAGAGAGGTTTTGGAAGCAGTTACTGCGGAGATGTAGGTGGTTGGAGATGGGAATGTTAGGAAGCTTTGATTGGAAAACATGGGTTTCGGAAGATGAAGACCTATGAATGCAAGACGAATTGGACACAGTTTTGGAAGAGACGCATGACGACATCCCCTTTTTTGATAGCAAGGAGTGATAATCCGGCAGTGACTTTCTGGGAAATGAGGCGGTTTTCAGAGAAAGAAAAGGATTTACCGGTGGAATCGATGATGAGACAGGGTCTTTCTAGGAATTAAGAGAGGTTTTAGAAGCAGTAAATGTAGAGAGGTAGGTGGTTGGAGATGGGAATGTTAGGAAGGTTTGATTGGAAAACATGGGTTTCAGAAGATGAAGACCTATGAACGCAAGATGAATTCGGCACAATTTTGCAGGAGAGGCATGATGGCATCTCTTTTTTTGATAGCAAGGAGTGATAATCCGGCACTGACTTTCTGGGAAATGAGGTGGGTTTCAGAGAAAGAATAGGATTTACTGGTGTAATCGATGATGAGACAGGGTCTGTCTAGGAATTAAGAGTGGTTTTGGAAGCAGCAAATGTGGAGAGGTAGGTGGCTGGAGATGGGAATGTTCGGTAGCTTTGATTAGAAAACATGGGTTTCGGGAGATGAAGACCTATGAATGCAAGGCTAATTCGCCGCAGTTTTTGAAGAGAAGCATGATGACATCGGCTTTTTTGATACCAAGGAGTGATAATCCGGGAGTGACTTTATGGGAAATGAGGTGGGTTTTAGGGAATGAATAGGATTTGCCGGTGGAATCGATGATGAGACCGGGTCTGTGTAGGAATTAAGAGTGGTTTTGGAAGCTATAAATTTGGAGTGGTAGGTGGTTGGAGATGGGAATGTTAGGAAGCTTTTATTGGAAAACATGGGTTTCGGAAAATGAAGACCTATGAATGCAAGCCAAATTCGGCACAGTTTTAGAAGAGAAGCATGATGACATCGCCTTTTTCGATACCAAGGACTGATAATCCGTCAGTGACTTTTTGGGAAATGGGATGGGTTTTAGAGAAAGAATAGGATTTGTTGGTGGAATAGATGATGTGACAGGGTCTGTCTCGGTATTAAGAGAGGTTTTGGCGGCAGTAAATGAGGAGAGGTAGGAGGTTCGAGATGGGAATGTTAGGAAGCTTTGATTGGAAAACATGGGTTTCGGAAGATGAAGACCTGTGAATGCAAGACGAATTCGGCACAGTTTTTGAAGAGAGGCATGATGATAACAGATTTTTTGGTACCAAGGAGTGATAATCCGGGAGTGACTTTCTGGGAAATGAGGTGGGTTTCAGAGAAAGAATATGATTTACCGGGGGAATCAACGATGAGACATGGTCTGTCTCGGAATTAAGAGAGGCTTTGGAAGCAGTAAATTAGGAGAGGTAGGTGGTTGGAGATGGGAATGTTAGGAAGCTTTGATTGGAAAACATGGGTTCTGGAAGATGAAGACCTATGAATGCATGATGAATTCGGCACAGTTTTGGAAGAGAAGTACGATGACATCGCCTTTTTTGATACATAGGAGTGATAATCCGGTAGTGACTTTCTGGGAAATGAGGTGGGTTTCAGAGAAAGAATAGGATTTGCCGCTGGAATCGATGATGAGACAGGGTCTATCAAGGAATTAAGAGAGGTTATGGAGGCAGTAAATGTGGAGAGGTAGGTGGTTGGAGATGGGAATGTTAGGAAGCTTTGATTGGAAAACATGGGTTTCGGAAGATGAAGACCTATGAATGCAAGACGAATTCGGCACAGTTTTCGAAGAGAAGCATGATGACACCGCCCTTTTTGATTCCAAGGAGTGATAATCCGGGAGTGACCTTCTGGGAAATGAGGTGGGTTTCAGAGAAAGAATAGGATTTAGCTCTGGAATCGATGATGAGACAGGGTCTGTCTAGGAATTAAGAGAGGTTTTGGAAGCAGTTACTGCGGAGATGTAGGTGGTTGGAGATGGGAATGTTAGGAAGCTTTGATTAGAAAACATGGGTTTCGGAAGATGAAGACCTATGAATGCAAGACGAATTGGACACAGTTTTGGAAGAGACGCATGATGACATCCCCTTTTTTGATACCAAGTAGTGATAATCCGGCAGTGACTTTCTGGGAAATGAGGAGGTTTTCAGAGAAAGAAAAGGATTTACCGGTGGAATCGATGATGAGACAGGGTCTTTCTAGGAATTAAGAGAGGTTTTAGAAGCAGTAAATGTAGAGAGGTAGGTGGTTGGAGATGGGAATGTTAGGAAGGTTTGATTGGAAAACATGGGTTTCGGAAGATGAAGACCTATGAACGCAAGATGAATTCGGCACAATTTTGCAAGAGAGGCATGATGGCATCTCTTTTTTTGATAGCAAGGAGTGATAATCCGGCACTGACTTTCTGGGAAATGAGGTGGGTTTCAGAGAAAGAATAGGATTTACTGGTGTAATCGATGATGAGGCAGGGTCTGTCTAGGAGTTAAGAGTGATTTGGAAGCAGCAAATGTGGAGAGGTAGGTGGCTGGAGATGGGAATGTTCGGTAGCTTTGATTAGAAAACATGGGTTTCGGAAGATGAAGACCTATGAATGCAAGGCTAATTCGCCGCAGTTTTTGAAGAGAAGCATGATGACATCGGCTTTTTTGATACCAAGGAGTGATAATCCAGGAGTGACTTTATGGGAAATGAGGTGGGTTTTAGGGAATGAATAGGATTTGCCGGTGGAATCCGTGATGAGACCGGGTCTGTGTAGGAATTAAGAGTGGTTTTGGAAGCTATAAATTTGGAGTGGTAGGTGGTTGGAGATGGGAATGTTAGGAAGCTTTTATTGGAAAACATGGGTTTCGGAAGATGAAGACCTATGAATGCAAGCCAAATTCGGCACAGTTTTAGAAGAGAAGCATGATGACATCGCCTTTTTCGATACCAAGGAGTGATAATCCGGCATTGACTTTTTGGGAAATGGGATGGGTTTCAGAGAAAGAATAGGATTTGCTGGTGGAATAGATGATGTGACAGGGTCTGTCTCGGTATTAAGAGAGGTTTTGGAGGCAGTAAATGAGGAGAGGTAGGAGGTTCGAGATGGGAATGTTAGGAAGCTTTGATTGGAAAACATGGGTTTCGGAAGATGAAGACCTGTGAATGCAAGACGAATTCGGCACAGTTTTTGAAGAGAGGCATGATGATAACAGATTTTTTGGTACCAAGGAGTGATAATCCGGGAGTGACTTTTTAGGAAATGAGGTGGGTTTCAGAGAAAGAATATGATTTACCGGTGGAATCAACGATGAGACATGGTCTGTCTCGAAATTAAGAGAGGTTTTGGAAGCAGTAAATTAGGAGAGGTAGGTGGTTGGAGATGGGAATGTTAGGAAGCTTTGATTGGAAAACATGGGTTCTGGAAGATGAAGACCTATGAATGCAAGATGAATTCGGCACAGTTTTGGAAGAGAAGTATGATGACATCGCCTTTTTTGATACATAGGAGTGATAATTCGGTAGTGACTTTCTGGGAAATGAGGTGGGTTTCAGAGAAAGAATAGGATTTGCCGCTGGAATCGATGATGAGACAGGGTCTATCAAGGAATTAAGAGAGGTTATGGAGGCAGTAAATGTGGAGAGGTATGTTGTTGGAGATGGGAATGTTAGGAATCTTTGATTGGTAAACATGGGTTTCGAAAGATGAATACCTATGAACGCAAGACGAATTCGTCACAGTTTTGAAAAAGAAGCATGATGACATCTCCTTTTTTGATACCAAGGAGTGATAATCCGGGAGTGACTTTCTTGGAAAAGAGGTGGGTTTCAGAGAAAGAATAGGATTTACCGTTGGAATCGATCATGAGGCAGGGTCTGTGTCGGAATTAAGAGAGGTTTTGGAAGTAGTAAATGAGGAGAGGTAGGTAGTGGAAGATAGGAATGTTAGGGAGCTTTGATTGGGAAACGCGGGTTTCGGAAGATGAAGACCCATGAATGCAAGACGAATTCGGCACAGTTTTGGAAGAGATGCATGATGACATCGCCTTTTTTGATACCAATGAGTGATAATCCGGCAGTGACTTTCTGGGTATGAGGTGGGTGTCAGAGGAAGAACAGGATTACTAGTGGAATCGATGATGAGAGCGGGTCTGTCTAGGAATTATGATAGGTTTTCGAAGCAGCAAATGTGGAGAGGTAGGTGGTTAGAGATGGGAATGTTAGGAAGTTTTGATTGGGAAACATGGGTTTCAGAAGATGAAGACCTATGAATGCAAGACGAACTCGGCACAGCTTTGGAAGAGAAGCATGATGACATCACATTTTTTGATACAAAGAAGTGATAATCCGGCCGTGACTTTCTGGGAAATGAGGTGGGTTTCAGAGAAAGAATAGGATTTACCGGTGGAATCGATGATGAGACAGGGTCAGTCTAGGAATTAAGAGGTTTTGGAAGCAGTAAATGTGGAGACGTAGATGTTTGGAGATGGGAATGTTAAGAAGCTTTGATTGGGAAACATGGGTTTCGAAATATGAAGACCTATGAATGCAAGACAAATTCGGCACAGTTTCGGAAGAGAAGCATGATGACATCGCCTTTTTTGATACCAAGGGGTGATAATCCGGCAGTGCCTTTCTGGGAAATGAGGTGGGTTTCAAAGAAAGAATACGATTTATCGGAGGAATCGATGGTGAGACAGGGTTTGTCTAGGAATTAAGAGTGGTTTGGAAGCAATAAATGTGGAGAGGTAGGTGGTTGGAGATGGGAATGTTAGGAGGCATTGATTGGAAAACATGGGTTTCGGATGATGGACACCTGTGAATGCAAGACGAATTCGGCCCAGTTTTGGAATACAAGCATGATGACATCGCCTTTTTTGACTC
This sequence comes from Camellia granthamiana, assembly GCA_036172215.1. NCBI lineage: Eukaryota > Viridiplantae > Streptophyta > Magnoliopsida > Ericales > Theaceae > Camellia > Camellia granthamiana. The sequence continues at coordinate 122,886,682 of CM069912.1, forward strand.
CAAGGAGTGATAATCCGGGAGTGACTTTCGGGGAAATGAGGTGGGTTTCAGAGAAAGAATAGGATTTCCCGCTGGAATCGATGATGAGACTGGGCCTGTCTCAGAATTAAGAGAGGTTTTGGAAGCAGTAAATGAGGAGAGGTGGGTGGTTGAAGATAGGAATGTTAGGAAGCTTTGATTGGGAAACGCGGGTTTCGGAAGATGAAAACCTATAAATGCAAGACGAATTCGGCACAGTTTTGGAAGAGAAGCATGATGACATCGCCTTTTTTGATACCAAGGAGTGATAATCTGGTAGTGACTTTCACGGAAATGAGGTGGGTTTCAGAGAAAGAATAGGATTTGCCGGTGGAATCGATGATGAGACAGGGTCTGTCAAGGAATTAAGAGAGGTTTTGGAGGCAGTAAACGTGGAAAGGTAGGTGGTTGGAGATGGTAATGTTAGGAGTCTTTGATTGGAAAACATGGGTTTCGGAAGATGAATACCTATGAACGCAAGACGAATTCGGCACAATTTTGCAAGAGAAGCATGATGACATCTCTTTTTTTGATTCCAAGCAGTGATAATCCGGCATTGAGTTTCTGGGAAATGAGGTGGGTTTCAGAGAAAGAATTGGATTTATCGGTGGAATAGATGATGTGACAAGGTCTGTCAGGGAATTATGGGCGGTTTTGGAAGCAGTAAATGTGGAGAGGTAGGTGGTTGGAGATGGGAATGTTAGGAAGCTTTGATTGGAAAACATGGGCTTCGAAAGATGAAGACCTATGAATGCAAGACGAATTCGGCACAGGTTTGGAAGAGAAGCATGATGACATCGCCTTTTCTGGTACCAAGGAGTGATAATTCGGCAATGACTTTCAGGTAAATGAAGTGGGTTTCAGAGAAAGAATAGGATTTACTGGTGGAATCGATGATAAGGCAGGGTCTGTCGATGATAAGGCAGGGTCTGTCTAGGAAATAAGAGATGTTTTGGAAGCAGTAAATGTGGAGAGGCAGGTGGTTGGAGATGGGAATTTTAGGAATCTTTAATTCGAAAACATACGTTTCGGAAGATGAAGACCTATGAATGCAAGATGAATTCGACAGAGCTTTGGGTGAGAAACATTATGACATCGCCTTTTTTGATACCAAGGAGTGATAATCCGGCAGTGACTTTTTAGGAAATTTGGTGAGTTTCAGAGAAAGAATAGGATTTACCGGTGGAATTGATGATGAGACTGGGTCTGTCTAGGAATTACGAGAGGTTTTGGAAGCAGTAATTGTGGAGAGGCAGGTGGTTGGAGATGGGAATGTTAGGAAGCTTTGATTGGAAAACATGGGTTTCGGAAGATGAAGCCCTATGAATGCAAGACGAATTCATCACAGTTTTGGAAGAGAAACATGATGACATCGCCTTTTTTTATACCTAGGAGTGATATTCCGGCAGTGACTTTCTAGGAAATGAGGTGGGTTTCAGAGAAAGAATAGGATTTACCGGTGGAAGCGAGGATGAGACAGGGTCTGTCTCGGAATTATGAGAGGTGTTGCAAGCTGTAAATGTGGAGAGGAAGGTGGTAGGAGATGGCAACGTTAGGAAACTTTGATTGGAAAACATGGGTTTTCGGAAGATGAAGACCTATGAATGCAAGACGAATTCGGCACAGTTTGGGAAGAGAAGCATGATGACATCGCCTTTTTTGATACCAAGGAGTGATCATCCGGCAGTGACTTTCTGGGAAATGTGGTGGGTTTCTGAGAAAGAGTAGGATTTACCGGTGGAATCGATGATGAGACTAGGTCCGTCTAGGAATTAAGAGAGGTTTTGGAAGAAGTAAGTGCGGAGAGGGAGGTGGTTGGAGTTGGGAATGTTAATAAGCTTTGATTGGAAAACATGGGTTTCGGAAGATGAAGACCTATGAATGCAAGACGAATTCGGCACAGTTTTGGAAGAGATGCATTATGACATCGCCTTTTTTGATACTAGGGAGAGATTACCCGGCAGTGGCTTTCTAGGAAATGTGGTGGGTTTCAGAGAAAGAATAGGATTTACCGGTGGAATCGATGATGAGACAGGGTCTGTCTAGGAATTAAGAGAGGTTTTGGAAGCAGTAATTGTAAAGAGGTAGGTGGTTGGAGATGGGAATGTTAGGAAGCTTTGATTGGAAAACATGGCTTTCGGGAGATGAAGACCTATGAACGCAAGACGAATTCGGCACAATTTTGCAAGAGAAGCATGATAACATCTCTTTTTCTGATACCAAGGAGTGATAATCCGGCACTGACTTTCTGGGAAATGAGGTGGGTTTCAGAGAAAGAATAGGATTTTCCGGTGTAATCGATGATGAGACAAGGTCTGTCTAGGAATTAAGACTGGTTTTGGAAGCAGTAAATGTGGAGAGGTAGGTGGTTGGAAATGGGAATGTTCGGAAGCTTTGTTTGGAAAACATGGGTTTCGGAAGATGAAGATCTATGAATGCAAGACGAATTCAACACAGTTTTTGAAGAGAAGCATGATGACATCGGCATTTTTGATACCAAGGAGTGATAATCAGGGAGTGACTTTCTGGGAAATGAGGTGGGTTTTAGAGAAAGAATAGGATTTACCGGTGGAATCGATGATGAGACAGGGTCTGTGTAAGAATTAAGAGTGGTTTTGGAAGCAGTAAATATGGAGTGGTAGGTGGTTGGAGATGGGAATGTTAGGAAGCTTTTATCTGAAAACATGGGTTTCGGAAGATGAAGACCTTTGAATGCAGGACGAATTCGGCACAGTTTTTGAAGAGAAGCATGATGACATCGCCATTTTTGAAACCAAGGACTGATAATGCGGGAGTGACTTTTTGGGAAATGAGGTGGGTTTCAAAGAAAGAATAGAATTTACCGCTGGAATCGATGATGAGACAGGGTCTGCCTCTGTATTAAGAGAGGTTTTGGAAGCAGTAAATGAGGAGAGGTAGGAGGTTGGAGATGGGAATGTTAGGAAGCTTTGATTAGAAAACATGGGTTTCAGAAGATGAAGACCTATGAATGCAAGACGAATTCGGCACAGTTTTTGAAGAGAAGGATGATGACAACGACTTTTTGATACCAAGGAGTGATAATCCTGGAGTGACTTTCTGGAAAATGAGGTGGGTTTCAGAGAAAGAAGAGGACTTACCTGTGGAATCGATGATGAGACAGGGTCTGTCTCGAAATTAAGAGAGGTTTTGGAAGCAGTAAATGAGGAGAGATAGGTGGTTGGAGATGGGAATGGTAGGAAGTTTTGATTGGAGAACATGGGTTTCGGAAGATGAAGACCTATGAATGCAAGACGAATTCGGCACAGTTTTGGAAGAGAAGTATGATGACATCGCCTTTTTTGATACCAAGGAGTGATAATCCGGCAGTGACTTTCTGGGAAATGAGGTGGGTTTCAGAGAAAGAATAGGATTTGCCGGTGGAATCGATGATGAGACGGGGTCTGTGAAGGAATTAAGAGAGGTTATGGAGGCAGTAAATGTGGAGAGGTAGGAGGTTGGAGATGGGAATATTAGGAATCTTTGATTGGAAAACATGGGTTTCGGAAGATGAATACCTATGAACGCAAGACGAATTCGTCACAGTTTTGGAAAAGAAGCTTGATGACATCTCCTTTTTTGACACCAAGGAGTGATAATCCGAGAGTGACTTTCTTGCAAATGAGGTGGGTTTCAGAGAAAGAATTGGATTTACCGCCGGAATCAAAGATGGGACAGGGTCTGTCTCGGAATTAAGAGAGGTTTTGGAAGCAGTAAATGAGGAGAGGTAGGTGGTCGAAGAGAGGAATGTTAGGAAGCTTTGATTGGGAAACGCGGGTTTCGGAAGATGAAGACCTATGAATGCAAGACGAATTCAGCGCAGTTTCGGAAGAGAAGAATGATGACATCGACTTTTTTGATACCAAGGAGTGATAATCCGGCAGTGACTCTCTGGGTACGAGGTGGGTGTTAGAGAAAGAATAGGATTATCAGTGGACTCGATGATGAGACAGGGTCTGTCTAGGAATTAAGAGAGGTTTTGGAAGCAGTAAATGTGGAGAGGAAGGTGGTTAGAGATGGGAATGTTAAGAAGTTTTGATTGGGAAGCACGGGTTTCGGAAGATGAAGACCTATGAATGCAAGACGAACTCGGCACAGTTTTGGAAGAGAAGGATGATGACATCGCGTTTTTTTTTACAAAGAGGTGATAATCCGGGAATGACTTTCTAGGAAATGAGGTGGGTTTCAGAGAAAGAATAGGATTTACTGGTGGAATCGATGATGAGACATGGTCTGTCTAGGAATTAAGAGAGGTTGTGGAAGCAGTAAATGTGGAGACATAGATGTTTGGAGATGGGAATGTTAAGAAGCTTTGATTGGAAAACATGGGTTTTGGAAGATGAAGACCTGTGAATGCAAGACGAATTCGGCACAGTTTCGGAAGAGAAGCATGATGACATCACCTTTTTTGATACCAAGGAATTATAATCCGGCAGTGCCTTTCTGGGAAATGAGGTGGGTTTCAGAGAAAGAATACGATTTATCGGTGGAATCGATGATGAGACAGGTTCTGTCTAGGAATTAAGAGTGGTTTTGGAAGCAATAAATGTGGATAGGTAGGTGGTTGGAGATGGGAATGTTAGGAAGCTTTGATTGGGAAACATAGGTTTCGGAAGATGAAGACTTGTGAATGCAAGTTGAATTCGGCACAGTTTTGTAATACAAACATGTTGCCATCGCCTTTTTTGACATCAAGGAGTGATAATCCGGCAGTGACTTTCGGGGAAATGAGGTGGGTTTCAGAGAAAGAATAGGATTTACCGGTGGAATCGATGATGAGACAGGGTCTGTCTAGGAATTAAGAGAGGTTTTGGAAGCAGTAAATGAGGAGAGGTAGGTGGTTGGAGATGGGAATGTTAGGAAGCTTTGATTGGAAAACATGGGTTTCAGAATATGAAGACCTATGAATGCAAGACGAATTCGGCACAGTTTTGGAAGAGAAGTATGATGACATCGCCTTTTTTTGATACCAAGGAGTGATAATCTGGCAGTGACTTTCTGCGAAATGAGGTGGGTTTCAGAGAAAGAATAGGATTTGCCGGTGGAATCGATGATGAGACAGGGTCTGTCTCGGAATTAAGAGAGGTTTTGGAAGCAGTAAATGAGGAGAGGTAGGTGGTTGAAGATAGGAATGTTAGGAAGCTTTGATTGGGAAACGCGGGTTTCGGAAGATGAAGACCAATAAATACCAGACGAATTCGGCACAGTTTTGGAAGGGAAGCATGATGACATCGCCTTTTTTGATACCAAGGAGTGATAATCCGGCAGTGACTTTCTGGGCAATGAGGCGTGGTGTCAGAGAAAGAATAGGATTATCAGTAGAATCGATGATGGGACAAGGTCTGTCAAGGAATGAAGAGAGGTTTTGGAAGCAGTAAATGTGGAGAGGTAGGTGGTTAGTGATGGGAATGTTAGGAAGTTTTGATTGGGAAACATGGGTTTCGGAAGATGAAGACCTATGAATGCGAGACGAACTCGGCACAGTTTTGGAAGAGAAGCATGATGACATCACGTTTTTTGATACAGAGAAGTGATAATCCGGCCGTGACTTTCTGGGAAATGAGGTGGGTTTCAGAGAAAGAATAGGATTTACCGGTGGAATCGATGATGAGATAGGGTCTGTCTAGAAATTAAGAGAGGTTTTGGAAGCAGAAAATGTGGAGACGTAGATGTTTGGAGATGGGAATGTTAAGGAGCTTTGATTGGGAAACATGGGCTTTGGAAGATGAAGACCTATGAATGCAAGCCGAATTCGGCACAGTTTCGGAAGAGAAGCATGATGACATCGCCTTTTTTGATACCAAGGAGTGATAATCTCGCAGTGAGTTTCGGGGAAATGAGGTGGGTTTTAGAGAGAGAATAGGATTTATCGGTGGAATCGATGATGACACTGGGTCTGCCTAAGAATTAAGAGTGGTTTTGGAAGCGATAAATGTGGAGAGGTAGGTGGTTGGTGATGGGAATGTTAGGAAGCATTGATTGGAAAACATGGGTTTTGGAGGATGAACGCCGTTGAATGCAAGACGAATTCGGCACAGTTTTGGAATGCAAGCATGGTGACATCGCCTTTTTTGATACCAAGGAGTGACAATCCGGCAGTGACTTTCGGGGAAATGAGGTGGGTTTCACAGAAAGAATAGGATTTACGGGTGGAATCGATGATGAGACAGGGTCTGTCTAGGAATTAAGAGAGGTTTTGGAAGCAGTAAATGTGTAGAGGTAGCTGGTTGGAGATGGGAATGTTTGGAAGCTTTGATTAGAAAACATGGGTTTCGGAAGATGAAGACCTATGAATGCAAGACAAATTCGACACAGTTTCGGAAGAGAAGCATAATGACATCGCCTTTTTTGATACCAAGGAGTGATAATCCGGCATTGACTTTCGCGGAAATTTGGTGGGTTTCAGAGAAACAATAGGATTTACCGGTGGAATCGTTGATGAGACAGGGCCTGTGTAGGAATGAAGAGTGGTTTTGGAAGCAGTAAATGTGGAGAGGTAGGTGGATAGAGATGGTAATGTTAGGAAGATTTTATTGGAAAACATGGGTTTCGGAAGATGAAGACCTACATATGCAAGACGAATTCGGCACAGTTTTGGAATAGAAGCATGATGACATCGCCTTTTTTGATACCAAGGAGTGATAATCCGACATTGACTTTATGGGAAATGACGTGGGTTTCAGAGAAAAATAGGATTTACCGGTGGAATCGATGATGAGATAGGGCCAGTCTAGGAATTAAGAGAGGTTTTGCAAGACGTAAATGTGGCGAGGTAGGTGGTTGGAGATGGTATTGCTATGAAGCTTTGATAGGGAAACATGGGATTCGGAAGATCAAGACCTATGAATGCAAGTCGAATTCGGCACAGTTTTAGATGAGAAGCATGATGACATCGCCTTTTTTGATACCAAGGAGTGATAATCCGACAGTGACTTTCTGGGAAATAAGGTGGGTTTCAGAGAAAAAATAAGATTTACCGGTGGAATCGATGATGAGACAGGGTCTGTCCAGGAATTAGGAGAGGTTTTGGAAGCAATAATTGTGGATAGGTAGGTGGTTGGAGATGGGAGTCTTAGAAAGCTTTGATTGGAAAACGTGGGTTTTGGAAGATGAAGTCCTATGAATGCCAGACGACTTCGGCGCAGTTTTGGAAGAGAAGCATGATGACATTGCCTTTTTTGATACAAAGGAGTGATAATCCGACATTGACTTTCTTGGAAATGAGGAGGGTTTCAAATAAATAATAGACTTTACTGGTGGAATCAATGATGAGACAGGGTTTGTCTAGGAATTAAGAGAGGTTTTGGAAGCAGTCAATGTGGAGAGGTAGGTGGTTGGAGATGGGAATTTTAGGAAGCTTTGATTGGAAAACATGGGTTTCGGAAGATGAAGACCTATGAATGCAAGACGAATTCGGCCCAGTTTTGGAAGAGAAGCATGAGGACATCAGCATTTTTGATACCATGGACTGATAATCCGGCAGTGACTTCTGGGAAATGAGCCGGGTTTCAGAGAAATAATAGGATTTACTGGTGGAATCGATGATGAGACAGGGGTCTGTCTGGGAATTAAGCGACGTTTTGGAAGCAGTAAATGTGGAGACGTAAATGGTTGGAGATGGGAATATTAGGAAGCTTTGATCGGAAAACATAGGTTTCGGAAGATGAAGACCTATGAATGCAAGACGAATTCGTCACAGTTTTGGAATAGAAGCATGATGACATCGCCTTTTTTGATACCAAGGAGTGATAATCCAGCTGTGACTTTCTAGGAAATGAGGTGGGTTTCAGAGAAAGAATATGATTTACCGGTGGAATCGAGGATGAGACAGGGTTTGTCTAGGAATTAAGAGAGGTTTTGGAAGCAATCAGTGTGGAGAGGTAGGTGGTTGCAAATGGGAATGTTAGGAAGCTTTGATTGGAAAACATTGGTTTTGGAAGATGAAGACCTATGAATGTAAGACGAATTCGGCACAGTTTTGGAAGAGAAGCATGATGACATCGCCTTTTTCGATACCAAGGAGTGATAATCTGACAGTAACTTTCTCGGAAATGAGGTGGGTTTCAGAGAAAGAATAGGTTTTACCGGTGGAATCGATGATGAGACAGTGTCTGTCTAGGAATTAAGAGTGGTTTTGGAAGCAGTAAATGTGGAGAGGTAGGTGGTTGGAGAGGGGAATGTTAGGAAGCTTTGATTGGAAAACATGGGTTTCGGAAGATGAAGACCTATGAGTGTAGGACGAATTCGGCACAGTTTTGGAACAGGATGACATCGCCTTTTTTGATACCAAGGACTGATAATCTGGCAGTGACTTTTTGGGAAATAAGGTGGGTTTCAGAGAAAGAATAAGATTTATCGGTGGAATTGATGTTGAGACAGGGTCTGTTTAGGAATTAAGGAGGTTTTGGAAGCAGTATATGTGGTGAGGTAGGTGGTCGGAAATAGAAAGTTAGGAAGCTTTGATTGGAAAACATGGGTTTCGGAAGATGAACACCTATGAATGCAAGACGAATTCGGCACAATTTTGGCATACAACCATGATGACACCGCCTTTTTTGATACGAAGGAGTGATAATCCGGAAGTGACTTTCTGGGAAATGAGGTGGGTTTCAGGGAGAGAATAGGATTTACCGGTGGAATTGATGATGAGACAGGGACTGTCTAGGAATTATGAGAGGTTTTGGAAGCAGTAAATTTGGAGAGGTAGGTGGTTGGAGATGGGAATGTTAGGAAGCCTTGATTGGGAAACATGGGATTCGGAAGATCAACACCTACGAATGCAAGACGAATTTGGCACAGTTTTGGAAGAGAAGCATGATGACATTGCCGTTTTGATAACAGGGAGTGATAATCCGGCAGTGACTTTTTGGGAAACGGGGTGGGTTTCAGAGAAAGAATAGGATTTACCGGTGGAATCGATGACGAGACAGGGTCTATCTAGGAATTAAGAGAGTTTTTGGAAGCAATAATTATGGAGAAGTAGGTGGTTGGAGATGGGAATGTTAGGAAGATTTGATTGGAAAACATGGGTTTTGGAAGCTGAAGTCCTATGAAATCAAGATGACTTCGGTACAGTTTTGGAAGAGAAGCATGATGACATTGCCTTTTTTGATACCAAGGAGTGATAACCCGGCATTGACTTTCTGGGAAATGAGGTGGGTTTCAAAGAAATAATAGGATTTACTGGTGGAATTGATGATGAGACAGGGTCTGTCTAGGCATTAAGGGAGGTTTTGGAAGCAGTCAATGTGGAGAGGTAGGTGGTTGGAGATGGGAATCTTAGGAAGCTTTGATTGGAAAAGATGGGTTTCGAAAGATGAAGACCTATGAATGCAAGACGAATTCGGCACAGTTTTGCAAGAGAAGCATGAGGACATCGCCTTTTTTGATGCCGAGGAGTGATAATCTGGCAGTGACTTTCTGGTAAATGAGATGGGTTTCAGAGAAAGAATAAGATTTACTGGTGGAATCGATGATGAGACAGGATCCGTCTGGGAATTAAGAGAGGTTTTGGAAGCAGTGAATGTGGAGACGTAGGTGGTTGGAGATGGGAATGTTAGGAAGCTCTGATCAGAAAACATGGCTTTCGGAAGATGAAGACCTATGAATGCAAGACGAATTCGGCACAGTTTTGGAATAGAAGCATGATGACATCACCTTTTTTGATACCAAAGAGTGATAATCCAGCAGTGACTTTCTGGGAAATGAGGTGGGTTTCAGAGAAAGAATAGGATTTACCGGTGGAATCGATGATGAGACAGGGTCTGTCTCGGAATTAAGAGAGGTTTTGGAAGCAGTAAATTTGGAGAGGTAGGCGGTTGGAGATGGAAATTTTAGGAAGCTTTGATTGGGAGACATGGGCTTCGGAAGATGAAGACCTATGAACGCAAGACGACTTCGGCACAGTTTCGGAAGAGAAGCATGATGATATCGTCTTTTTTGATACCAAGGAGTGATAATCCGGCAGTAACTTCCTGCGAAATGGGGTGGGTTTCAAAGAAAGAATAGGATTTACTGGTGGAATCGATTAGGAGACAGGGTCTGTCTAGGAATTAAGAGAGGTTTTTGAAGCAATAAATGTTGAGAGGTAGGTGTTTGTAGATGGTAATGCTATGAAGCTTTGATTGGGAAACAATGGTTTCGGAAGATGAAGACCTATGAATGAAAGACGAATTCGGTACAGTTTTGGAAGAGAAGCAAGATGGCATCACCTTTTTTGATACCAAGGAGTGATAATCTGGCTGTGACTTTCTGGGAAATGAGGTGGGTTTCAGAGGAAGAATAGGATTTACCGGTGCAATCGATGATGAGACAGGGTCTGTCTATGAATTAAGAGAGGTTTTCGAGGCAAGAAATGGGGAGAGGAAGGTGGTTGGAGATGGGAATTTTAGGAAGCTTTGATTGGAAAACGTGGGTTTCGGAAGATGAAGACCTATGAATGGAAGACAAATTCGACACAGTTTTGGAAGAGAAACATGATGAAATCGCCGTGTTTGATACCAAGGAGTGATAATCTGGCAGTGACTTTCAGGGAAATGAAGTGGGTTTCAGAGAAAGAATAGGATTTACCGGTAGGATCGATGATGAGACAGGGTCTGTCTAGGAATTAAGAGAGTTCTTGGAAGCAGTGAATGTGGAGAGGTAGGTGGTTGGAAAGGGGAATGTTAGGAAGCTTTGATTGGAAAACATGGGTTTCGGAAGATGAAGACCTATGAATGCAAGACAAATTCGACACAGTTTTGGAAGAGTAGCATGATGACATGACGTTTTTTGATACCAAGGAGTGATAATTCGGCAGTGGCTTTCTGGGAAATGAGGTTGGCTTCAGAGAAAGAATAGGATTTACCGGTGGAATCGATGATGAGACAAGTTCTGTCTAGGAACTCAGAGAGGTTTCGGAAGCAGTAAATGTGGAGAGGTAGGTGGTTGGAGATGGGAATATTAGGAAGCTTTCATTGGGAAACATGGGTTTCGGAAGATGAAGACCTATGAATGCAAGACGAATTTGGCACAGTTTTGGTTGAGAAGCAAGATAACATCGCCTCTTTTGATAGCAAGGAGTGATAATCCGGCAGTGACTTTATGGGAAATGAGGTGGGTTTCAGGGAAAAAAAAGGATTTACCGGTGGAATTGATGATGAGAGAGGGTCTGTCTAGGAATTAAGAGAGGTTTTGGAAGCAGTAAATGTGGAGAGGTAGGTGAGTGGAGATGGGAATGTTAGGAAGCTTTGATTGGAAAACATGGGTTTCGGAAGATGAGGACCTTTGAATGCGAGACGAAGTCGGCACAGTTTTGGAAGAGAAGCATGATGACATCGCCTTTTTTGATACAAAGGAGTGATAATCCGGCAGTGACTTTAAGGGAAACGAGGTGGTTTTCACAGAAAGAATAGGATTTACCGGTGGAATCGAGGATGACACAGAGTCTGTCTAGGCATGAAGGAGGTTTTGGAAGCAGTAAATGTGGAGAGGTAGGTTGTTAGAGATGGGACTTTTAGGAAGTTTTGATTGGAAAGCATGGGTTTCGGAAGATGAAGACCTATGAATGCAAGACGAATTCGGCACAGTTTTGGAGTTGAAGCATGATGACATCGCCTTTTTTTATACCAAGGAGTGATAATCCGGCGATGACTTTCTGGGAAATGAGTTGTGTTTCAGAGAAAGAATAGGATTTACCGGTGGAATCAATGATGAGACAGGGACTGTCTAGGAATTAAGAGAGGTTTTGGCAGAAGTAAATGTGGAAAGGTAGGCAGTTGGAGATGGTAATGCTACGAAGCTTTGATTGGGAAACATGGGTTTTGGAAGACGAAGACCTACGAATGCAGGACGAATTTGGCACAGTGTTGGAGGAGAAGCATGATGACGTCGTCTTTTTTGATACCAAGGAGTGATAATCTGGAAGTGACTTTCTAGGAAATGAGGTGGGTTTCAGGGAAAGAATATGATTTACCGGTGGAATCGAGGATGAGACAGGGTTTGTCTAGGAATTAAGAGAGGTTTTGGAAGTAATCAGTGTGGAGAGGTAGGTGGTTGCAGATGGGAATGTTAGGAAGCTTTGATTGGAAAACATCGGTTTCGGAAGATGAAGACCTATGAATGTAAGAGGAATTCAGCACAGTTTTGGAAGAGAAGCATGATGACATCGCCTTTTTTGATACCAAGGAGTGATAATCCGGCAGTGGCTTTCTAGGAAATGAGGTTGGCTTCAGAGAAAGAATAGGATTTACCGTTGGAATCGATGATGAGACAAGATCTGTCTAGGAATTAAGAGAGGTTTCGGAAGCGGTGAATGTGGAGAGGTAGGTGGTTGGAGATGGGAATGTTAGGAAGCTTTGATTGGGAAATATGGGTTTCAGAAGATGAAGACCTATGAATGCAAGACGAATTTGGCACGGTTTTGGATGAGAAGAATGATGACATCGCCTCTTTTGATAGCAAGGAGTGATAATCCAGCAATGACTTTCAGGGAAATGAGGTGGGTTTCAGGGAAAGAAAAGGATTTACCGGTGGAATCGATGATGAGACAGGGTCTGTCTTGGAATTAAGATAGGTTTTTGAAGCAATAAATGTGGAGAGGTTGGTGGTCGGAGATGGGAATGTTAGGACGCTTTGATTGGGAATCACGGGTTTCGAAAGATGAAGACCTATGAATGCAAGACGAATTCGGCACAGTTTTGGAAGAGAAGCGTGATGACATCGCCTTGTTTGATACGAAGGACTGATAATCCAGCAACGACTTTCTGGGAAATGAGGTGGGTTTTAGAGAAAGAATAGGATTTTCCAGTGGAATCTATGATGAGATAGGGACTGTCTACGAATTAAGAGAGGTTTTGGCAGAAGTAATTGATGAAAGGTAGGCGGTTGGAGAAGGTGATGCTATGAAGCTTTGATTGGGAAACATGGGTTTTGGAAGATGAAGACCTATGAATGCAGGACGAATTCGGCACAGTTTTGGAAGAGAAGCATGATGACATCGCCTTTTTTTATAACAAGGAGTGATAATCTGGCCGTGACTTTCCAGGAAATGAGGTGGGTTACAAAGAAAGAATAGGATTTACCGGTGGAATCGATGATGAGACAGGGTCCGTTTAGCAATTAAGAGAGGTTTTGGAAGCAATCAATGTGGAGAGGTAGGTGGTTGGAGATGGGCATGCTAGGAAGCTCTGATTGGAAAACATGTGTTTCGGAGCATGAAGACCTATCAATGCAAGACGAATTCGGCACAGTTTTGGATGAGGAGCATGAAGACCTATCAATGATGACATCGCCTCTTTTGTTACCAATGAGTGATAATTCGGCCGTGACTTTCTTGGAAATGAGGTGGGTTTCAGAGAAAGAATCGGATTTATCGGTGGAACCGATGATGAGGCAGAGTCTGTCCAGGAATTAAGGGAAGTTTTGGAAGTAGTAAATGTGGAGGTGTTGGTGGTTGGAGAGGGGACTGTAAGGAAGCTTTGATTGGAAAACATTGGTTTTGAAAGATCAAGACATGTTAATGCAAGACGAATTCAGCACAGTTTTGGAAGAGAAGCATGATGACAACGCCTTTTTTGATACCAAGGAGTGATAATCCGGCAGTGAGTTTCTGGGAAATGAAGTGGGTTTAAGAGAAAGAATAGGATTTCCCGGTGGAATCGATGATGAGACAGGGTCTATCTAGGAATTAAGAGAGCTTTTGGAAGCAGTAAATGTGGAGAGGTAGGTGGTTGGAGATGGGAATGTTAGGAAGCGTTGATCGGAAAACATGGGTTTCGGAAGATGAAGACCTATGAATGCAAGACAAATTCGGCATAGTTTTGGAAGAGAATGATTATGACATCGCCTTTTTTGATACAAAGGAGTGATAATCCGGCAGTGACTTTCTGGGAAATGAGGTGGGTTTCAGAGAAAGAATAGGATTTACTAGTGGAGTCGATGATGAGACAGGGTCTGTCTACGAATTAAGGGAGGTTTTCGAGGCAGTAAATGCGTAGAGGAAGGTGGTTGGGGATGGGAATGTTAGGAAGCTTTGATTGGAAAACATGGGTTTCGGAAGATGAAGACCTATGAATGCAAGACGACTTCGGCACAGTTTTGGAATAGAAGCGTGATGACATCGCCTTTTTTGATACCAAGGTGTGATAATCGGGCTGTGACTTTCTGGGAAATGAGGTGGGTTTCCGAGAAAGAATAGGATTTATCGGTGGAATCGACGATGAGACAGGGTCGGTCTAGGAAATGAGACAGGGTCTGTCTAATAATTAAGACATGTCATGGAAGCAGTAAATGTTGAGAGGTAGGTGGTTGGAGAGGTAATGTTAGGAAGCTTTGATTGGAAAACATCGGTTTCGGAAGATCAAGACCTGTGAATGCAAGACGAATTCGGCACTGTTTTGGAAGAGAAGCATGATGACATCGCCTTTTTTGATACCAAGGAGTTATAATCCGGCAGTGACTTTCTGGGAAATGAGGTGGGTTTCAGAGAAAGAATAGGATTTACTAGTGGAATCGATGATGCGACAGGGTGTGTCTACGAATTAAGAGAGGTTTTCGAGGTAGTAAATGCGTAGAGGAAGTTGGTTGGAGATGGGAATGTTAGGAAGCTTTGATTGGAAAACATGGGTTTCGGAACAGGAAGACCTACGAATGCAAGACGACTTCGGCACAGTTTTGGAATAGAAGCACGATGACATCGCCTTTTTTGATACCAAGGTGTGATAATCCGGCAGTGACTTTCTGGGAAATGAGGTGGGTTTCCGAGAAAGAATAGGATTTATCGGTGGAATCGACGATGAGGCGGGGTCTGTCTAGGAAATGAGACAAGGTCTGTCTAATAATTAAGACAGGTCATGGAAGCAGTAAACATCGGTTTCGGAATAGGATTTATCGGTGGAATCAACGATGAGGCGGGGTCATGATTGGAAAACATCGGTTTCGGAAGATCAAGACCTATGAATGCAAGATGAATTTGGCACAATTTTGGAAGAGAAGCATGATGACATCGCCATTTTTGATACCAAGGAGTGATAATCCGGCCATGACTATATGGGAAATGATGTGGGTTTCAGAGAAAGAATAGGATTTACCGGTGGAATCGATGATGAGACAGGGTCTGTCTTGGAATTAAGAGAGGTTTTGGAAGCAGTAAATGCAGAGAGGTAGGTGGTTGGAGATCGGAATGCTATGAAGCTTTGATTGGAAAACATGGGTTTCGGAAGATGAAGACCTATGAATGCAAGACGAATTCGCCGCAGTTTTGGAAGAGAAGCATGATGACATTGCCTTTTTTGATGCGAAGGAGTGATAATCCGGCAGTGACTTTCTGGGAAATGAGGTGGGTTTCAGAGAAAGAATGGGATTTACCGGTGGAATCGATGATGAGACAGGGTCTGTCTACGAATTAGGAGAGCTTTTGGAAGCAATCAATGCGGAGAGATAGGTTGTTGGAGATGGGAATGTTAGGAAGTTTTGATTGGAAAACATAGGTTTCGGAAGATGAAGACCTATGAATGCAAGACGAATTCAGCACAGTTTTGGAAGAGAATCATGATGACAACGCCTTTTTTGATACCAAGGAGTGATAATCTGGCAGTGACTTTCTGGGAAATGATGCTGGCTTCAGAGAAAGAATAGGATTTACTGGTGGAATCGATGATGAGACAAGGTCTGTCTAGGAATTAAGGGAGGTTTCGGAAGGAGTAAATGTGGAGGGGTAGGTGGTTGGAGATGGGAATGTTAGGAAGCTTAGCTTGGGAAACATGGGTTTCGGAAGATGAGGACCAATGAATACAAGACGAATTCGGCACAGTTTTGGATTAGAAGCATAATGACGTCGCCTCTTTTGATACCAAGGAGTGATAATCCGGCCGTGACTTTCTGGGAAATGACGTGGGTGTTAGAGGAAGAGTAGGATTTACCGGTGGAAACGGTGATGAGACGGGGTCTGTCTAGGCATTAAGAGAGGTTTTTGAAGCAATAAATGTGGAGAGGTAGGAGGTTGGAGATGGGAATGTGAGGAAGCTTTGATTGGGAAACATGGGCTCCGGAAGATGAAGACCTATGAATGCAAGACGAATTCGGCACAGTTTTGGAAGAGAAGCATGATGACATCGCCTTTTTTGATACCAATGAGTGATAATCCGGCTGTGACTTTCTGGGAAATGAGGTGTGTTTCAGAGAAAGAAAAGGATTTACCGATGGAATCGATGATGAGACAGGCTCTGTCTAGGAATTAAGAGAGGTTTTGGAAGCAGTAAATGTGGGGAGGTATGTGGTTGGAGATGGGAATTTTAGGAAGCTTTGATTGGAAAACATGGGTTTCGGAAGATGAAGACCTATGAATGCAAGACGAATTCGGCACAGTTTTGGAAGAGAAGCATGACGACATCGCCTTTTTTGATACCAATGAGTGATAATCCGGCTGTGACTTTATGGGAAAGGAGGTGGGTTTCACAGAAAGAATAGGATTTACCGCTGGAATCGATGATGAGGCAACGTCTGTCTAGGAATTAAGGAGGTTTTGGAAGCAGTAAATGTCGAGAGGTAGGTGGTTAGAGATGGGACTTTTAGGAAGTTTTGGTTGGAAAACATGGGTTTTAGAAGCCGAAGACCTATGAATGCAAGACAAATTCGGCACAGTTTTGGAATAGATGCATGATGACATCGCTTTTTTTGATACCAAAGAGTGATAATCCGGCTGTGACTTTCTGGGAAATGAGGTGGGTTTCAGAGAAAGAATAGGATTTACCAGTGGAATCGATGATGAGACAGGGTCTGTCTACGAGTTAACGAGGTTTTGAAAGCAGTAAATATGGAGAGGTTGGTGGTTGGAGATAGGAATGTTAGGAAGCTTTTATTGGAAAACATGGGTTTCGGAAGATGAAAACCTATGAATGCAAGACGAATTTGGCACAGTTTTGGAAAAGAAGCATGATGACATCGCCTTTTTTGATACCAAGTAGGGATAATAAGGCAGTGACTTTCTGGGAAATGAGGTGGGTTTCAGGGAAAGAATAGGATTTATTGGTGGAATCAATGATGAGACAGGGACTGTCTAGGAATTAAGGGAGGATGTGGAAGACGTAAATGCGGAATGGCAGGTGGGTGGAGATGGTAGTGCTACGAAGCTTTGATTGGGAAACATGGGTTTCGGAAGATGAAGACCTATGAATGCAAGATGAATTTGGCACAGTTTTGGAAGAGAAGCATGATGACATCGCCTTTTCTAATACCAATGAGTGATAATCTGGCAGTGACTTTCCGGGAAATGATGTGGGTTTCAGAGAAAGAGTCGGATTTACCGATGGAATCGATGATGAGACAGGGTCCGTCCAGGAATGAAGAGAAGTTTTGGAAGCAGTAAATGTGGAGGGGTTGGTGGTTGGAGAGGGGACTGCGAGGTAGCTTCGATGGGAAAACATTGGTTTCGGAACATTAAGTCCTATGAATACAAGAAAAATTCGACACAGTTTTGGAAGATAAGCATGATGACAACGCCTTTTTTGATACCAAGTAGTGATAATCCGGCAGTGACTTTCTGGCAAATGAGGTCTGTTTGAGTGAAAGAATAGGATTTCTGGGTGGAATCGATGATGTAACAGGGTCTATCTAGGAATTAAGAGAGGTTTTGGAAGCAGTAAATGTGGAGAGGTAGGTGGTTGGAGATGGGAATGTTAGGAAGCTTTGATTGGAAAACATGGGTTGCGGAAAATGAAGACCTATAAATGTAAGACGAATTCGGCACAGTTTTGGAAGAGATGCATGATGACATCGCCTTTTTTGATAGCAAGGAGTGATAATCTGGCAGTGACTTTCTGGGAAATGAGGCGGGTTTCAGAGAAAGAATGGGATTTACCGGTGGAATCGATGATGAGACAGGGTCTGCCTAGGAATTAAGAGAGGTTTTGGACGAAGTAAATGTGGAGCGGTAGGTGGTTGGAGATGGTAATGCTATGAAGCGTTGATTGGAAAACATTGGTTTCGGAAGATGAAGACCTATGAAGGCAAGATGAATTCGACACAGTTTTGGACGAGAAGCATGATGACATCGCCTTTTTTGATACCAGGGAGTGATAATCCGGCAGTGACTTTCTGGGAAATGAGGTGGGTTTCAGAGAAAGAAAAGGATTTACCGGTGCAATCGATGATGAGACAGGGTCTGTCTATGAATTAAAAGAGGTTTTCGGGGCAGTAAATGTGGAGCGGAAGGTGGTTGGAGATGGGAATGTTAGGAAGCTTTGATTGGAAAATATGGGTTTCGGAAGATGAAGACCTATGAATGCAAGACAAATTCAGCATAGTTTTGGAAGAGAAGCATGATGACATCGCCTTTTTTGATTCCAAGGAGTAATAATCCGGCAGTGACTTTCTGGGAAATGAGGTGGGTTTCAGAGAAAGAATAGGATTTATCGGTCGAATCGATGATGAGACTGGGTCTCTCTAGGAATTAAGAAAGGTTATGGAAGCAGTAAATGTGGAGAGGTAGGTGGTTCGAGGGGGGAATCTAGGGAAGCTTTGATTGGAAAACATGGGTTTCGGAAGATCAAGACCTATGAAGGCAAGACGAATTCGACACAGTTTTGGAAGAGAAGAATGATGACATCGCCTTTTTTCATAATGAGGAGTTATAATCCGGTAGAGACTTTCTGCGAAATCAGGTGGGTTTCAGAGAAAGAATAGGATTTACCGGGGGAATCGATGATGAGACATGGTCTTTCCAGGAATTAAGAGAGGTTTTGGAGGCAGAAAATGTGGAGAGGTAGGTGGTTGGAGAGGGGAATGTTAGGAAGTTTTGAGTGGAAAACATGGGTTTCGGAAGATGAAGACCTATGAATGCAAGACGAATTCGGCACAGTTTTGGAAGAGAAGCATGATGACATCACCTTTTTGGATGCCAAGGAGTGATAATCCGGCAGTGACATTCTGGGAAATGAGGTGGGTTTCAGAGAAAGAATAGGATTTACTGGTGGAATCGGTGATGAGACAGGGACTGTCTTCGTATTAAGAGAGGTTTTGGAAGCCGTAAATGCGGAGAGGTAGGTGGTTGGAGATGGTAATGCTATGAAGCTTTGATTGCAAAACATGGGTTTTGGAAGATGAAGACTTATGAGTGAAAGACAAATACGGCACAGTTTTGGAAGAGAAGCGTGATGACATCGCCTTTTTTGATACCAAGGAGTGATAATCCGGCAGTGACTTTCTGGGAAATGAGGTGCGTTTCAGAGAAAGAATGGGATTTACCGGTGGAATCGATGATGAGACAGGGTCTGTCTAGGAATCAAGAGCGGTTTTGGAGGCAGTAAATGTGGAGAGGTAGGTGGTTAGAGATGGTAATGCTATGAAGCTTTGATTGGTAGACATGGGTTTCAGAAGATGAAGACCTATGAATGCAAGAAGAATTTGGCACAGTTTTGGATGAGAAGCATGATGACATCGCCTCTTTTGATACCAAGGAGGGATAATCCGGCAGTAGTGGGTTTCAGAGGAAGAATAGGATTTACTGGTGGAATTGATGATGAGACAGGGTCTCTCTAGGAATTAAGAGAGGTTTTTGAAGCAATAATTGTGGAGAGGTAGGTGGTTGGAGATGGGAATGTTAGGAAGCTTTGATTGGGAAATAAGGGTTTCAGAAGATGAAGACCTATGAATGCAAGACGAAATCGGCACAGTTTTGGAAGAGAAGCGTGATGACATCGCCTTTTTTGATACCAATAAATGATAATCCGGCAGTGACTTTCCGGGAAATGAGGTGGGTTTCAGAGAAAGAAAAGGATTTACCGGTGGAAGCGATAATGAGACCGGGTCTGTCTAGGAATTAAGAGAGGTTTTGGAAGCAATCAAAGTGCAGTGGTAGGTGGTTGGAGATGGGAATGTTAGGAAGCTTTGATTGGAAAACATGGGTTTTGGGAGATGAAGACCTATGAATGCAAGACAAATTCGGCACAGTTTTGGAAGAGAAGCATGATGACATCGCCTTTTTTGATTCCAAGGAGTGATAATCCGGCAGTGACTTTCTGGGAAAGGAGGTTGGCTTCAGAGAAAGAATAGGATTTACCGGTGGAATCGAAGATGACACAAGGTCTGTCTAGGAATTAAGAGAGGTTTCCGAAGCAGTAAATGTGGAGAGGTAGGTGGTTGGAGATGGGAATGTTGGGAAGCTTTGATTGGGAAACATGGGTTTCGGAAGATGAAGACCTATGAATGCAAGACGAATTTGGCACAGTTTTGGATGAGAAGTATGATGACATCGCCGCTTTTGATACCAAGGAGTGATAATCCGACAGTGACTTTCTGGAAATGAGGTGGGTTTTAGAGAAAGAATAGGATTTACCGGTGGAATCGTTGATGAGACAGGGTCTATCTAGGAATTAAGAGAGGTTTCGGAGGCAGTAAATGTGGAGAGGTAGGTGGATGGAGATGGGAATGTTAGGAAGCTTTGATTGGAAAACGTGGGTTTCAGGAGATGAAGTCCTATGAATGGAAGATGAATTCGGCACAGTTTTGGAAGAGAAGCATGATAACATCGCCTTTTTTGATACCAAGGAGTGATAATCCGGCAATGACTTTCTGGGAAATAAGGTGGGTTTCAGAGGAAGAATAGGATTTACCGGTGGAATCAATGATGAGACAGGGCCAGTCTAGGAATTAAGAGTGGTTTTTGAAGCAATAAATGTGGAGAGGTAGGTGGATGGAGATGGGAATGTTAGGAAGCTTTGATTGGGAAACATTGGTCTCGGAAGATGAAGACCTATGAATGCAAGACGAATTCGGCACAGTTTTGGAAGAGAAGGATGATGACATCGCCTTTTCTGATACCAATGAGTGATAATCCGGAAGTGACTTTCTGGGAAATTAGGTGGGTTTCATCGAAAGAATCGGATTTACTGGTGGAATCGATGATGAGACAGGGTCTGTCCAGGAATTAAGAGAAGTTTTGGAAGCAGTAAATGTGGAGGGTGGTGGTTAGAGAGGGGACTGTGTGGAAGCTTTGATGGGAAAACATTGGTTTCGAAACATCAAGACCTATGAATGCAAGACGAATTCGGCACAGTTTTGGAAGAGAAGCATGATGGCAACGCCTGTTTTGATACCAAGGAGTGATGATCCGGCAGTGACTTTCTGGGAAATGAGGTGGGTTTAGGAGAAAGAATTGGATTTCCCGGTGGAATCGATGATGAGACAAGGTCTATCTAGGAATGAAGAGAGGTTTTGGAAGGCAGTAAATGTGGAGAGGTAGGTGGTTCGAGATGGGAATGTTAGGAAGCTTTGATTGGAAAACATGGGTTTCGGAAGATGAAGACCTATGAATGCAAGACGAATTCGAGACAGTTTTGGAAGAGAAGCATGATGACATCGCCTTTTTTGATACCAAGGAGTGATAATCCGGCAGTGACTTTCTGGGAAATGTGGCGGGTTTCAGAGATAGAATGGGATTTACCGGTGGAATCGATGATGAGACAGGGTCTGCCTAGGAATTAAGAGAGGCTTTGGACGCAGTAAATGTGGAGCGGTAGGTGGTTGGAGATGGTAATGCTATGAATCGTTGATTTGAAAACATGGGTGTCGGAAGACGAAGACCTATGAATGCAAGACGAATTCGGCACAGTTTTGGAAGAGAAGCATGATGACATCGCCCTTTTTGATACCAAGGAGTGATAATCCGGCAGTAACTTTCTGGGAAACGAGGTGGGTTTCAGAAAAAGAATAGGATTTACCGGTGGGATCGATGATGAGATAGGGTCTGTCTGCGAATTAGGAGAGGTTTTGGAAGTAGTTAATTTGGAGAGGTAGGTGGTTG
The DNA here is from genome assembly GCA_036172215.1 of Camellia granthamiana. Classification (NCBI taxonomy): domain Eukaryota; kingdom Viridiplantae; phylum Streptophyta; class Magnoliopsida; order Ericales; family Theaceae; genus Camellia; species Camellia granthamiana. The sequence goes on from CM069912.1 coordinate 122,908,496, forward strand.
GAGAGGGGAATGTTAGGAAGCTTTGATTGGAAAACATGGGTTTCGGAAGATGAAGACCTATGAATGCAGGACAAATTCGTCACAGTTTTGGAAGAGAAGCATGATGACAACGGCTTTTTTGATACCAAGGAGTGATAATTCGGCAGTGACTTTTCGGGAAATGAGGTGGGTTTCAGAGAAAGAATAGGATTTATCGGTCGAATCGATGATGAGAAGGGGTCTGTCTAGGAATTAAGACAGGTTATGGAAGCAGTAAATGTGGAGAGGTAGGTGGTTGGAGAGGGGAATGTTAGGAAGTTTTTATTGGAAAACATGGGTTTCGGAAGATCAACACCTATGAAGACAAGACGAATTCGGCACTGTTTTGCAAGAGAAGCATGATGACATCGCCTTTTTTGATACCAAGGGGTTATAATCCGGCAGTGAAATTCTGGGAAATGAGGCGGGTTTCAGAGAAAGAATAGGATTTGCCGGTGGAATCGATGATGAGACACGGTCTGTCTAGGAATTATGAGAGGTTTTGGAGGCAGTAAATGTGGAGAGGTAGGTGGTTGGAGATGGGATGTTAGGAAGCTTTGATTGGAAAACATGGGTTTCGGAAGATGAAGACCTATGAATGGAAGACAAATTCGGCACAATTTTGGAAGAGAAGCATGATGACATCGCCTTTTTTGATACCAAGGAGTGATAATCCGACAGTGACATTCTGGGAAATGAGGTGGGTTTCAGAGAAAGAATAGAATTTACCGGTGGAATCTATGATAAGACAGGGTCTGTCTTGGAATTAAGAGAGGTTTTGGAAACAGTAAATGTAGTGAGGTAGGTGGTTGGAGATGGTAATGCTATGAAGTTTTGATTGGAAAGCATGGGTTTCGGAAGATGAAGACCTATGAATGCAAGACTAATTCGGCACAGTTTTCGAAGAGAAGCATGATGACATCGCCTTTTTTGATACCACGGAGTGATAATCCGGCAGTGGCTTTCTGGGAAATGAGATGGGGATCAGAGAAAGAATGGGATTTACCGGTGGAATCGATGATGAGACAAGGTGTATCTAGGAATTAAGAGCGGTTTTGGAGGTAGTAAATGTGGTGTGGTAGGTGGTTGGAGATGGGAATGTTGGGAAGCTTTGATTGGAAAACATGGGTTTCAGAAGATTAAGACCAATGAATGAAAGAAGAATTCAGCACAGTTTTGGAAGAGAAGCATGATGACATCGCCTTTTTTGATACCAACGAGTGATAATCCGGCAGTGACTTTCTGGGAAATGAGGTGGGCTTCAGAGAAAGAATATGACTTATCGGTGAAATCGATGATGAGACCCAGTCTGTCTTGGAATCAAGACAGGTTTTTGAAACAGTAAATGTGGTGAGGTAGGTAGTTGGAGAAGGGAATGTTAGGAAGCTTTGAATGGGAAACATGGGTTTCGGAAGATGAAGACCTGTGAACGTAAGACGAATTCGGCACAATTTTGGAAGAGAAGCATGACGACATCGCCTTTTTTGATACCAAGGAGTGATAATCCGGCAATGACTTTCTGGGAAATGAGGTGGGTTTTAGAGAAAGAATAGGATTTACCGGTGGAATCTGTGATGAAACTGTGTCTGTCTAGGAATTAAGAGAGGTTTTCGAGGCAGTAAATGTGGAGAGGTAGCTGGTTGGAGATGAGAATGTTAGGAAGCTTTGATTGGGAAACATGGGTTTCGGAAGATGAGGACCTATGAATGCAAGAAGAATTTGTCACAGTTTTTGGAGAAAAAGCATGATGACATTGCCTTTTTTGATACCAAGGAGTGATAATCCGGCTGTGACTTTCTTGGAAATGAGTTGGGTTTCAGAGACAGGGTCTCTCTAAGAATTAAGAGAGGTTTTGGAGGCAGTATATGTGGAGAGGTAGGTGGTTGGAGATAGTATTGTTAGAAGGCTTTGATTGGAAAACATGGGTTTCGGAAGATGAAGACTATGAATGAAAGACGAATTCGGCACAGTTTTGGAAAAGAAGCATGATGACATCGCCGTTTTTTACGCAAAGGAGTGATAATCCAGTAGTGGCTTTCTGGGAAATGAGGTGGGTTTCAGAGAAAGAATAGGATTTACCGGTGGAATCGATGATGAGACAGGGTCTGTCTAGGAATTAAGAGAGGTTTTGGAAGCAGTAAATTTGGAGAGGTAGGTGGTTGGAGAGGGGAATGTTAGGAAGCTTTGATTGGAAAACATGTGGAGAGGTAGGTGGTTGGAGATTGTAATGTTAGCAAGCGTTGATTGGAAAACATGGGTTTCGGAAGATGAAGGCCTATGAATGCAAGACGAATTGAACACAATTTTGGAAGAGAAGCATGATGACATCGCCTTTTTTGATACCAAGGATTGATAAACCGGCAGTGACTTTCTGGGAAATGAGTTGGGTTTTAGAGAAAGAATATGATTTATCGGTGGAATCGATGATGAGACAGGGTCTGTCTAGGAATTAAGAGAGGTTTTGGAAGCAGAAAATGTGGAAAGGCAGGTGGTTGGAGATGGCAATGCTATGAAGCTTTGATTGGAAAACATGGGTTTCGGAAGATGAAGACTTGTGAATGCAGGACAAATTCGGCACTGTTTTGGAAGAGAAGCATGATGACATCGCCTTTTTTGATACCAAGGAGTGATAATCCGGCAGTGACTTTCTGGGAAATGAGGTGGGTTTCAGAGAAAGAATAGGATTTATCGGGGGAATCGATGATGAGGCAGGGACTGTCTAGTAATTAAGAGAGGTTTTGGAAGTAGTAAATCTGGAAAGGTAGGTGGTTGGAGATGGCAATGCTATGAAGCTCTGATTGGGAAACATGGCTTTCGGAAGATGAACACCTATGAATGCAAGACGAATTCGAGACAGCTTTGGAAGAGAAACATGATGACATGGCCTTTTTTGATACCAATGAGCGATAATCTGGTAGTGACTTTCTAGGAAATGAGGTGGGCTTCAGAGATAGAATAGGAATTATCGGTGGAATCGATAATGAGACAGGGTCTGTCTAGGAATTAAGAGAGGTTTTGGAAGAAGTAAATGTGGAGAGGTGGTGGTTGGAGAGGGGAATGTTAGGAAGTTTTGATTGGAAAACATGGGTTCCGGAAGATCAAGAACTATGAATGCAAGACGAATTCGGCACAGTTTTGGAATATAAGCATGATGACATCGCCTTTTTTGATACCAAGGAGTGATAATCCGGCAGTGACTTTTTAGGAAATAAGGTGGGTTTCAGAGAAGGAATTGGATTTACCGATGGAAAAGATGATGAGACAGGGTCTGTCTAGGAATTAAGAGCGGTTTTGGAGGCAGTAAATGGGGAGAGGTAGGTGGTTGGAGATGGGAATGTTAGGAAGCTTTTATTGGAAAACATGGGTTTCGGAAGATGAAGACCTATGAATTCAAGACGAATTCGGCACAATTTTGGAAGAGAAGCATGATGACATCGGCTTTTCTGATACCAAGGAGTGATAATCCGGCAGTGACTTTCTGGGAAATGAGGTGGGTTTCAGGGAAAGAATTGGATTTACCGGTGGAATCGATGATGAGATAGGGTCTGTCTGGGAATTAAGAGTGGTTTTCGAGGATGTAAATGTGGAGAGGTAGGTGGCTGGAGATAGTAATGTTAGCAAGCTTTGACTGGAAAACATGGGTTTCGGAAGATGAAGACCTATGAATGCAAGATGAATTCAGCACAGTTTTGGAAGAGAAGCCTGATGACATCGCCTTTTTTGATACCAAGTAGTGATAATACGACAGTGATTTTCTGGGAAATGAGGTGGGTTTCAGAGAAAGAATAGGATTTACCAGTGGAATCGATGATGAGAGAAGGTCTGTCTAGGAATTTTTTGATACCAAGTAGTGATAATACGGCAGTGACTTTTCTGGGAAATGTGGTGGGTTTCAGAGGAAGAATAGGATTTACCGGTGGAATCGATGATGAGACAAGGTCTGTGTAGGAATTAGGAGAGGTTTTGGAGGCAGTAAATGTTGAGACGTATGAGGTTGGGGATGGGAATGTTAGGAAGCTTTGATTGGAAAACATGGGTGTCAGAGGATGAAGACCTATGAATGCAAGAAGATTTCGGCACAGTTTTGGAAGAGAAGCATGATGACATCGCCTTTTTTGATACCAAGGAGTGATAATCCGGCAGTGACTTTCTGGGAAATGAGGTGGGTTTCAGAGAAAGAATAGGATTTACTGGTGGAATCGATGATGTGACAAGGTTTGTCTAGGAATTAAGAGAGGTTTTAGAGGCAGTACATGTGGAGAGGTAGGTGGTTGGAGATAGTAATGTTAGGAAGCTTTGATTGGAAAACATGGGTTTCGGAAGATGAAGACCTATGAATGCAAGACGAATTCCGCACAATTTTGGAAGAGAAGCATGATGGCATCGGCTTTTCTGATACCAAGGAGTGATAATCCGGCAGTGACTTTCTGGGAAATGAGGTGGGTTTCAGGGAAGGAATTGGATTTACCGGTGGAATCGATGATGAGACAGGGTCTGTCTGGGAATTAAGAGAGGTTTTCGAGGATGTAAATGTGGAGAGGTAGGTGGTTGGAGATAGTAATGTTAGCAAGCTTTGACTGGAAAACATGGGTTTCGGAAGATGAAGACTTATGAATGCAAGATGAATTCAGCACAGTTTTGGAAGAGAAGCCTGATGACATCGCCTTTTTTGATACCAAGTAGTGATAATACGACAGAGATTTTCTGGGAAATGAGGTGGGTTTCAGAGAAAGAATAGGATTTACCAGTGGAATCGATGATGAGAGAAGGTCTGTCTAGGAATTTTTTGATACCAAGTAGTGATAATACGGCAGTGACTTTTCTGGGAAATGTGGTGGGTTTCAGAGGAAGAATAGCATTTACCGGTGGAATCGACGATGAGACAAGGTCTGTCTAGGAATTAGGTGAGGTTTTGGAGGCAGTAAATGTTGAGACGTATGAGGTTGGAGATGGGAATGTTAGGAATCTTTGATTGGAAAACATGGGTTTCGGAGGATGAAGACCTATGAATGCAAGAAGAATTCGGCATCGTTTTGGAAGCGAAGCATGATGACATCGCCTTTTTTGATACCATGGAGTGATAATCCGGCAGTGACTTTCTGGGAAATGAGGTGGGTTTCAGAGAAAGAATAGGATTTACTGGTGGAATCGATGATGTGACAAGGTTTGTCTAGGAATTAAGAGAGGTAGGTGGTTGGAGATAGTAATGTTAGGAAGCTTTGATTGGAAAACATGGGTTTCGGAAGATGAAGACCTATGAATGCAAGACGAATTCAGCCCAGTTTTTGAAGAGAAGCTTGATGACATCGCCTTTTTTTGATACCAAGGAGTGATAATCCGGCGGTGACTTTCTGGGAAATGAGTTGGGTTTCAGGGAAAGAATAGGATTTATCGGTGGAATCGGTGATGAGACAGGGTCTGTCTAGGAATTAAGAGAGGTTTTGGAAGCAGTAAATGTGGAGAGGTAGGTGGTTGGAGATGGTAATCCTATGAAGCTTTGATTGGAAAACATGGGTTTCGGAAGATGAAGACTTGGGAATGCAAGACAAATTCGGCACAGTTTTGGAAGAGAAGCATGACGACATCGCCTTTTTTGATACCAAGGAGTGATAATCCGGCAGTGACTTTCTGGGAATTGAGGTGGGTTTTAGAGAAAGAATAGCATTTTCTGGAGGAATCGATGATGAGATAGGGACTGTCTAGGAATTAAGAGAGATTTTGGAAGCAGTAAATCTGGAAAGGTTGGTGGTTGCAGATGGTAATGCTATGAAGCTTTGATTGGGACACATGGGTTTCGGAAGATGAAGACCTATGAATGCCAGACGAATTCGGCATTGCTTTGGAAGAGAAGCATGATGACATGGCCTTTTTTGATACCAATGAGTGGTAATCTAGCAGTGACTTTCTGGGAAATGAGGTGGGTTTCAGAGATAGAATAGGATTTACCGGTGGAATCGATAATGAGACAGGGTCTGTCTAGGAATTAAGAGAGGTTTTGGAAGCAGTATATGTGGAGAGGTAGGTGGTTGGAGAGGGGAATGTTACGAAGTTTTGATTGGAAAACTTGGGTTTCGGTGGATCAAGACCTATGAATGCAAGACTAATTCGGCACAGTTTTGGAAGAGAAGCATGATGACAACGCCTTTTATGATACCAAGGAGTGATAATCCGGCAGTGACTTTCTGGGAAATGAGGAGGGTTTCAGAGTAAGAATAGGATTTACCGGTGGAATTGATGATGAGATAGGGTCTGTCTAAGAATAAAGAGCGGTTTTGGAGGCAGTAAATGTGGAGAGGTAGGTGGTTGGAGATGGGAATGTTAGGAAGCTTTGATTGGAAAACATGGGTTTCGAAAGATAAAGACCTCTGAATGAAAGACGAATTCAGGACAGTTGTGGAAGAGAAGCCTGATGACATCGCCTTTTTTGATACCAAGCAGTGATAATCCGACAGTGTCTTTCTGGGAAATGCGGTGGGTTTCAGAGAAAGAATAGGATTTACAGGTGGAATTGATGATGAGACAGGGTCTGTGTAGGAATTAAGTCAGGTTTTGGAGGCAGTAAATGTTGAGACGTATCAGGTTGGAGATGGGAATGTTAGGAAGCTTTGATTGGAAAACATGGGTTTCGGAGGATGAAGACCTATGAATGCAAAACGAATTCAGCACAGTTTTGGAAGAGAAGCATGATGACATCGTCTTCTTTGATACCAAGGTGTGATAATCCGGCAGTGAGTTTCTGGGAAATGACGTGGGTTTCGGAGAAAGAATAGGATTTACCGGTGGAATTGATGATGAGACAGGGTCTGTCTAGGAGTTAAGAGAGGTTTTGGAGGCAGTAAATGTGGAGAGGTACGTGGTTGGAGATGGGAATGTTAGGAAGGTTCGATTGGAAAATATGGGTTTTGGAAGATGAAGAACTATGAATGCATGACGAATTCGGCACAGTTTTGGTAGAGAAGCATGAGGACATCACCTTTTTTGAAACCAAGCAGTGATAATCCGGCTGTGAGTTTCTGGGAAATGAGGTGGGTTTCGGAGAAAGAATAAGATTTACCGGTGGAATCGATGATGAGACAGGGTCTGTCTAGGAATTAAGAGAGGTTTTGGAGGCAGTAAATGTGGAGACGTAGGTGGTTGCAGATGGGAATGTTAGGAAGCTAAGATTGGAAAACATGGGTTTCGGAAGATGAAGACCTATGAATGCAAGACAAATTCGACACAGTTTTGGAAGAGAAGCATGATGACATCGCCTTTTCTGATACCAAGCAATGATAAGCCGACAGTGTCTTTTTGGGAAATGCGGTGGGTTTCAGAGAAAGAATTGGATTTACCGTTGGAATCGATGATGAGACAGGGTCTGTCTAGGAATTAATAGAGGTTTTGGAGGCTGTAAATATGGAGAGGTAGGTGGATGGAGATGGGAATGTTAGGAAGCTTTGATTGGAAAACATGGGTTTCGGGAGATGGAGACCTATGAATGCAAGATGAATTTGGCACAGTTTTGGAAGAGAAGCATGGGGACATCACCTTTTTTGATACCAAGGAGTGATAATCCGGCAGTGACTTTCTAGGAAATTAGGTGGGTTTTAGAGAAAGAATAGGATTTACCGGTGGAATCGATGATGAGACAGGGTCTGTCTAGGAATTAAGAGCGGTTTTGGAGGCAGTAAATATGGAGAGGTAGGTAGTTGGAGATGGGAATGTTAGGTAGTTTTGATTGGAAAAAATGGGTTTCAGAAGATCAAGACGTATGAATGCAAGATGAATTCGGCACAGTTTTGGACGAGAAGGATGATGACATCGCCTTTTTCGATAGGAAGGAGTGATAATCCAACAGTGACTTTCTGGGAAATGAGGTAGGTTTCAGAGAATGAATAGGATTTACCGGTGGAATCGATGATAAGACAGGGCCTGTCTAGGAATTAAGAGAGGTTTTGGAGGTAGTAAATGTGGAGAGGCACGTGGTTGGAGATGGTAATGTTAGGAAGCTTTGATTGGAAAACAAGGGTTTCGGAAGATGAAGTCCTATGAATGCAAGACGAATTCGGCAAAGTTTTTGAAGAGAAGCATGATGACATCGCCTTTTTTTTTATCGAGTGATAATCCGGCAGTGACTTTTTGGAAATGAGGTGGGTATCAGAGAAAGTATAGGATTTACCGGTGCAATCGATGATGAGACGGGGTCTGTCTTGGAATTAAAAGAGGTTTTGGAGGCAGTAAATGTGGAGATGTAGGTGGTTGGAGATGGGAATGTTAGGAAGCTTTGATTGGAAAACATGGGTTTCGGAAGATGAAGACCTATGAATGCAAGGCGAATTCGGCACAGTTTTGGTAGAGAAGCAATGTGACATCGCCTTTTTTGATACCAAGGAGTGATAATCCGGCAGTGACTTTCTAGAAATGAGGTGGGTTTCAGAGAAAGAATAAGATTTACCGGCGGAATCGATGATGAGACAGGGTCTGTCTAGGAATTAAGAGAGGTTTCAGAGGCAGTAAATGTGGAGAGGTAGGTGGATGGAGATGGGAATGTTAGGAAGCTTTGATTGGAAAACGTGGGTTTCGGGAGATGAAGACCTACGAATGCATGATGAATTCGGCACAGTTTTGTAAGAGAAGCATGATGACATCGCCTTTTTTGATACGAAGGAGTGATAATCTGGCCGTGACTTTCTGGGAAATTAGGTGGGTTTCAGAGAAAGAATAGGATTACCTGTGGAATCGATAATGAGATAGGGTCTGTCTAGGAATTAAGAGAGGTTTTGGAGGCAGTAAATGTTGAGACGTATGAGGTTGGAGATGGGAATGTTAGGAAGCTTTGATTGGAAAACATGGGTTTCGGAAGATGAAGACCTATGAATGCAAGACGAATTCGGCACAGTTTTGGAAGAGAAACATGATGACATCCCCTTTTTCGATACCAAGGAGTGATAATCCGGCCGTGACTTTCTGGGAAGTGAGGTGGGTTTCGGAGAAAGTATAGGATTTACCGGTGGAATGGATGATGAGACAGGGTCTGTCTAGGAATTAAGAGAGGTTTTGGAGGTAGTAAATGTTGACAGGTAAGTGGTTGGAGATGGGAATGTTAGGAAGCTTTGATTGGAAAACATGGGTTTTGGAAGATGAAGACCTATGAATGCAAGACGAATTCGTTACAGTTTTGGAAGAGAAGCATGATGACATCGCCTTTTTTGATAGCAAGGAGTGATAATCCGACAGTGACTTTTTGGGAAATGAGGTGGGTTTCAGATAAAGAATAGGATTCACCGATGGAATCGATGATGAGACAGGTTCTGTCTAGGAATTAAGTGAGGTTTTGGAGGCAGTAAATATAGAGAGGTAGGTAGTTGGACTTGGGAATGTTAGGATGCTTTGGTTAGAAAACATGGGAGTCGAAACATGAAGACCTATGAATGCAAGACGAATTCGGCACAGTTTTGGTAGAGAAGCACGAGGACAATGCCTTTTTTAATACCGTGGAGTGATAATCCGGCCGTGACTTTCTTGGCAATGACGTGGTTTTCAGAGAAAGAATAAGATTTACCAGTGGAATCGATGATGAGATAGGCTCTGTCTAGTAATTAAGAGAGGTTTTGGAGTTAATAAATGTAAAGACGTAGGTGGTTGGAGATGGGAATGTTAGGTAGCTTTGATTGGAAAACATGGGTTTCGGAAGATGAAGATCTATGAATGAAAGACGAATTCGACACAGTTTATGAAGAGAAGCATGATGACATCGCCTTTTTCGATACGGAGTGATAGTCCGGCAGTGACTTTCTGGGAAATGAGGTGGGTATCAGAGAAAAAATAGGATTTACCGGTGGAATCGATGATGAGACGGGGTCTGTCTTGGAATTAAGAGAGGTTTTGGAGGCAGTGAATGTGGAGATGTAGGTGGTTGGAGATGGGAATTTTAGGAAGCTTTGATGGGAAAACATGGGTTTCGGAAGATGAAGACCTATGAATGCAAGGTGAATTCGACACAGTTTTGGTAGAGAAGCATGATGACATTGCCTTTTTTTGGTACCAAGGAGTGATAATCCAGCAGTGACTTTCTGGAATTGAGGTGGGTTTCAGAGAAAGAATAGGATTTACCGGTTGAATTGATGAAGAGACAGGGTCTGTCTAGGAATTAAGAGAGGTTTCGGAGGTAGTAAATGTGGAGAGGTCGGTGGATGGAGATGGGAATGTTAGGAAGCTTTGATTGGAAAACATGGGTTTCGGGATGTGAAGACCTATGAATGCAAGATGAAGTCGGCACAGTTTTGGAAGAGGAGCATGATGACATCGCCTTTTTTGATACCAAGGTGTGATAATCCAGCAGTGACTTTTTGCGAAAGTAGGTGGGTTTTTGAGAAAGAATAAGATTTACCGGTGGAATGGATGATGAGACAGGGTCTGTCTAGGAATTAAGAGAGGTTTTGGAGGCAGTAAATGTTGAGAGGTAGGTGGTTGGAGATGGGAATGTTAGGAATCTTTGATTGGAAAACATGGGTTTTCGAAGATGAAGACCTATGAATGCAAGACAAATTCAGCACAGTTTTGGATGAGAAGCATGATGACATAGCCTTTTTTGATACCAAGGAGTGATAATTCGGCCGTGACTTTTTGGGAAACGAGGTGGGTTTTAGAGAAAGAATAGGATTTACCGATGATGAGACAGGGTCTGTCTAGGAATTAAGGGAGGTTTTGGAGGCAGTAAATATGGAGAGGAAGATAGTTGGAGATGGGAATGTTAGGAAGCTTTGGTTGGAAAACATGGGTGTCGGAACATGAAGACCTATGAATGCAAGACGAATTCTGCATAGTTTTGGTAGAGAAGCATGAGGACAACGCCTTTTTTGATACCAAGGAGTGATAATCCGGCAGTTACTTTCTAGTAAATGACGTGGGTTCCAGATAAAGAATATGATTTACCAGTGGAATCGATAATGAGATAGGGTCTGTCTAGGAATTAAGAGAGGTTTTGGAAGTAGTAAATGTAGAGACATAGGTGGTTGGAGATGGGAATGTTAGGAAGCTTTGATGGGAAAACATGGGTTTCGGAAGATGAAGACCTATGAATGCAAGGCGAATTCGGCACAGTTTTGCTAGAGAAGCATTATGACATCGCCTTTTTTGATACCAAGGAGTGATAATCCGGCAGTGACTTTCTGGAAATGAGGAGGGTTTCAGAGAAAGAATAGGATTTACCGGTTGAATCGATAAAGAGACAGGGTCTGTCTAGGAATTAAGAGAGGTTTCAGAGGCAGTAAATGTGGAGAGGTTGGTGGATGGAGATGGGAATGTTAGGAAGCATTGATTGGAAAACATGGGTTTCGGGATATGAAGACCTATGAATGCAAGATGAATTCGGCACAGTTTTGGAAGAGGGGCATGATGACATCGCCTTTTTTGATACCATGGTGTGATAATCCGGCAGTGACTTTCTGGGAAATTAGGTTGGTTTTGGAGAAAGAATAGGATTTACCGGTGGAATCGATGATGAGACGGGGTCTGTCTAGGAATTAAGAGTGGTTTTGGATGCAGTAAATGTTGAGACGTATGAGGTTGGAGATGGGAATGTGAGAAACCTTTGATTGGAAAACATGGGTTTCGGAAGATGAAGAGCTATGATTGCAAGATGAATTCGGCAAAGTTTTGGAAGAGAAGCATGATGACATCGCCTTTTTTGATAGCAAGGTGTGATAATCCGGCAGTGACTTTCTGGGAAATTAGGTGGGTTTTAGAGAAAGAATAGATTTACCGGCGGAATCGATGATGAGACAGGGTGTGTCTCGGAATTAAAAGAGGTTCTGGATGCAGTAAATGTTGAGACTTATGAAGTTGGAGATGGGAATGTTAGGAAGCTTTGATTGGAAAACATGGGTTTCGGAAGACGAAGACCTATGAATGCAAGGCGAATTCGGCACAGTTTTGGGAGAGAAGCATGATGACATTGCCTTTTATGATACCTAGAAGTGATAATCCGGCAATGACTTTTGGGGAAATGAGGTGGGTTTCAGAGAAAGTATAGGATTTAGCGGTGGAATCGATGATGAGACAGGGTCTGTCTAGGAATTAAGAGAGGTTTTGGAGGCAGTAAATGTTGAGAGGTAGGTGGTTGGAGATGGGAATGTTAGGAAGCTTTGATTGGAAAACATGGGTTTTGGAAGATGAAGAGCTATGAACGCAAGGAGAATTCAGCACAGTTTTGGAAGAGAAGCATGATGACATCGCCTTTTTTGATACCAAGGTGTGATAATCCGGCAGTGACTTTCTGGGAAATTAGGTGGGTTTTTGAGAAAGAATAGATTTACCAGTGTAATCGATGATGAGACGGGGTCTGTCTAGCAATTAAGAGAGGTTCTGGATGTAGTAAATGTTGAGACGTATGAGGTTGGCGATGGGAATGTTAGGTAGCTTTGATTGGAAAACATGGGTTTCAGAAGATGAAGACCTATGAATACAAGACGAATTCGGCACAGTTTTCGAAGGGAAGTATGATGACATTGCCTCTTTTGATACCAAGAAGTGACAATCTGGCAATGACTTTTGGGGCAATGAGGTGGGTTTCAGAGAAAGTATATGATTTAGAAGTGGAATCGATGATGAGACAGGGTCTGTCTAGGAATTAAGAGAGGTTTTGGACGCAGTAAATGTTGAGAGGTAGGTGGTTGGAGATGGGAATGTTAGGAAGCTTTGATTGGAAAACATGGGTTTTGGAAGATGAAGACCTATGAATGCAAGACGAATTCGGCACAGTTTTGGAAGAGAAGCATGATGACATCGCCTTTTTTTATACCAAGGAGTGATAATCCGGCAGTGACTTTTCGGGAAATGTGGTGGGTTTCAGAGAAAGAATAGGATTTACCGATGAAATCGATGATGAGAGAGGGTCTGTCTAGGAATTAAGAGAGGTTTTGGAGGCAGTAAATATGGAGAGGTAGGTAGTTGGTGATGGGAATGTTAGGTAGTTTTGATGGGAAAAAATGGGTTTTGGAAGATGAAGACCTATGAACGCAAGATGAATTAGGCACAGTTGTGGAAGAGAAGCATGATGACATCGCCTTTTTTGATGGCAAGGAGTGATAATCTGACAGTGACTTTCTGGGAAATGACGCGGGCTTCAGAGAAAGAATAGGATTTACCGATGGAATCGATGATGAGACAGGGTCTGTCTAGGAATTAAGAGAGGTTTTGGAGGCAGTAAATATGGAGAGGTAGGTAGTTGGAGATGGGAATGTTAGGAAGCTTTGGTTGGAAGACATGGGTGTCGGAACATGAAGATCTACAAATGCAAGACGAATTCGGCATAGTTTTGGTAGAGAAGCGTGAGGTCAACGCCTTTTTTGATACCAGGGAGTGATAATCAGGCTGTGACTTTCTAGGCAATGAGGTGGGTTTCAGGGAAAGAATAAGATTTACCGGTGGAATCGATGATGAGATAGGGTTTGTCTTGGAATCAAGAGAGGTTTTGGAGGTAGTAAATGTAGAGACACAGGTGGTTGGAGAAGGGAATGTTAGGAAGCTTTGATTGGAAAACATGGGTTTCGGAAGAAGAAGACCTATGAATGCAAGACGAATTCGGCACAGTTTTGGAAGAGAAGCATGATGACATCGCCTTTTTTGATACCAAGGAGTGATAATCCGGCAGTGACTTTCTGGGAAATGAAGCGGGTTTCAGAGAAAGAATAGGATTTACCGATGGAATCGATGATGAGACAGGGTCTGTCTAGGAATTAAGAGAGGTTTTGGAGGCAGTAAATATGGAGAGGTAGCTAGTTGGAGATGGGAATGTTAGGAAGCTTTGGTTGGAAGACATGGGTGTCGGAACATGAAGACCTATGAATGCAATGCGAATTCGGCACAGTTTTGGAAGAGAAGCATGATGACATCGCCTTTTTTGATACCATGGAGTGATAATCCGACAGTGACCTTCTAGGAAATGAGGTGGGTTTCAGAGAAAGAATAGGATTTACCAGTGGGATCGTTGATGAGGCAGGGTCTGTCTAGGAATTAAGAGTGGTTTTGGAAACAGTTAATGTCGAGTGGTAGGTGGTTGGAGAGGGGAATGTTAGGAAGCTTTGATTGGAAAACATGGGTCTCGGAAGATCAGGATTTACCGGTGGGATCGATGATGAGGCAGGGTCTGTCTAGGAATTAAGAGTGGTTTTGGAAATAGTTAATGTCGAGTGGTAGGTGGTTGGAGATGGTAATGTTAGGAAGCTTTGATTGGAAAACATGGGTTTCGGAAGATGAAGACCTATGAATGCAAGACGAATTCGGCACAGTTTTGAAAGAGAAGCATGATGGCATCGCCTTTTTTGATACCAAGGAGTCATAATCCGACAGTGACTTTTTGGGAATTGAGTTGGATTTCCAAGAAAGAATAGGATTTACCATTGGAATCGATGATGAGATTGGGTCTGTCTAGGAATTAAGAGAGGTTCTGGAGGCAGTCAATGGGAAGATGTAGGTGGTTGGGGATGGGAATGTTAGGAAGCTTTGATTGGAAAACATGGGTTTCGGATGATGAAGACCTATGAATGCAAGACGAATTCGGCACAGTTTTGGAAGAGAAGCCTGATGACATCGCCTTGTTTGATACCGAGGGGTGATAATCCGGCAGTGATTTCTGGGAAATGAGGTGGGTTCTAGAGAAAGAAGAGGATTTACAGGTGGAATCGATGATGAGACAGGGTTGGTCTAGGAATTAAGAGAGGTTTTGGAGGCAGTAAATGTGGAGACGTAGGTGGTTAGAGATGGGAATGTTAGGAAGCTTTGATTGGAAAACATGGGTTTTGGAAGATGAAGACCTATGAATGAAAGATGAATTCGGCACAGTTTTGGAAGAGAAGTATGAGGACATCGCCTTTTTTGATACCAAGGAGTGATAATCCGGTAGTGACTTTCTGGGAAATGAGGTGGGTTGAAGAGAAAGAATAGGATTTACTGGTGGAATCGATGATGAGACAAGGTCTGTCTAGGAATTAAAAGAGGCTTTGGAGGCGGTAAACGTGGAGAGGTAGCTGGTTGGAGACGGGAATGTTTGGAAGCATTGACTGGTAAACATGGGTTTCGGAAGATGAAGACCTATGAATGCAAGACAAATTCGGCACAGTTTTGGAAGAGAAGCATGATGACATCGCCTTTTCTGATAACAAGGAGTGATAACCCGACAGTGACTTTCTGTGAAATGAGGTGGGTTTCAGAGAAAGAATAGGATTTACCGGTGGAATCGATGATGAGAAAGGATTTGTCTAGGAATTAAGAGAGGTTTTGAAGGCCGTAAATATGGAGAGGTAGGTAGTTGGAGATGTGAATGTAAGGTAGCTTTGATTGGAAAACATGGGTTTCGGAATATGAAGACCTATGAATGCAAGACGAATTCGGCACAGTTTTGGAAGAGAAGCATGATGACATCACCTTTTTTGATTCCAAGGAGTGATAATCTGGCAGTGACTTTCTGGGAAATGTGGCGGGTATCAAAGAAAGAATAGGATTTACCGGTGGAATCGATGATGAGACAGTGTCTGTCTTGGAATGAAGAGAAGTTGTGGAGGCAGTAAATGTGGAGAGGCAGGTGGTTGGTGATGGGAATGTTCGGAAGCTTTGATTGGAATACGTGGGATTCGGAAGATGAAGAACTATGAAAGCAAGACAAATTCGACAAAATTTTGGAAGAGAAGCATGATGACATCGCCTACTTTGATACCGAGGAGTGATAATCCGGCAGTGACTTTCCGGGAAATGAGCTGGGTTTCAGAGAAAGAATAGGATTTACCAGTGGAATTGATGATGAGACAGGGTCTGTCTAGGAATTAAGAGAGGTTTTGGAGGCTGTAAATGTGGAGAGATAGGTGGTTAGAGATGGGATTGTTAGGAAGCTTTGATTGGAAAACATGGGTTTCGGAAGATGAAGACCTATAAATGCAAGTCGAATTTAGCACAGTTTTCGAAGAGTGGCATGATGACATCGCCTTTTTTGATACCAAGGAGCGATAATCCGGCAGTCACTTTTTGGGAAATGACGTGGGTTTCAGAGAAACAATAGGATTTACCAGTGGAATCGATGATGAGACAGGGTCTGTCTAGGAATTAAGAGAGGTTTTGGAGGCAGTAAATGTGGAGAGGTTGGTGATTGGAGATGGTAATGTTAGGAAGCTTTGAGTGGAAAAGATGATTTTCGGAAGATGAAGACCTATGAATGCAAGACGAATTCGGCACAATTTTGGAAGAGAAGCATGATTACATCGCCTTTTTTGATACCAAGGAGTGATAATCCGGCAGTGACTTTCTGGAAATGAGGTGGGTTTCAGAGACAGAAAAGGATTTACCGGTGGAATTCATGATGAGATAGGGTCTGTCTAGGAATTCAGAGAAGTATTGGAAGTAGTAAATGTGGAGAGGTAGGTGGTTAGTGAAGGTAATGCAAGGAAGCTTTGATTGGAAAACATGGGTTTCGCAGGATGAAGACTTATGAATGCAAGACGAATTCAGCACAATTTTGGTAGAGAATCGTGATGACATCGCCATTGTTGATACCAAGGAGTGATAATCCGACAGTGACTTTTTCGGAAATGAGGTGGGTTTCAGAAAAAGAAAAGGATTTACCATTTGAATCGAGGATGAGAAAGGGTCTATCTAGGAATTAAGAGAGGTTTTGGCGGCAGTAAATGTGGAGAGGTAGGTTGTTAGAGATGGGAATGTTAGGAAGGTTTGATTGGAAAACATGGATTTCGGAAGATGATGACCTATGAATGAAAGACGAATTCGGCACAGTTTTGGTAGAGAAGCATGATGGCATCACCTTTTTTGATACGGAGGAGTGATAATCCGGCAGTGACTTTCTGGGAAATGAGGCGGGTTTCAGAAAAAGAATAGGATTTACCGGTGGAATCGATGATGAGACAGGGTCTGTCTAGGAATTAAATGGGGTTTTGGAGACTGTAAATGTGGAGAGATAGGTGGTTGGGGATGGGAATGTTAGGAAGCTTTGATAGGAAAACATGGGTTTCGGAAGATGAAGACCTATGAATGCAAGGCGAATTCGGCACAGGTTTGGAAGAGACGCATGATGACATCGCCTTCTGTGATACAATGGAGTGATAATCCGGAATTGACATTCTAGGAAATGAGGTGGGTTTCAGAGAAAGAATGGGATTTACCGGCGGAATGGAAGATGAGACACAGTCCGTCTCGGAATTAAGAGAGATTTTGGAGGCAGTAAATGTGGAGAGACAGGTGGTTGGAGATGGTAATGCTAGGAAGCTTTGATTGGAAAACATGGGTTTCGGAAGATCAAGACCTATGAATGCAAGACGAATTTGGCACAATTTTTGAAGAGAAGCATTCTGACGTCGCCATTTTTGATACCAAGGAGTGATAATCCGGCAGTAACTTTCTGGGAAATGAGGTGGGTTTCAGAGAAAGAATAGGATTTACCGGTGGAATCGATGATGAGACAAGGTCAGTCTAGGAATTAAGAGAGGTTTTGGAGGCAGTGAATGTGGAGAGGTAGGTGGTTGGAGATGGGAATGTTAGGAATCTTTGATTGGAAAACATGGGTTTCGGTAGATGAAGACCTATGAATGCAAGATGAATTCAGCACAGTTTTGGAAGAGAAGCATGATGACATCGCCTTTTTTGATACTAAGGAGTGATAATCCGACAGTGACTTTCTGGGAAATGAGGTGGGTTTAAGATAAAGAATAGGATTTACCGGTGGAATCGATGATGTGACAGGGTCTGTCTAGGAATGAAGAGAGGTTTTGGAGGCCGTAAACGTGGAGAGGTAGGTGGTTAGAGACGGGAATGTTAGGGAGCTTTTATTGGTAAACATGGGTTTCGGAAGATGAAGACCTATGAATGCAAGACGAAGTCGGCACAGTTTTGGAAGAGAAGCACGATGAG
This sequence comes from Camellia granthamiana, assembly GCA_036172215.1. NCBI lineage: Eukaryota > Viridiplantae > Streptophyta > Magnoliopsida > Ericales > Theaceae > Camellia > Camellia granthamiana. The sequence continues at coordinate 122,926,406 of CM069912.1, forward strand.
ATCGCCTTTTTTGATACCAAGGAGTGATAATCTGGCAGTGACTCTCTGGGAAATGAGATGGGTTTCAGAGAAAGAATAGGATTTAACGGTAGAATCGATGATGAGATAGGGTCTGTCTAGGAATTAAGATAGGTTTTGGAGGCAGTAAATGTGGAGCGATAGGTGGTTGGAGATGGTAAGGCTATGAAGATTTACCGGTGGAATGTTGGGAAGCTTTGATAGGAAAACAAGGGTTTCAGAAGATGAATACCTATGAATGCATGACGAATTCGGCACAGTTTTGGAAGAGAAGCATGATGACATCGGCTTTTTTGATACCAAGGAGTGATAATCCGGCAGTGACTTTCTGGTAAATGAGGTGGGTTTCAGAGAAAGAATTGGATTTACTGGTGGAATCGATGATGAGACAGGGTCTGTCTAGGAATTAAGAGAGGTTTTGGAGGCTGGTAAATGTGGAGAGATAGGTTGTTGGAGATGGTAAGGCTATGAAGCTTTCATTGAAAAACATGGGATTCGGAAGATGAAGACCTATGAACAGAAGACGAATTCGGCCTAGGTTTGGAAGAGAAGCATGATGACATCGCCTTTTTTGATACCTAGGAGTGATAATCCGGCGGTGACTTTTTGTGAAATGAGGTGGGTTTCAGAGAAAGAATAGGATTTTCTGGAGGAATTGATGATGAGACAGGGTCTGTGTAGGAATTAAGAGAGATTTTGGAGGCAGTAAATGTGGAGAGTTAGGTGGTTGGAGATGGGAATGTTAGGAATCTTTGATTGGAAAACATGGGTTTCGAAAGATGAAGACCTATGAATGTTAGGCGAATTCGGCACTGCTTTGGAAGAGAAGCATGATGACATCGCCTTTTTTGATACCAAGCAGTCAGTGACTTTCTGGGAAATGAGGTGGGTTTCAGAGAAAGAATAGGATTTACCGGTGGAATCGATGATGAGACAGGGTCTGTCTAGGAATAAGGAGAGGATTTGGAGGCAGTAAATGTGGAGAGGCAGGTGGTTGGAGATGGTAATGTTAGGAAGCTTTCATTGAAAACATGGGTTTCGGAAAATGAAGACCTATGAATGCATGGCGAATTCATCACCGTTTTGGAGGAGAAGCATGATGACATCGCCTTTTTTGATACCAAGCAGTGATAATCCGGCAGTGATTTTCTGAGAAATCAGGTGGGTTTCAGAGAAAGAATAGGATTTACCGGTGGAATTGATGATGAGATAGGGTCTGTCTAGGAATTCAGAGAAGTTTTGGAAGTAGTAAATGTGGAGAGGTAGGTGGTTGGTGAAGGTAATGCAAGAAAGCTTTCATTGGAAAACATGGGTTTCGCATGATGAAGAGCTATGAATGCAAGACGAAGTCAGCACAAATTTGGTAGAGAATCGTGATGACATCGCCGTTGTTGATACAAAGGAGTGATAATCCGGCAGTGACTTTTTGGGAAATGAGGTGGGTTTCAGAAAAAGAATAGGATTTACCGTTTGAATCGATGATGAAAAGGATTTATCTAGGAATTAAGAGAGGTTTTGGCGGCAGTAAATGTGGAGAGGTAGGTTGTTGGAGATAGGAATGTTAGGAAGCTTTGATTGGAAAACATGGATTTCGGAAGATAAACACCTATGAATGAAAGACGAATTCGGCACATTTTTGGTGGAGAAGCATGATGACATCGCCTTTTTTGATATGGAGGAGTGATAATCCGGAAGTGACTTTCTGGGAAATGAGGCGGGTGTCAGAAAAAGAATAGGATTTACCGGTGGAATCGATGATGAGATAGGGTCTGTCTAGGAATTAAGGGAGGTTTTGGAAGCAGTTAATGTGGAGTGGTAGGTGGTTGGAGATGGGAGTATTAGGAAGCTTTGATTCGAAAACATGGGTGCCGGAAGATGAAGACCTATGAATGCAAGGCGAATTCGGCACAGATTTGGAAGAGGCGCATGATGACATCGCCTTCTTTGATACAATGGAGTGATAATCCGAAAGTGACTTTCTGGGAAATGAGGTGGGTTTCAGAGAAAAAATGGGATTTACTGGCGGAATGGATGTTGTGACAGGGTCTGTCTAGGAATTAAGAGAGATTTTGGAGGCAGTAAATGTGGAGAGACAGGTGGTTGGAGATGGTAATGCTAGGAAGCTTTGATTGAAAAACATGGGTTTCGGAAGATCAAGACCTATGAATGCAAGACGAATTCGGCACAATTTTTGAAGACAAGCATGATGACGTCGCCTTTTTTGATACCAAGGAGTGATAATTCGGCAGTAACTTTCTGGGAAATGAGGTGGGTTTCAGAGAAAGAACAGGATTTACCGGTGGAATCGATGATGCGACAGGGTCTGTCTAGGAATTAAGAGAGGTTTTGGAGGCAGTGAATGTGGAGAGGTAGGTGGTAGGAGATGGGATTGTTAGGAATCTTTGATTGGAAAACATGGGTTTCGGAAGATGAAGACCTATGAATGCAGGATGAATTCGGCACAGTTTTGGAAGAGAAGCATGATGACATCGCCTTTTTTGATGCCAAGTAGTGATAATCCGGCTGTGACTTTCTGGGAAATGAGGGCAGTTTTAGAAAAAGAATAGGATTCACCGGTGGGATCGGTGATGAGATGGGGTCTGTCTGGGAATTAAGAGAGGTTTTGGAGGCAGTAAATGTGGAGAGGTAGGTGGTTGGAAATGGGAATATTAGGAAGCTTTGATTGGAAAACATGGGTTTCGGAAGATGAAGACCTATGAATACACGACGAATTCGGCATAGGTTTTGAGATCCCCTTTTTTGATACCAAGTAGTGATAATCCGGCAGTGACTTTCCGGGAAATGTGGTGGGTTTCAGAGAAAGAATAGGATTTACCAGTGGAATTGATGATGAGATAGGTTATGTCTAGGAATTAAGAGAAGTTTTGGAGGCAGTAAATGTGGAGAGGCAGGTGGTTGGAGATGGTAATGTTAGGAAGCTTTGATTGGAAAACATGGGTTTCGCAAGATGAAGACCTATGAATGCAACACGAATTCGGCACAGTTTTGGTAGAGAAGCGTGATGACATCGCCGTTTTTGATACCAAGGAATCATAATCCGACAGTGACTTTCTGGGAAATGAGGTGGGTTTCAGAGAAAGAATAGTATTTACCGGTGGAATCGATGAAGAGATAGGGTCTGTCTAGGAATTAAGAGAGGTTTTGGAGTTAGTAAATGTGGAGAGGTAGGTGGTTGGAGATGGGAATGTTAGGATGCTTTGATTGGAAAACATGGGTTTCGGTAGATGAAGACCGATGAATTTGGCACAGTTTTGGTAGAGAAGCATGATGAATTTGGCACAGTTTTGGTAGAGAAGCATGATGACATTGCCTTTTTTGATACCAAGGAATGATGATTCGGCAGTGACTTTCTGGGAAATGAGGTGGGTTTCAGAGAAATATTAGGATTTACCGGTGGAATCGATGATGAGACAGGGTCTGTCTAGGAATTAGGGAAGGTTTTGGAGACAGTAAAAGTGGAGAGGTACGTGGTTGGAGATGGGAATGTTAGGAAGCTGTGATTGGAAAACATGGGTATCAGAAGATGAAGACCTATGAATGCAAGACGAATTCGGCACAGGTTTGGAAAAGAAGCATGATGACATCGCCTGTTTTAATACCAAGGAGTGATAATCCGGCAGTGACATTCTGTCAAATGAGGTGGGTTTCAGAGAAAGAACAGGATTTACCGGTGGAATCGATGATGAGACAGTGTCTGTCTAGGAATTAAGAGAGGTTTTGGAGGCAGTAATTGTGGAGAGGTAGGTGGTTGGAGATGAGAATGTTAGGAATCTTTGATTGGAAAACATGGGTTTCGGAAGATGAAGACCTATGCATGCAAGACGAATTCGGCACAGTTTTGGAAGAGAAGCATGATGACATCACCTTTTTTGATACCATGGAGTGATAATCCGGTAGTGACTTTCTGGGAAATGAAGTGGGTTTCAGAGAAAGAATTGGATTTACCAGTCGAATCGATGATGAGAAAGGGTCTATCTGGGAATTAAGAGAGGTTTTGGAGGCAGTAAATGTGGAGTGGCAGGTGGTTGAAGATGGTAATGCTATGAAGCCTTGATTGGAAAACATGGGTTTTGGAAGATGAAGACCTATGAATGCAAGACGAATTCGGCACAGGCTTGGAAGAGAAGCATGATGACATCGCCTTTTTTTATACCAAGGAGTGATAATCCGGTAGTAACTTTCTGGGAAATGAGGTTGGTTTCAAAGAAAGAATAGGATTTACCAGATGAATCGATGATGAGACAGGGTCTGTCTAGGAATTAAGAGAGGTTTTGGAGGCAGTAAATGTGGAGAGGTAGGTGGTTGGAGATGGGAATGTTAGGAATCTTTCATTGGAAAACATGGGTTTCGGAAGATGGAGACCTATGAATGCGTGACGAATTCGGCTCTATTTTTGAAGAGAAGCATGATGACATTGCCTTTTTTGATACCAAGCAGTGGTAATCCGGAAGAGACTTTCTGGGAAATGAGGTGGGTTTCAAAGAAAGAATAGGATTTACCGGTGGAATCGATGATTAGATAGGGTCTATCTTGGAATTAAGAGAGCTTTTGGAAGTCGTAAATGTGGAGAGGTAGGTGGTTAGAGACAGTAATGCGTGGAAGCTTTGATTGGAAAACATGGGTTTCTGAATATGAAGACCTATGAATGCAAGACGAATTCGACACAGTTTTAGAAGAGAAGCATGATGACATCGCCTTTTTTGATACCAAGGAGTGATAATCCGGCAGTGACTTTCTGCAAATGAGGTGGGTTTCAGAGAAAGAATAGGATTTACCGGTGGAATCGATGAAGAGACAGGGTCTGTCTAGGAATTGAGAGAGGCTTCGGAGGCTGTAAATGTGGAGAGGTAGGTGGATGGAGATGGGAATGCTAGGAAGCTTTGATTGCAAAACACGGGTTTCGGGAGATGAAAACCGATGAATGCAAGATGAATTCGGCACAGTTTTGGAAGAGAAGCATGATGACATTTCCTTTTTTGATACCAAGGTGTGATAATCCGGCAGTGACTTTCGGGGAAATTATGTGGGTTTTAGAGAAAGAACAGGATTTACCGGCGGAATCGATGATGAGACAGGGACTGTCTAGGAATTAAGAGAGGTTTTGGATGCAGTAAATGTTGAGGCGGATGAGGTTGGAGATGGGAATGTTAGGAAGCTTTGATTGGAAAACATGGGTTTCGGAAGATGAAGTCCTATGAATACAAGACGAATTCGGCACAATTTTGGAAGAGAAGCATGATGACATCGCCTTTTTTGATACCAAGGAGTGATAATCCGGCAATGACTTTCGCTGAAATGAGGTGGGTTTCAGAGAAAGTATAGGATTCGCCGGTGGAATCGATGATGAGACAGGGTCTGTCTAGGAATTAAGAGAGGTTTTGGAGGCAGTAAATGTTGAGAGGTAGGTGGTTGGAGATGGGAATGTTAGGAAGCTTTGATTGGAAAGCATGGGTTTTGGAATAAGAAGACCTATGAATGCAAGACGAATTCGGCACAGTTTTGGTAGAGAAGCATGATGACATCACCTTTTTTGATACCAAGGAGTGATAATCCGGCAGTGACTTTTTGGGAAATGAGGTGGGTTTCAGAGAAAGAATAGGATTCACCGCTGGAATCGATGATGAGGCAGGGTCTGTCTAGGAATTAAGAGAGGTTTTGGAGGCAGTAAATATGGAGAGGTAGGTAATTGGAGATGGGAATGTTAGGTAGTCTTTATTGGAAAATATGGATTTCGGAAGACGAAGACCTATGAATGCAAGATGAATTCGGCACAGTTTTGGAAGAGAAGCATGATGACATCGCCTTTTTTGATGCCAAGCAGTGATAATCCGACAGTGACTTTCTGGGCAATGAGGTGGGTTTTAGAGAAAGAATTGGATTTACCAGTGGAATCGATGATGAGATAGGGTCTGCCTAGGAATTAAAAGAGGTTTTGGAGGCAGTAAAAGTGGAGAGGCAGGTGGTTGGAGATGGTAATGTTAGGATGCTTCGATTGGAAAACATGGGTTTCGGAAGATGAAGACCAATGAATGCAAGACGAATTCGGCACAGTTTTTGAAGAGAAGCATGATGACATCGCCTTTTTTTGATACCGAGTGATAATCCGACAGTGACTGCCTGGTATCAGAGAACGAATAGGATTTACCGGCGTAATCGATGATGAGACGGGGTCTGTCTGGGAATTAAGAGAGGTTTTGGAGGCAGCAAATGTGGATATGTTGGTGGTTGAAGATGGGAATGTTAGGAAGCTTTGACTGGAAAACATGGGTTTCGGAAGATGAAGACCGATGAATGCAAGGCAAATTCGGCACAGTTTTGGTAGAGAAACATGATGACATCGCCTTTTTGATACCAAGGAGTTATAATCCGGCAGTGACTTTCTGGAAATGAGGTGGGTTTCAGAGAAAGAATAGGATTTACCGGTGGAATCGATGATGAGACATGGTCTGTCTGGGAATTAAGAGAGGTTTCGGAGGCAGTAAATGTGGAGAGGTAGGTGGATGGAGATGTTGAATGTTAGGAAGCTTTGATTGGAAAACAAGGGTTTCAGGAGATGAAGCCATATGAATGGAAGATTAATTCGGCACAGTTTTGGAAGAGACGCATGATAACATCGCCCTTTTTGATACAAAGGAGTGCTAATCCGTCAGTGACTTTCGGGGAAATGAGGTGGGTTTCAGAGAAAGTATAGGATTTACCGGTGGAATCGATGATGAGACGGGGTCTGTCTAGGAATTAAAAGTGGTTTGGAGGCAGTAAATGTTGGGAGGTAGGTGGTTGGAGATGGGAATGTTAGGAAGCTTTGATTAGAAAACATGGGTTTTGGAAGATGAAGACCTATGAATGCAAGACGAATTCGGCACAGTTTTGGAAGAGAAGCATGGTGACATCGCCCTTTTTGATACCAAGGAGTGATAATCCGGCCGTGACTTTTCGGGAAATGAGGTGGGTTTCAGAAAAAGAATAGGATTTACCGATGGAATCGATGAAGAGACAAGGTCTGTCTAGGAATTAAGAGAGGTTTTGGAGGCAGTAAATATGGAGAGGTAGGTAGTTGGAGATGGGAATGTTAGGAAGCTTTGGTTGAAAACATGGGTGTCGGAACATGAAGACCTATGAATGCATGACGAATTTCGCACAATTTTGGAAGAGAAGCATGAGGCCAACGCCTTTTTTTATAGCAAGGAGTGATAATCCGGCTGTGACTTTCTAGGAAATGAGGTGGGTTTCAGAGAAAGAATAAGATTTACCGGGGGAATCGATGATGAGATAGGGTCTGTCCAGCGATTAATAGAGGTTTTGGAGGTAGTAAATGTAGAGACGTAGGTGGTTGGAGATGGGAATGTTAGGAAGCTCTAATTGGAAAACATGGGTTTTGGAAGATGAAGACCTATGAACGCAAGACGAATTCGACACAATTTTGGAAGAGAAGCATGATGACATCACCTTTTTTGATACCAAGGAGTGATAATCCGGCAATGACTTTCGGGGTAATGAGGTATGTTTCAGAGAAAGTATAGGATTTAGCGGTGGAATTGATGATGAGACAGGGTCTGTGTAGGAATTAAGAGAGGTTTTGGAGGCAGTAAATGTTGAGAGGTAGGTGGTTGGAGACGGGAATGTTAGGAAGCTTTGATTGGAAAACATGTGTTTTGGAGGATGATGACCTATGAATGCAAGACGAATTTGGCACAATTTTGGAAGAGAAGCATGATGAGATCGCCTTTTTTTATACCAAGGAGTGATAATCCGGCAGTGACTTTTTTGGAAATGAGGTGGGTTTCAGAGAAAGAATAGGATTTACCGATGGAATCGAAGATGAGACAGGGCCTGTCTAGGAATAAAGAGAGGTTTTGGAGGCAGTAAATATGGAGAGGTAGGTAGTTGGAGATGTGAATGTTAGGTAGTTTTGACTGGAAAAAATGGGTTTCTGAAGATGAAGTCCTATGAATGCAAGATGAATTCGGCAAAGTTTTGGAAGAGAAGCGCGATGACATCGCCTTTTTTGATACCAAGGAGTGATAATCCGGCAGTGACTTTTTGGGAAATGAGGTGGGTTTCAGAGAAAGAATAGGATTTACCGGTGGAATCGATGATGAGACGGGGTCTGTCTAGGAATTAAGAGAGGTTTTGGAGGCAGTAAATGTGGAGAGGTAGGTGGATGGAGATGGGAATGTTAGGAAGCTTTGATTGGAAAACATGGGTTTTGGAAGATGATGACCAATGAATGCATGATGAATTCGGCACAGGTTTGGAAGAGAAGCATGATGACATCGCCTTTTTTGATACCAAGGAGTGATAATCCGGCCGTGACTTTCTGGGAAATGAGGTGGGTTTCAAAGAAAGAATAGGATTTACCGGTGGAATCGATGATGAGACAGGGTCTGTCTAGGAGTTCAGAGAGGTTTTAGAGGCAGTAAATATGGAGAGGTAGGTAGTTGGAGATGGGAATGTTAGGAAGCTTTGGTTGGAAAACATGGGTGTCAGAACATGAAGACCTATGAATGCAAGACGAATTCGGCACAGTTTTGGTAGAGAAGCATGAGTACAACGCCTTTTTTGATACCAAGGAGTGATAATCTGGCTATGACTTTCTAGGAAATGAGGCGGGTTTCAGAGAAAGAATAAGATTTACCGGTGGAATCGATGATGAGATAGGGTCTGCCTAGGAATTAAGAGAGGTTTTAGAGGTAGTAAATGTAGAGACGTAGGTGGTTAAAGATGGGAATGTTAGGAAGCTTTGATTGGAAAACATGGGTTTCAGAAGATGAAGACCTATGAATGCAAGACGAATTCGGTACAGTTTTGGAAGGGAAGCATAATGACATCGCCTTTTTCGATACCAAGGAGTGATAATCGGGCTGTGACTTTCGGGGAAATGAGGTGGGTTTCAGAGAAGGATAGGATTTACCGGTGGAATCGATGATGAGATAGGGTCTGTCTTGGAATTAAGAGTGGTTTTGGAGGCAGTAAATGTGGAGAGGTAGGTGATTAGAGATGGGAATGTTAGGATGCTTTTTTTGGAAAACATGGGTTTCGGAAGATGAAGACCTATGAATGCAAGACGAATTCGGCACAGTTTTGGTAGAGAAACATGATGACATTGCCTTTTTGATTCCAAGGAGTGATAATCCGGCAGTGACTTTCTGGAAATGAGGTGGGTTTCAGAGAAAGAATAGGATTTACCGGTGGAATCGATGATGAGACAGGGTCTGTCTAGGAATTAAGAGAGGTTTTCGAGGTAGTAAATGTAGAGACGTAGGTGGCTGGAGATGGGAATGTTAGGAAGCTTTGATTGGAAAACATGTGTTTCGGAAGATGAAGACCTATGAATGCAAGACGAGTTCGGCACAGTTTTGGAAGAGAAGCATCATGACATCGCCTTTTTTGATACCAAGGAGTGATAATCCGGCAGTGACTTTCTGGTAAATTAGGTGGGTTTTAGGGAAAGAATAGGATTTACCGGTGGAATCGATGATGAGACAGGGTTCTGTCTAGGAATTAAGAGAGGTTTTGGAGGCAGTAAATGTTGAGAGCTAGGTGGTTGGAGATGGGAATGTTAGGAAGCTTTGATTGGAAAACAAGGGTTTTGGAAGATGAACACCTATGAATGCAAGACGAATTCGGCACAGTTTCGGAAGAGAAGGATGATGGCATCGCCTTTTTTGATACCAAGGAGTGATAGTTCGGCACTGACTTTTTGGTAAATGAGTTGGGTTTTAGAGAAAGAATAGGATTTACCGATGGAATCGATGATGAGACAGGGTCTGTCTAGGAATTAAGAGAGGTTTTGGAGGCAGTAAATAGGGAGAGGTAGGTTGTTGGAGATGGGAATGTTAGGAAGCCTTGGTTGGAAAACATGTGTGTCGGAACATGAGGACCCATGAATGCAAGACGAATTCGGCACAGTTTTGGTAGAGAAGCATGGGGACAACGCCTTTTTTGATTCAAAGGAGTGATAATCCGGCTGTGACTTTCTAGGAAATGAGGTGGGTTTCAGAGAAAGAATAAGATTTACTGGGGGAATCGATGATGAGATAGGGTCTGCCTAGGAATTAAGAGAGGTTTTGGAGGTACTAAATGTAGAGACGTAGGTGGTTGGAGATGGGAATGTTAGGAAGTTTTGATTGGAAAAAATGGCTTTCGGAAGATGAAGACCTATGAATGCAAGATGAAGTCGGCACCGTTTTGGAAGAGAAGCATGATGACCTCGCCTTTTCTGATAGCGAGGAGTGATAATCCGGCAGTGACTTTCGGGGAAATGAGGTGGGTTTCAGAGAAAGTATAGGATTTACCGGTGGAATCGACGTTGAGACAGGGTCTGTCTAGGAATTAAGAGAGGTTTTGGAGGCAGTAAATGTTGAGAGGTAGGTTGCTGGAGATGGGAATGTTAGGAAGCTTTGATTGGAAAACATGGGTTTTGGAAGATGATGACCAATGAATGCAAGACGAATTCGGCACAATTTTGGAAGAGAAGCATGATGACATCGCCTTTTTTGATACCAAGGAGTGATAATCCGGCCGTGACTTTTTGGGAAATAGGTGGGTTTCAGAGAAAGAATAGGATTTACCGACGGAATCGATGATGAGACAGGGTCTTTCTAGGAATTAAGAGAGGTTTTGGAGGCAGTAAATATAGAGAGGTAGGTAGTTGGAGATGGGAATGTCAGGAAGCTTTGGTTGGAAAACATGGGTGTCGGAACATGAAGACCTATGAATGCAAGGCGAATTCGGCACAGTTTTGGTAGAGAAGCATGAGGACAATGCCTTTTTTGATACCAAGAGTGATAATCCCGCTGTGACTTTCTAGGAAATGAGATGGGTTTCAGAGAAAGAATAAGATTTACCGGATGAATCGATGATGAGATTGGGTCTGTCTAGGAATTAAGAGAGGTTTTGGAGGTAGTAAATGTAGAGACGTAGGTGGCTGGAGATGGGAATGTTAGGAAACTTTGATTGGAAAACATGTGTTTCGGAAGATGAAGACCTATGAATGCAAGACGAATTCGGCACAATTTTGGAAGAGAAGCATGATGACATCGCCTTTTTTGATACCACGAAGTGATAATCCGGCAATGACTTTCGGGCTAACGAGGTATGTTTTTGAGAAAGTATAGGATTTAGCGGTGGAATCAATTATGAGACAGGGTCTGTCTAGGAATTAAGAGAGGTTTTGGATGCAGTAAATCTTGAGAGGTAGGGGGTTGGAGACGGGAATGTTAGGAAGTTTGATTGGAAAACATGGGTATTGGAAGATGAAGACCTATGAATGCAAGGCGAATTCGGCCCAGTTTTGGAAGAGAAGCATGATGACATCGCCTTTTTTGATACGAAGCAGTGATAATCTGGCGGTGACTTTTTGGGAAATGAGGTGGGTTTCAGAGAAAGAATAGGATTTACCGATGGAATCGATGATGAGACAGGGTCTGTCAAGGAATTAAGAGAGGTTTTGGAGGCAGTAAATTTGGAGAGGTAGGTAGTTGGAGATGGGAATGTTAGGTAGTTTTGATTGGAGAAAATGGGTTTCGGAAGATGAAGTTCTATGAATGCAAGATGAATTCGACACAATTTTGGAAGAGAAGCATGATGACATCGCCTTTTTTGATAGCAAGGAGTGATAATCCGACAGTGAGTTTCTGGGAAATGAGGTGGGTTTCAGGGAAAGACTAGGATTTACCGGTGGAATCGATGATGAGATAGGGTCTGTCTAGGAATTAAGAGAGGTTTTGGAGGCAGTAAATGTGGAGAGGCAGGTGGTTGGAGATGGTAATGTTAGGATGCCTTGATTGGATAACATGGGTTTCGGAAGATGAAGACATATGAATGCAAGACAAAGTCGGCACAGTTTTTGAAGAGAAGCATGATGACATCGCCTTTTTTGATACCAAGTGATAATCCGGTAGTGACTTTCTGGAAATGAGGTGGGTATCAGAGAAAGAATAGGATTTACCGGTGGAATCGATGATGAGACGGGGTCTGTCTAGGAATTAAGAGAGGTTTTGGAGGCAGTAAATGTGGAGAGGTAGGTGGATGGAGATGGGAATGTTATGAAGCTTTGATTGGAAAACATGGGTCTTGGAAGATGAAGACCTATGAATGCAAGACGAATTCGGCGCAGTTTTGGAAGAGAAGGATGATGGCATTGCCTTTTTTGATACCAAGGAGTGATAATCGCAGTGACTTTTTGGGAAATGAGTTGTGTTTCCGAGAAAGAATAGGATTTACCGATGGTATCGATGATGAGACAGGGTCTGTCTAGGAATTAAGAGAGGTTTTGGAGGCAGTAAATATGGAGAGGTAGGTAGTTGGAGATGGGAATGTTTGGAAGCTTTGGTTGGAAAACATGGGTGTCGGAACATGAAGACCTATGAATGCAAGACGAATTCGGCACAGTTTTGGTAGAGAAGCATGGGGACAACGCCTTTTTTGATACAAAGGAGTGATAACCCGGCTGTGACTTTCTAGGAAATGAGGTGGGTTTCCGAGAAAGAATAAGATTTACCGGGGGAATCGATGATGAGATACGGTCTGTCTTGGAATTAAGAGAGGTTTTGGAGGTAGTAAATGTAGAGACGTAGGTGGTTGGAGATGGGAATATTAGGAAGTTTTGATTGGAAAAAATGGGTTTCGGAAGATGAAGACCTATGAACGCAAGATGAATTCGGCACAGTTTTGGAAGAGAAGCTTGATGACATCGCCTTTTCTGATAGCAAGGAGTGATAATCCGACAATGACTTTCGGGGAAATGAGGTGGGTTTCAGAGAAAGTATAGGATTTACCGGTGGAATCGATGATGAGACAGGGTCTGTCTAGGAATTAAGAGAGGTTTTGGAGGCAGTAAATGTCGATAGGTAGGTGGTTGGAGATGGGAATGTTAGGAAGCTTTGATTGGAAAACATGCGTTTTGGAAGATGAAGACCAATGAATGCAAGGCGAATTCGGCACAGTTTTGGAAGAGAAGCATGATGACATCGCCTTTTTTGATACCAAGGAGTGATAATCCGGTCGTGACTTTTTGGGAAATGAGGTGGGTTTCAGAGAAAGAATAGGATTTACCGATGGAATCGATGATGAGACAGGATCTGTCTAGGAATTAAGAGAGGTTTTGGAGGCAGTAAATATGGAGTGGTAGGTAGTTGGAGATGGGAATGCTAGGAAGCTTTGGTTAGAAAACATGGGTGTCGGAACATGAAGACCTATGAATGCAAGATGAATTCGGCACAGTTTTGGTAGAGAAGCATGAAGACCACGCTTTTTTTGATACCAAGGAGTGATAATCCCGCTGTGACTTTCTAGGAAATGAGGTGGGTTTCAGAGAAAGAATAAGATTTACCGGATCCATCGATGATGAGATTGGGTCTATCTAGGAATTAAAAGAGGTTTTGGAGGTAGTAAATGTAGAGACGTAGGTGGCTGGAGATGGGAATGTTAGGAAGCTTTGATTGGAAAACATGTGTTTCGGAAGATGAAGACCTATGAATGCAAGACGAATTCGGCACAGTTTTGGAAGAGAAGCATGATGACATCGCTTTTTTTGATACCAAGGAGTGATAATCCGGCAATGACTTTCGGGGTAATGAGGTGTGTTTCAGAGAAAGTATAGGATTTAGCGGTGGAATCGATGGTGAGACAGGGTCTGTCTAGGAATTAAGAGAGGTTTTGGAGGCAGTAAATGTTGAGAGGTAGGTGGTTGGAGACGGGAATGTTAGGAAGTTTGATTGGAAAACATGGGTATTGGAAGATGAAGACCTATGAATGCAGGGCAACTTCGGCACAGTTTTGGAAGAGAAGCATGATGACATCACCTTTTTTGATACCAAGGAATGATAATCTGGCAGTGACTTTTTGGGAAATGAGGTGGGTTTCGGAGAAAGAATAGGATTTACCGATGGAATCGATGATGAGACAGGGTCTGTCAAGGAATTAAGAGAGGTTTTGGGGGCAGTAAATTTGGAGAGGTAGGTAGTTGGAGATGGGAATGTTAGGTGGTTTTGATTGGAAAAAATGGGTTTCGGAAAATTATTCCGGGATTTGTGCTTATGTAAGGTTAATTAGTGGTAAGGTTAGTGGGACGTCACCCAAGTCGCGTTAGGTTAGGTCATATTGCAGAGAGTGCGTGTAGACCGTGTATACCTGTAAGTCGTTGACAGACGTGCTAGCCCGAACCTTTAGTGAGCACCTTATATGGTATCAGAGCCAAGTTTAATTCTAGACATAATATACTATAAATTAAATAAATTATACATATATGATCACCTCATAATCATGACAGAACAACAAGACAATACCGTAGAAATACCAGGAAATGAATCCGTAACAACTGTAGGAAATACAGTCTCATCCATAGCCGAAGCAGCAGAAATGGTAGCTTACCAGGATGTTAAGGACACTTTAGATAAGTGGACCATACCAACCGTAGATCCAAAAACAATTTACAAAAAAGGACATTTTAAGTTTTTCAGTAAAACCATAATCAAGACATTTGAACATGCATCTTGTATACAGACAAATGATGAAATAATCGGATTAATTCATATTAATGATTTCATCCCTTTCATCAGAACACACAAGTACATCCATATAGGATTAGTACAAATAGCCTTTAAACCATTGACTCTTTTGGATCAAAATACCAGTATTCAATGTACACTTCGTGATGGAAGATGTCTTAACTAGAAAGCATCCCTTATGGGGGCAATTGAAACTAGTCTCTCACATGGACCAGTTTATTTTGACATTTATCCAAATCTTAGCATAGCCATGACTGATGCTAATCTTTCCGATGTTTTAGAACTACGAGTTCTTACTAATGGTTATGAGTATAAACCTGGATCTCCTCCTTTTTCAGTATATTCCAGAATCTACCTTAAGGCTTTAACAACGTTAAATCCTTATATTCGAAAGAAAACTGAATCAAGAAAAACCGTATTAATTGAAACAAATCTTTACAGCAGTCAGGTAGCAGTACCTAGGTTAATCCCCTGGACGGATATAACCTTTCCTGATAGATGGCATATTTCCAATGCTGTTCCTCCAAGGCCTATTGCGCAGCATAACCTTGAGGATGTAATCCAAACACAAGGAGGTAATGTTTATCTCCAATTCCAGAAACCATTGCTTACCAGAAGTACTTCTTCTAATGCTAGTTTTAGAACAGCACCAAGAAGTTTTTCTAACAACATTTTTCGATCTATTCCACCTTATAGAGTAGATCTTCCAGAATCCAGCAGACAGTCTGTAGATTCTATCCTTCAACAGATACCATCCAGGCCACCAAGTAGGCCTTCTAGCGATCCTCAAGAAGATCCAATGAATTCAGAAATCCAGGGAATCCGATTATCCCAAAATAGGATTCCTCATGGTGTTTACACAACACCACCACCAGATAGCCCAACGGCCAGTGATATGAATTTTGAAATTTAATGGATTTTACACCTGGAAGTGAAAACCGAAAAATTCTGAACCAGGAATTTAATCAGACAAAATATAAAGAATTCCGGACATGGTATTTTGCTAACCATAGTCCTGATCAGTTAGCACAATATAAGGCCCAGTATTATCAACATCTGGAGCTACAACAGAAACTCATACCATTTGTAGAATGGTTTAATCAATTAGTATCCCCTCAACTGCATATTATTGAAGATCAGTATAAGACTTGGACTACAACTGAAGGACAAGTAATCAGCTCTATTCATCCGCCACCACAAGCATTAGAGCTAGCTCCTAACGGTGAAACAACCAGGCAACCTTTAGTAGCAACTACTTATCTCGATGCCCAATCGGGACGATTTGCTAAAACCGATTATATTAAATTGGTTGATTTTGGACTTATCATTCGACAGCATAATTATACCAATTTAATTTGCCAAACCATGGGTAAACAATTAACCCGAATTGAAGAAGCTGTTTCTACCTTTAAGGATAGAAGTCTAGCCTTACCAGTAACAGGGTCTTCAACACTTCACCCAGTTTCCATCAAACCACCCTTAGAAGTTACTAACTTTAAGTTAAAAGCTTCTAATACCGAATTCATGGATACTCTGCTTCAACGAATGCAGAATCTGCAAGTCCGTCCACCTGAATCCAGTAGGCCACCTGAACCTCCTAGTGGATCAATTCAAATGCTCAGAGCTGAGCCAATATCTGTATCCGATGACACAGACTTATCACCCGAACAAATTAATGAAATTCAAATGAATTTCCAAGAACCTTCAACAGTTAATAAACTTCATTCATATAGTTCTGCTCGACCAGCCATGTTACCTCCAAGTAGGAATTACTATGCCCGGCCAACTCCTCCTGATGTTCTCTATGAAGAGACTTATATCAATGACCAGGGCAGTTATCATGGTAAAACCATCTATGAATGGAACATAGATGGCGAATCTGAATATGGCATTTATAAGAAATTACATCAAATGTTGATGTATGCCACAGTCTGCCGACAATACAGCAATCAGGATCAAGCCATTGCTAAATTCATTATTAATGGCTTTACCGGCCAACTTAAAGGATGGTGGGATAATATCCTCACCACCACTCAACAGTTAGAAATTCTCAACTCTATTAAAGTTGAAGTTGATCCAACTACCCGTCAACCCGTTCAACAGCAAGATGCTGTTTACACTCTCATCCAGACCATTATTCTCCATTTTATTGGCACCAGTACTAGTTCCGCCGATCGTGGTCGAGAACTTCTCCAGAATTTACGATGTCCATCCCTTACCCATTTTCGTTGGTATAAGGATGTTTTCCTCATCAAGGTCATGCAACGACCTGATGGCAACAGTACTCAATGGAAAGCCAAATTTATTGATGGCCTTCCTACCCTCTTTGCTAAACGAGTCCGAGAAAAACTTCGGGACCGCCATGACCGGATGTCTATTCCTTATGAACAGTATACTTATGGACAACTTTGTTCCATTATAACCGACGAAGGTTTATCCCTTTGTAATGACTTAAAACTTCATTATCAGATGAAGCAACAGCACCTTACAGGACGAAAGGAGTTAGGTGAATTTTGTGAACAATTTGCCTATGAACCAGTCATCAAATATCCTGGAAAGACTAGAAAAGCCTCTAGCAAACAACCGACGAAGTTTTACCAAAAAAAGTCACATAGGACTAGCCATCCTAAAACCAGTAAGAAGTTTTATCCCAAACATACAAAAAAGGATAAAGGGAAAAGAAAATCAGAAGTAAAATGCTATAAGTGTGGCCAAACAGGACATTACGCTAACTGTTGTAAATCCAAAGCTAAATCAAAGATTAATGAATTAAATCTTGATTCAGACATTAAAGAACAGATAATTCAAGCCCTTGAAGCCAAAGAAAATTCCACCGAAGAAGATAATCCATTTGATGATGAGATTAACCAGCTTTATTCAACTACCAGTAGTAGTAACGATGAACAAGAACAAGAGAATTCTTGCCCTTGTACAAATCAGGATCATGTATCAGAAATTAATTACTGGAAATCCATAGTAGAAATGAATGGTTTAAATCTAGGTGAACCTAGCAGTATTAATGTTTTAACAGACACCCAAAAGGACATGCTCGCAGTAGCTGACCAAATCCAGGATTCAGAAATAAAAATAAAATATTTGAAGATGTGTTATGAACACCAACAAACAGTACAAGAAACACCACTAATACCCGATTATTCTTATAATCTCCAAAATGTCATCAACAGAATTCATACTACCCCCATACTCGAACAGCCAACTACTCTACAGGACTTAAAGATGGAAATTAACATCTTAAAAACAGAAGTTAAACATTTGCAAACAGCCAGTGCAGCAGCAATTAAAGATATAAAATATCTTCATACTAAGCTGCCAAAACAAACAGAATTGGAAAAAGGAAAAGAAACTGAATAGAAGAATGAGGAATCTGAATCCTCAACACCATATTTGTTGCTTGTAAATTAAGTTACTTTTCAGAAATGGTATATTAAAATATCATTTATAATAAAACCAGATTTTATTATCAAAGATGCTATTGCTTTAGTAGATAGTGGAGCAGATATGAACTGTATCCAAGAAGGAATAGTTCCAACCAGGTATTTTGAAAAAACCACTCAGAGTTTGACCAGTGCAAGTGGCAATTCACTCCAAATCAGGTATAAAATTCCAGAAGCTTATATTTGTAACCAAGATTTATGTCTACCTACATCCTTTGTATTAGTCAGAAATCTTGCTACAAATATCATATTAGGCACTCCTTTCCTCTGTCTTCTTATGCCTATCTAGAAAATTGACCAATCAGGAATCTATTCCCAATTACAGGGAAAATCTGTTATTTTTGAATTTATTACTCAACCGTATACTAAAGAGCTAGATCAAATTCGTGATTTAGTTACTTTTAAACAAAACCAGATAAATTTCCTACAAAAAGAAGTTCAATTTTTAACAACAGAACAAAGGTTACAACAACCTTCTTTACAACAGAAAATTAAGATAATAGAAAAAGAATTTCAAACAGAAGTCTGTGGTACTATTCCAAATGCTTTTTGGGATCGTAAGAAACATACAGTTACATTACCGTATGAACCCGATTTTGATGAAATATATATTCCAACTAGAGCTCGCCCTAGTCAGATGAAAAAGGAATATATGGAATTATGTAAAACCGAAATTCAAAGTCTTCTTGAAAAGAAACTAATCCGCCCTAGTCAATCTCCTTGGAGCTGTACTGCATTCTATGTTAATAAAAATGCAGAAATTGAGCGTGGAGTTCCTCGCCTCGTTATCAATTACAAACCATTAAATGACAAATTAAAATGGATCAGGTATCCAATTCCGAATAAAAAAGATCTTTTAGATCGCTTACAGGATGCAATCATATTTTCTAAATTTGATCTCAAATCAGGATATTGGCAGATCCAAATTGCAGAATAGGATCGTTATAAAACTGCTTTTACAGTACCATTTGGGCATTATGAATGGAATGTTATGCCATTTGGCTTAAAAAATGCCCCATCAGAATTTCAACATATCATGAATGATATTTTTAATCCGTATACAGAATTTACTTTATCCTACATTGATGATGTTCTTATCTTTTCTTCATCAATCGAACAGCATATTAAACATCTTCATATTTTCAAGCATGTTCTTATCCGTAATGGTTTGATACTTTCTGCACCAAAGATGCAGTTATTCCAAACAACAGTTCGATACTTAGGACATAATATCTCCAATGGAAGTATTATTCCTATTAACCGCAGTATTGAGTTTGCTTCCAAATTCCCTGATGAAATCAAGGACAAGACCCAATTACAGAGATTCTTAGGAAGTCTTAATTATATCCGTGATTATTATCATCAACTATCTGCAGATGCCAGCATTTTATACACCAGACTAAGAAAGAATCCTCCCCCATGGGATCAAGAGCATACTTTAGCTGTTCGCAGAATCAAGGCTAAAGTTCAACAGTTACCATGTTTACAGTTACCTAATCCTAATTGGAAGAAAATAGTGGAAACTGATGCTTCTAATGAAGGATTTGGTGGGATTCTAAAGCAACTTAATCCCAAAGTCCAGAAAGCATTCTACCTGAATCAATCCGAACTGCTTTTAATGAATGGCATGTGGCTTATTCTAGGGCCTATGCTTATTTAAATAAAAACCGTGATCTGTCTATTAGTAAATCCTTAGTCCATTTTACTATCTGATTCAGTATCCCTTGGATATGGAAATGGGACTTTGCATGTGATTACCAGAACAAGGTACCCCGCCTTAAGAGGATTTTCTTTGTCAAATGATGGGATAAGGGTATGATTAAATACATAATACAAGTATAAAGAAAACAAATTACAACATATATGATCTCATGAATTTACTGTTGAGGTGGGGGTCTTTGGACTGCCCACGCAACTATCTGTTCGTTAATCAGAGTCTGCAAATCGGCTATACTCCTATCACACTCTGATATACGATCAGATATATATTGTTGAGTATAGATATCTACTGGTGTATTAAGATAATAATTTTTCTGATTTTGCCAAAATTCTAATAAGGCAACATACTGTTCTAAAGCATTAACAGAAGGCATGCATACTTACAACCATGGACGATGTTCACGAAAGCTTCAACTTATTATTGAGGAAGTACGACTATTTTACAAGAGGGGTTTGGAGAGATTACAAAGAAAGAAAAGAATATTCTAAAATTCACTCTGCTTCAACAAGGGTGAAGCCTTCCCTTTTATAATACAAAATCGGATAAAAGAGGGACAGGTGACAAGCTGGGATTGGACCGACGAGTTACACCTTATCCTTATATTCTGTGCTTTTTGGATAGTGGAGACAGCATCTCCTTTTGCTGGTAGTGGGCATCTTCTTTTGCCAAAGTTGTTTGTCTTGTTGTGCCGACACTTTAGTGCTCGTGTCCTTTTCCTTTACTGTTTTTGTCTTTAGCTATCTTTTCAGCAATGACAGCTGTAAGGGAATCCCAAAAGTCGCCAAGGTTGGGCTCCTCATCTTCTGGTAACTGTGATTCTCCTGCCAACACGTGTTCGGCTGGATCAGAGTCTGGTTCAGATGGAGGCTGACTGGTGCCTGATCTCATGGAGGCATCATCATCCTGGGGAACTGTTTGGAGAAATTGCTCTTTCAAAAAATCCATACTTTTCATAATTATATCATTTTCTGAAAGATGAGGATACTGTTGTCTCAATTCCTTTTGGATTTGAACAAAAGGATTGCTAGCTAATGCTGGTGGTGTTGGAAGAGCAGGTTGCTTGACGGATTCCCAACATGCTTGAGTATGCTGTTGAATTTTCTGGACAGTTTCTGTTAGAATAGGGTTCATACCCTTATCCCACCATTTGACAAAGAAAATCCTCTTAAGGCGGGGTACCTTGTTCTGGTAATCACATGCAAAGTCCCATTTCCATATCCAAGGGATACTGAATCGGATAGTAAAATGAACTAAGGATTTACTGATAGACAGATCACGGTTTTTATTTAAATAAGCACAGGCCCTAGAATAAGCCACATGCCATTCATTAAAAGCAGTTCGGATTGATTCGGGTAGAATGTCAAGGGAAAGCCCAAATTTATCCCACCACACGAGGAACCAGTTAGGGACATCGTATTTGAGCAAGTCAGGAAATGAGGTGGGTTTCAGAGAAAGAATAAGATTTACCGGATCAATCGATGATGAGATTGGGTCTATCTAGGAATTAAAAGAGGTTTTGGAGGTAGTAAATGTAGAGACGTAGGTGGCTGGAGATGGGAATGTTAGGAAGCTTTGATTGAGAAACATGGGTTTCAGAAGATGAAGACCTATGAATGCAAGACGAATTCGGCACAGTTTTGGAAGAGAAGCATGATGACATCGCCTTTTTTGATACCAAGGAGTGATAATCCGGCAATGACTTTCGGGGTAATGAGGTGTGTTTTAGAGAAAGTATAGGATTTAGCGGTGGAATCGATGATGAGACAGGGTCTGTCTAGGAATTAAGAGAGGTTTTGGAGGAAGTAAATGTTGAGAGGTAGGTGGTTGGAGACGAGAATGTTAGGAAGTTTGATTGGAAAACATGGGTATTGGAAGATGAAGACCTATGAATGCAAGGCGACTTCGGCACAGTTTTGGAAGAGAAGCATGATGACATCGCCTTTTTTGACACCAAGGAAAGATAATCTGGCTGTGACTTTTTGGGAAATGAGGTGGGTTTCGGAGAAAGAATAGGATTTACCGATGGAATCGATGATGAGACAGGGTCTGTCAAGGAATTAAGAGAGGTTTTGGAGGGAGTAAATTTGGAGAGGTAGGTAGTTGGAGATGGGAATGTTAGGTAGTTTTGATTGGAAAAAATGGGTTTTGGAAGATGAAGTCCTATGAATGCAAGACGAATTCGGCACAGTTTTGGAAGAGAAGCATGATGACATCGCCTTTTTTGATACCAAGGAGTGATAATCCGACAGTGACTTTCTGGGAAATGAGGTGGGTTTCCGAGAAAGAATACGATTTACCGGTGGAATCGATGATGAGATAGGGTCTGTCTAGGAATTAAGAGAGGTTTTGGAGGCAGTAAATGTGGAGAGGTAAGTGGTTGGAGATGGTAATGTTAGGATGCTTTGATTGGATAACATGGGTTTCGGAAGATGAAGACATATGAATGCAAGACGAAGTCGGCACAGTTTTTGAAGAGAAGCATGATGACATCGCTTTTTGATACCGAGTGATAATCCGGCAGTGACTTTCTGGGAAATGAGTTGGGTATCAGAGAAAGAATAGGATTTACCAGTGGAATCGATGATGAGACGGGGTCTGTCTAGGAATTCAGAGAGGTTTTGGAGGCAGTAAATGTGGAGAGGTAGGTGGATGGAGATGGGAATGTTAGGAAGCTTTGATTGGAAAATATGGGGTTCGGGAGATGAAGACCGAGGAATGCAAGGCAAATTCGGCAAAGTTTTGGTAGAGAAACATAATGACATCGCCTTTTTTGATACCAAGGAATAATAATCCGGCAGTGACTTTCTGGAAATGAGGTGGGTTTCAGAGAATGAATAGGATTTACCGGTGGAATCGATGATGAGACAGGGTCTGTCTAGGAATTAAGAGAGGTTTCGGAGGCAGTAAATGTGGAGTGGTAGGTGGATGGAGATGGGAATGTTAGGAAGCTTTGATTGGAAAACATGGGTTTGGGGAGATGAACACCGATGAATGCAAGGCAAATTCGGCACAGTTTTGGCAGAGAAACATAATGACATCGCCTTTTTTGATACCAAGGAATAATAATCCGGCAGTGACTTTCTGGAAATGAGGTGGGTTTCAGAGAAGGAATAGAATTTACCGTGGAATCAATGATGAGACAGGGTCTGTCTAGGAATTAAGAGAGGTTTCGGAGGCAATAAATGTGGAGAGGTAGGTAGTTGGAGATGGGAATGTTATGAAGCTTTGGTCGGAAAACATGGGTGTCAGAACGTGATGACCTATGAATGCAAGACGAATTCGGCACATTTTTGGTAGAGAAGCACGAGTACAACGCCTTTTTTGATACCAAGGATTGATAATCTGGCTATGACTTTCTAGGAAATGAGGTGGGTTTCAGAGAAAGAATAAGATTTTCCGGTGGAATCGATGATGAGATAGGGTCTGTCTAGGAATTAAGAGAGGTTTTGGAGGTAGTAAATGTAGAGACGTAGGTGGTTGGAGATCGGAATGTTAGGAAGCTTTGACCGGAAAACATGGGTTTCGGAAGATGAAGACCTATGAATACAAGACGAATTCGGCACAGTTTTGGAAGAGAAGTATAATGACATCGCCTTTTTTCGATACCATGTAGTGATAATCCGGCACTGACTTTCGGGGAAACGAGGTGGGTTTCAGAGAAAGTATAGGATTTATCGGTGGAATCGATGATGAGACAGGGTCTGTCTAGGAATTAAGAGAGGTTTCGAAGGCAGTAAATGTGGAGAGGTAGGTGATTGGAGATGGGAATGTTAGGAAGCTTTTATTGGAAAACGTATGTTTCGGAAGATGAAGACCTATGAATGCAAGACGAATTCGGCACAGTTTTGGTAGAGAAACATGATGACATCGCCTTTCTGATTCCAAGGAGTGATAATCCGGCAGTGACTTTCTGGAAATGAGGTGGGTTTCAGAGAAAGAATAGGATTTACTGGTGGAATCGATGATGAGACAGGGTCTGTCTAGGAATTAAGAGAGGTTTCGGAGGCAGTAAATGTAGAGAGGTTGGTGGATGGAGATGGGAATATTAGGAAGCTTTGATTGGAAAACATGGGTTTCAGGAGATGAAGTCCTATGAATGGAAGACGAATTCGGCACAGTTTTGGAAGAGAAGCATGATAACATCGCCATTTTTGATACCAAGGAGTGATAATCCGGCAGTGACTTTCCCGGAAATTAGGTGGCTTTTGGGGAAAGAACAGGATTTACTAGTGGAATCGATGATGAGACAGGGGTCTGTCTAGGAATTAAGAGAGGTTTTGGAGGCAGTAAATGTTGAGAGGTAGGTGGTTGGAGATGGGAATGTTAGGAAGCTATGATTGGAAAACATGGGTTTTGAAAGATGAAGACCTGTGAATGCAAGACGAATTCGGCACAGTTTTGGAAGATAAGGATGGTGGCATCACCTTTTTTGATACCAAGGAGTGATAATCCGGCAGTGACTTTTTGGGAAATGAGCTGGGTTTCAGAGAAAGAATAGGATTTACCGATGGAATCGATGATGAGACGGGGTCTGTCTAGGAATTAAGAGAGGTTTTGGACGCAGTAAATATGGAGAGGTAGGCAGTTGGAGATGGGAATGTTAGGAAGCTTTGGTTGGAAAACATGGGTGTCGGAACATGAAGACCTATGAATGGAAGATGAAGTCGGCACAGTTTTGGTAGAGAAGCATGGGGAGAACGCCTTTTTTGATACAAAGGAGTGATAATCCGGCTGTGACTTTCTAGGAAGTAAGGTGGGTTTCAAAGAAAGAATAAGATTTACCGGGGGAATCGATGATGAGATAGGGTTTGTCTAGGAATTAAGAGAGGTTTTGGAGGTAGTAAATGTAGAGACGTAGGTGGTTGGAGATGGGAATGTTAGGAAGTTTTGATTGGAAAAAATGGGTTTCGGGAGATGAAGACCTATGAATGCAAGATGAATTTGGCACAGTTTTGGAAGAGAAGCATGATGAGATCGCCTTTTCTGATAGCAAGTAGCGATAATCCGGCAGTGACTTTCGGGGAAATGAGGTGGGTTTCAGAGAAAGTATAGGATTTACCGGTGGAATCGATGATGAGACAGGGTCTGTCTAGGAATTAAGAGAGGTTTTGGAGGCAGTAAATGTTGAGAGGTAGGTGGTTGGAGATGGGAATGTTAGGAAGCTTTGATTGGAAAACATGGGTTTTGGAAGATGCAGACCGATGAATGGAAGATGAATTCGGCACAGTATTGGAAGAGAAACATGATGACATCGCCTTTTTTGATACCAAGGAGTGATAATCCGGTCGTGACTTTTTGGGAAATGAGGTGGGTTTCAGAGAAAGAATAGGATTTACCGACGGAATCGATGATGAGACAGGGTCTGTCTAGGATTTAAGAGAGGTTTTGGAGGCAGTAAATGTGGAGAGGTAGGTGGTTGGAGATGGGAATGTTAGGAATATTTGATTGGAAAACATGGGTTTCGAAGATGAAGACCTATGAATGCAAGACGAATTCGGCACAGTTTTGGAAGAGAAGCATGATGACATTGCCTTTTTTATACCAAGGAGTGATAATCCGGCAGTGACTTTCTGGGAAATGAGGTGGGTTTTAGAGAAAGAATAGGATTTAACGGTAGAATCGAAGATGAGACAGTGTCTGTCTAGGAATTAAGAAGGGTTTTGGAGACTGTAAATGTGGAGAGATAGGTGGTTGGGGATGGGAATGTTAGAAAGCTTTGATAGGAAAACATGGGTTTCGGAAGACGAAGACCTATGAATTCAAGGCGAATTCAGCACAGGTTTGGAAGAGACGCATCATGACATCGCCTTCTTTGATACCATGGAGTGATAATCCGGCAGTGACATTCGGGGAAATGAGGTGGGTTTCAGAGAAAGAATAAGATTTACCGGTGGAATGGAAGATTAGACAGGGCCCGTCTAGGAATTAAGAGAGATTTTGGAGGCAGTAAATGTGGAGAGACAGATGGTTGGAGATGGAAATGCTAGGATGCTTTCATTGGAAAACATGGGTTTCGGAAGATGAAGACCTATGAATGCAAGACGAATTCGGCACAATTTTTGAAGAGAAGCATGATGACGTCGCCTTTTTTAATACCAATGAGTGATAATCCGGCCGTAACTTTCTAGGAAATGAGGTGCGTTTCAGAGAAAGAATAGGATTTATCGGTGGAATCGATGATGAGATAGGGTCTGTCTAGGAATTAAGAGAGGTTTTGGAGGCAGTGAATGTGGAGAGGTAGGTGGTTGGAGATGGGAATGTTAGGAATCTTTGATTGGAAAACGTGGGTTTCGGAATATGAAGACCTATGAATGCAAGATGAATTCGGCACAGTTTTGGAAGAGAAGCATGATGACATCGCCTTTTTTGATACCAAGCAGTGATAATCCGGCTGTGACTTTCTGGGAAATGAGGTGGGTTTCAGAGAAAGAATAGGATTTACCGGTGGAATTGATGATGAGACAGGGTCTGTCTTTGAATTAAAGGAATGTTTTGGAGGCAGTAAATGTGGAGAGGTAGGTGGTTGGAGATGGGAATGTTAGGAATCTTTGATATGAAAACATGGGTTTCGGAAGATGAAGACCTATGAATGGAAGACAAATTCGGCACAGTTTTGGAAGAGAATCATGATGACATCGTCTTTTTTATACCAAGGAGTGATAATCCGGCAGTGACTTTCGGGGAAATGAGGTGGGTTTCAGGGAAAGAATAGGATTTAACGGTAGAATCGATGATGAGACAGTGTCTGTCTAGGAATTAAGAGGGGTTTTGGAGACTGTAAATGTGGAGAGATAGGTGGCTGGGGATGGGAATGTTAAAAAGCTTTGATCGGAAAACATCGGTTTCGGAAGACGAAGACCTATGAATTCAAGGCGAAGTCGGCACAGGTTTGGAAGAGACGCATCATGACATCGCCTTCTTTGATACCATGGAGTGATAATCCGGCAGTGACATTCGGGGAAATGAGGTGGGTTTCAGAGAAAGAATAAGATTTACCGGTGGAATGGATGGTTAGACAGGGCCCGTCTAGGAATTAAGAGAGATTTTGGAGGCAGTAAATGTGGAGAGACAGCTGGTTGGAGATGGAAATGCTAGGAAGCTTTGATTGGAAAACATGGGTTTCGGAAGATCAAGACCTATGAATGCAAGACGAATTCGGCACAATTTTTGAAGAGAAGCATGATGACGTCGCCTTTTTTGATACCAAGGAGTGATAATCCGGCAGTAACTTTCTAGGAAATGAGGTGCGTTTCTGAGAAAGAATAGGATTTACCGATGGAATCGATGATAAGATAGGGTCTGTCTAGGAATTAAGAGAGGTTTTGGAGGCAGTGAATGTGGAGAGGTAGGTGATTGGAGATGGGAATGTTAGGAATATTTGATTGGAAAACGTGGGTTTCGGAATATGAAGACCTATGAATGCAAGATGAATTCGGCACAGTTTTGGAAGAGAAGCATGATGACATCGCCTTTTTTGATACCAAGCAGTGATAATCCGGCTGTGACTTTCTGGGAAATGAGGTAGGTTTCAGAGAAAGAATAGTATTTACCGGTGGAATTGATGATGAGACAGGGTCTGTCTTTGAATTAAAGGAAGGTTTTGGAGGCAGTAAATGTGGAGAGGTAGGTGGTTGGAGATGGGAATGTTAGGAATCTTTGATTGGACAACATGGGTTTCGGAAGATGAAGACCTATGAATGCAAGACAAATTCGGCACAGTTTTGGAAGAGAAGCATGATGACATCGCCTTTTTTATACCAAGGAGTGATAATCCGGCAGTGACTTTCTGGGAAGTGAGGTGGGTTTCAGAGAAAGAATAGGATTTAACGGTAGAATCAATGATGAGACAGTGTATGTCTAGGAATTAAGAGGGGTTTTGGAGACAGTAAATGTGGAGAGATAGGTGGTTGGGGATGGGAATGTTAGAAAGCTTTGATAGGAAAACATGGGTTTCGGAAAACGAAGACCTATGAATTCAAGGCGAATTCGGCACAGGTTTGGAAGAGACGCATCATGACATCGCCTTCTTTGATACCATGGAGTGATAATCCGGCAGTGACATTCGGGGAAATGTGGTGGGTTTCAGAGAAAGAATAAGATTTACCGGTGGAATGGATGGTTAGACAGGGCCCGTCTAGGAATTAAGAGAGATTTTGGAGGCAGTAAATGTGGAGAGACAGCTGGTTGGAGATGGAAATGCTAGGAAGCTTTGATTGGAAAACATGGGTTTCGGAAGATCAAGACCTATGAATGCAAGACAAATTCGGCACAATTTTTGAAGAGAAGCATGATGACGTCGCCTTTTTTGATACCAATGAGTGATAATCCGGCCGTAACTTTCTAGGAAATGAGGTGCGTTTCAGAGAAAGAATAGGATTTATCGGTGGAATCGATGATGAGATAGGGTCTGTCTAGGAATTAAGAGAGGTTTTGGCGGCAGTGAATGTAGAGAGGTAGGTGGTTGGAGATGGGAATGTTAGGAATCTTTGATTGGAAAACGTGGGTTTCGGAATATGAAGACCTATGAATGCAAGATGAATTCGGCACAGTTTTGGAAGAGAAGCATGATGACATCGCCTTTTTTGATACCAAGCAGTGATAATCCGGCTGTGACTTTCTGGGAAAGGAGGTGGGTTTCAGAGAAAGAATAGGATTTACCGGTGGAATTGATGATGAGACAGGGTCTGTCTTTGAATTAAAGGAAGGTTTTGGAGGCAATAAATGTGGAGAGGTAGGTGGTTGGAGATGGGAATGTTAGGAATCTTTGATTGGAAAACATGGGTTTCGGAAGATGAAGACCTATGAATGCAAGACAAATTCGGCACAGTTTTGGAAGAGAATCATGATGACATCGCCTTTTTTATACCAAGGAGTGATAATCCGGCAGTGACTTTCGGGGAAATGAGGTGGGTTTCAGGGAAAGAATAGGATTTAACGGTAGAATCGATGATGAGACAGTGTCTGTCTAGGAATTAAGAGGGGTTTTGGAGACTGTAAATGTGGAGAGATAGGTGGCTGGGGATGGGAATGTTAGAAAGCTTTGATCGGAAAACATCGGTTTCGGAAGACGAAGACCTATGAATTCAAGGCGAAGTCGGCACAGGTTTGGAAGAGACGCATCATGACATCGCCTTCTTTGATACCATGGAGTGATAATCCGGCAGTGACATTCGGGGAAATGATGTGGGTTTCAGAGAAAGAATAAGATTTACCGATGGAATGGGTGATTAGACAGGGCCCGTCTAGGAATTAAGAGAGATTTTGGAGGCAGTAAATGTGGAGCGACAGCTGGTTGGAGATGGAAATGCTAGGAAGCATTGATTGGAAAACATGGGTTTCGGAAGATCAAGACCTATGAATGCAAGATGAATTCGGCACAATTTTTGAAGAGAAGCATGATGACGTCGCCTTTTTTGATACCAAGGAGTGATAATCCGGCAGTAACTTTCTAGGAAATGAGGTGCGTTTCAGAGAAAGAATAGGATTTACCGGTGGAATCGATGATGAGATAGGGTCTGTCTAGGAATTAAGAGAGCTTTTGGAGGCAGTGAATGTGGAGAGGTAGGTGGTTGGAGATGGGAATGTTAGGAATTTTTGACTGGAAAACATGGGTTTCGGAATATGAAGACCTATGAATGCAAGATGAATTCGGCCCAGTTTTGGAAGAGAAGCATGATGACATCGCCTTTTTTGATACCAAGCAGTGATAATCCGGCTGTGACTTTCTGGGAAATGAGGTGGGTTTCAGAGAAAGAATAGGATTTACCGATGGAATTGATGATGAGACAGGGTCTGTCTTAGAATTAAAGGAAGGTTTTGGAGGCAGTAAATGTGGAGAGGTAGGTGGTTGGAGATGGGACTATTAGGAAGCTTTGATTGGAAAACATGGGTTTCGGAATATGAAGACCTATGAATACAAGACGAATCCGGTACAGGTTTGGAAGAGCAGCATGATGACATCGCCTTTTTTGATACCAAGGAGTGATAATCCGGCAGTGACTTTCCGGGAAATGAGGTGGGTTTCAGAGAAAGAATAGGATTTACCGGTGGAATTAATGATGAGATAGGGTATGTCTAGGAATTAAGAGAAGTTTTGGAGGCAGTAAATGTGAAGAGGTAGGTGGTTGGAGATGGTAATGTTAGGAAGCTTTGATTGGAAAACGCCGGTTTCGCAATATGAAGACCTATGAATGCAGGACGAATTCGGCACAGTTTTGGTAGAAAAGCGTGATGACATTGCCTCTTTTGATACCAAGGAGTGATAATCCGGCAGTGACTTTCAGAGAAATGAGGTGGGTTTCAGAGAAAGAATAGGATTTACCGGTGGAATAGAAGATGAGACAGGGTTTGTCTAGGAATTAAGAGAGGTTTTGGAGGCTGTATGAGGAGAGGTAGGTGGTTGGAGAGGGGAATGTTAGGATGCTTTGATTGGAAAACATGGGTTTCGGAAGATGAAGACCTATGAATGCAAGACGAATTTGGCACAGTTTTGGTAGAGAAGCATGATGACATCGCCTTTTTTGATACCCAGGAGTGATGATCCGGCAGTGACTTTCGGGGAAATACGGTGGGTTTTAGAGAAAGAATAGGATTTACCGGTGGAATCGATGATGAGACAGGGTTTGTCTAGGAATTAAGGGAGGTTTTGGAGGCAGTAAATGTGGAGACTTAGGTGGTTGGAGATGGGAATGTTTGGAAGCTTTGATTGGAAAACATAGGTTTCGGAAGATGAAGACCTATGAATGCAAGATGAATTCAGCATAGTTTTGGAAGAGAAGCACGATGACATCGCCTTTTTTGATACCAAGGTGTGATAATCTGACGGTGACTTTCTGGGAAATGAGGTGGGTTTCAGAGAAAGATTAGGATTTACCGGTGGAATCGATGATGAGACAGGGTCTGTCTAGGAATTAAGAGAGGTGTTGGAGGCAGTAAATGTGGAGAGGTACGTGGTTGGAGATGGGAATGTTAGGAAGCTTCGATTGGAAAACATAGGTATCGGAAGATGAAGACCCATGAATGCAAGACGAATTCGGCACAGGTTTGGAAGAGAAGCATGATCACATCGCCTTTTTTGATACCAAGGAGTGATAATCCGGCACTGACATTCTGTGAAATGAGGTGGGTTTCAGATAAAGAACAGGATTTACCGGTGGAATCGATGATGAGACAGGGTCTGTCTGGGAATTAAGAGAGATTTTGGAGGCTGTAAATGTGGAGACGTAGGTGGTTGGAGATGGTAATGTTAGGAAGCTTTGATTGGAAAACATTGGTTTCAGAAGATGAAGACTTATGAATGCAAGACGAATTCGGCATAGTTTTTGATGTGAAGCATGATGACATCGCCTTTTTTTATACCAAGGAGTGAGAATCCGCCAGTGACTTTCAGGGAAATGAGGTGGGTTTCAGAGAAAGAATAGGATTTACCGGTTGAATTGATGATGAGACTGGGTCTGTCTAGGAATTAAGAGAGGTTTTGGAGGCAGTAAATGTAGAGAGGTAGGTGGTTGGAGATGGGAATGTTAGAAATCTTTGATTCGAAAACATGGGTTCGGAAGATGAAGACCTGTGAATGCAAGATGAATTCGGCACAGTTTTGGAAGAGATGCATGGTGACATCGCCTTTTTTTGATACGAAGCAGTGATAATCCGGCTGTGACTTTCTGGGAAATGAGGTGGGTTTCAGAGAAAGAATAGGATTTACCGGTGGAATCGATGATGAGACAGGGTCTGTCTTCGAATTAAGAGAGGTTTTGAAGGCAGTAAATGTGGAGAGGTAGGTGGTTGGAGATGGGAATATCAGGAAGCTTTGATTGGAAAAAATGGGTTTCGGAAGATGAAGACCTATGAATACAAGACGAATTCGGCACAGGTTTGGAAGAGCAGCATGATGATATCGCCTTTTTTGATACCGAGGAGTGATAATCCGGCAGTGACTTTCCGGGAAATGAGGTGGGTTTCAGAGAAAGAATAGGATTTACCGGTGGAATTGATGATGAGATAGGGTATGCCTAGGAATTAAGAGAGGTTTTGGAGGCAGTAAATGTGGAGAGGCAGGTTGTTGGAGATGGTAATGTTAGGAAGCTTTGATTGGAAAGCATGGGTTTCGCAAGCTGAAGACCTATGAATGCAAGACGAATTCGGCACAGTTTTGGTAGAGAAGCGTGATGACATCGCCTTTTCTGATACCAAGGAGTGATAATCCGACAGTGACTTTCTGGGAAAAGAGGTTGGTTTCAGGGAAAGAATAGTATTTACCGGTGGAATTGATGATGAGATAGGGTCTGTCTAGGAATTAAGAGAGGTTTTGGAGGCAGTAAATGTGGAGAGGTAGGTGGTTGGAGATGGGAATGTTATGATGCTTTGATTGGAAAACATTGGTTTCGGAAGATGAAGACCAATGAATGCAAGACGAATTTGGCACAGTTTTGGTAGAGAAGCATGATGACATCGCCTTTTTTGATACCAAGGAGTGATGATCCGGCAGTGACTTTCGGGGAAATAAGGTGGGTTTCAGAGAAAGAATAGGATTTACCGGTGGAATCGATGATGAGACAGGGTCTATCTAGGAATTAAGAGAGGTTTTGGAGGCAGTAAATGTGGAGAGGTAAGTGGTTGGAGATGGGAATGTTTGGAAGCTTTGATTGGAAAACATAGGTTTCGGAAGATGAAGACCTATGAATGCAAGACGAATTCGGCACAGTTTTGGAAGAGAAGCAGGATGACATCGCCTTTTTTGATACCAAGGAGAGATAATCCGGCGGTGACTTTCTGGGAAATGAGTTGGGTTTCAGAGAAAGATTAGGATTTACCGGTGGAATTGATGATGAGATAGGGTCTGTCTAGGAATTAAGAGAGGTTTTGGAGGCAGTAAATGTGGAGAGGTAGGTGGTTGGAGATGGGAATGTTAGGATGCTTTGATTGGAAAACATGGGTTTCGGAAGATGAAGACCAATGAATGCGAGACGAATTTGGCACAGTTTTGGTAGAGAAGCATGATGACATCGCCTTTTTTGATACCAAGGAGTGATGATCCGGCAGTGACTTTCGGGGAAATAAGGTGGGTTTCAGAGAAAGAATAGGATTTACCGGTGGAATCGATAATGAGACAAGGTCTATCTAGGAATTTGGAGAGGTTTTGGAGGCAGTAAATGTGGAGAGGTAGGTGGTTGGAGATGGGAATGTTTGGAAGCTTTGATTGGAAAACATAGGTTTCGAAAGATGAAGGCCTATGAATGCAAGACGAATTCGGCACAGTTTTGGAAGAGAAGCCGGATGACATCGCCTTTTTTGATACCAAGGAGAGATAATCTGGCGGTGACTTTCGGGGAAATGAGGTGGGTTTCAGAGAAAGATTAGGATTTACCGGTGGAATTGATGATGAGACAGGGTCTGTCTAGGAATTAAGAGAGGTTTTGGAGGCAGTAAATGTGGAGAGGTACGTGGTTGGGGATGGGAATGTTCGGAAGCTTTGATTGGAAAACATCGGTATCGGAAGATGAAGACCTATGAATGCAAGACGAATTCGGCACAGGTTTGGAAGAGAAGCATGATGACATCGCCTTTTTTGATACCAAGGAGTGATAATCCGGCAGTCACATTCTGTGAAATGAGGTGGGTTTCAGAGAAAGAACAGGATTTACCGGTGGAATCGATGATGAGACACGGTCTGTCTAGGAATAAAGAGAGATTTTGGAGGCTGTAAATATGGTGACGTAGGTGGTTGGAGATGGTAATGTTAGGAAGCTTTGATTGGGAAACATGGGTTTCGGAAGATCAAGACCTATGAATGCAAGACGAATTCGGCACAGTCTTTGAAGAGAAGCATGATGACAACGCCTTTTTTAATACCAAGGAGTGAGAATCCGCCAGTGACTTTCGGGGAAATGAGGTGGGTTTCAGAGAAAGAATTGGATTTACCGGTGGAATCGATGGTGAGACAGGGTCTATCTAGGAATTAAGAGAGGTTTTGGAGGCATTAAATGTGGAGACACAGGTGGTTGAAGATGGTAATGCTATGAAGCTTTGATTGGAAAGCATGGGTTTCGGAAGATGAAGACCTATGAATGCAAGACGAATTCGGCATAGGCTTGGAAGAGAAGCATGATGACATCGCTTTTTTTTATACCAAGGAGTGATAATCCGACAGTGACTTTCTGGGAAATGAGATGGGTTTCATAGAAAGAATAGGATTTACCGTTTGGATCGATGATGAGAAAGCGTCTGCCTAGGAAATAAGAGAGGTTTTGGCGGCAGTAAACGTGGAGAGGCAGGTAGTTGGAGATGGGAATGTTCGGAAGTTTTGTTTGGAAAATATGGGATTCGGAAGATGAAGACCTACGAACGAAAGACGAAATCAGCACTGTTCTGGAAGAGAAGGATGATGACATCGCCTTTTTGATACCAAGGAGTGATAATCCGGCTGTGACTTTCTGGGAAATGAGGTGGGTGTCGGAGAAAAAATAGGATTTACCGATTGAATCAGTGATGAGATAAGGTCTGTCTAGGAATTAAGAGAGGTTTTAGAGGCTGTAAATATGGTGACGTAGGTGGTTGGAGGTGGTAATGTTAGGAATCTTTGATTGGAAAACATGGGTTTCGGAAGATGGAGACCTATGAATGCAAGACGAATTCGGCACAGTCTTTGAAGAGAAGCATGATGACAACGCCTTTTTTGATACCAAGCAGTGATAATCCGGAAGTGAATTTCGGGGAAATGAGGTGGGTTTCAAAGAAAGAATAGGATTTACCGGTGGAATCGATGGTGAGACAGGGACTATCTAGGAATTAAGAGACGTTTTGGAGGCAGTAAATGTGGAGACGCAGGTGGTTGAAGATGGTAATGCTATGAAGCTTTGATTAGAAAACTTGGGTTTTTGAAGATGAAGACCTATGAATGCAAGATGAATTCGACACAGTTTTGGAAGAGAAGCATGATGACATCGCCTTTGTTGATACCAAGGAGTGATAATCCGGTAGTGACTTTTTGGGAAATGAGGTGGGTTTCAGAGAAAGAATAGGATTTACCGTTTGGATCGCTGATGAGAAAGCGTCTGCCTAGGAATTTAGAGAGGTTTTTGTGGCAGTAAACGTGGAGAGGCAGGTAGTTGGAGATGGTAATGTTTGGAAGTTTTGTTTGGAAAATATGGGATTCGGAAGATGAAGACCTACGAACGAAAGACGAAATCAGCACTGTTCTGGAAGAGAAGCATGATGACATCGCCTTTTTGATACCAAGGAGTGATAATCCGGCTGTGACTTTCTGGGAAATGAGGTGGGTTTCAGAGAAAGAATAGGATTTACCGGTTGAATCAATGATGAGACAAGGTCTGTCTAGGAATTAAGAGAGGTTTTAGAGGCAGTAAATGTGGAGAGGTAGGTGGTTGGAGGTGGTAATGTTAGGAATCTTTGATTGGAAAACATGGGTTTCGGAAGATGGAGACCTATGAATGCAAGGCGAATTCGGCACTGTTTTGGGAGAGAAGCATGATGACATCGCCTCTTTTGATACCAAGCAGTGATAATCCGGAAGTGAATTTCTGGGAAATGAGGCGGGTTTCAAAGAAAGAATAGGATTTACCGGTGGAATCGATGATTAGACAGGGTCTGTCTTGGAATTAAGAGAAGTTTTGGAAGTAGTAAATGTGGAGAGGTAGGTGGTTGGAGATGGTATTGCGAGGAAGCTTTGATTGGAAAACATGGGTTTTTTAAGATGAAGACCTATGAATGCAAGACGAATTCGACACAGTTTTGGAAGAGAAGCATGATGACATCGCCTTTGTTGATACCAAGGAGTGATAATCCGGCAGTGACTTTTTGGGAAATAAGGTGGGTTTCAGAGAAAGAATAGGATTTACCGTTTGGATCGCTGATGAGAAAGCGTCTGCCTAGGAATTTAGAGAGGTTTTGGCGGCAGTAAACGTGGAGAGGTAGGTAGTTGGAGATGGTAATGTTAGGAAGTTTTGTTTGGAAAACATGGGATTCGGAAGATGAAGACCTATGAATGAAAGACGAAATTAGCACGGTTTTGGAAGAAAAGCTTGATGACATCGCCTTTTTGATACCAAGGAGTGATAATCCGGCTGTGACTTTCTAGGAAATGAGGTGGGTTTCAGAGAAAGAATAGGATTTACCGGTTGAATCAATGATGGGACAGGGTCTGTCTGGGAATTAAGAGAGGTTTTAGAGGCAGTAAATGCGGAGATGTAGGTGGTTAGAGATGGGAATGTTAGGAAGATTTGTTTGGAAAACATGGGTTTCGGAAGATGAAGACCTACGAATGAATGACGAAATCAGCATAGTTTTGGAAGAGATGCGTGATGACATCGCCTTTTTGATACCAAGGGGTGATAATCCGGCAGTGACTTTCTGGGAAATGAGGTGGGTTTCAGAGAAAGAATAGGATTTACCGGTTTAATCGATGATGAGACTAGGTTTGTGCAGGAATTAAGAGAGGTTTTGGAGGCAGTAAATGCGGAGATATAGGTGGTTGCAGATGGGAATGCTAGGAAGCTTTGATTGGAAAACATGGGTTTCGGAAGATGAAGACCTATGAATGCAAGACGAATTCGGCACAGTTCTGGAAGAGAAGCACGATGACATCACCTTGTTTGATACCAAGGGGTGTAATCCGGCAGTGACTTTCTGGGAAATGAGGGGTAGGAGATGGGAATGTTAGGATGCTTTGATTGGAAAACATTGGTTTCGGAAGATGAAGACCTATGAATGCAACACGAATTTGGCACAGTTTTGGTAGAGAAGCATGTTGACATCGCCTTTTTTGATACCAAGGGGTGATGATCCGGCAGTGACTTTCGGGGAAATAAGGTGGGTTTCAGAGAAAGAATAGGATTTACCGGTGGAATCGATGATGAAACAGCGGTTGTCTAGGAATTAAGGGAGGTTTTGGAGGCAGTAAATGTGGAGACTTAGGTGGTTGGAGATGGGAATGTTTGGAAGCTTTGATTGGAAAACGTGGGTGTCGGAAGATGAAGACCCGTGAATGAAAGACGAATTCGGCACTGGTTTGGAAGAGAAGCAAGATGACATCGCCTTTTTTCATACCAAGGAGTGATAATCCGGCAGTGACATTCTGTGAAATGAGGTGGGTTTCAGAGAAAGAACAGGATTCACCGGTGGAATCGATGATGAAACAGGGTCTGTCTAGGAATGAAGAGAGATTTTGGAAGCTGTAAATGTGGAGACGTAGCTGGTTGGAGATGGTAATGTTAGGAAGCTTTGATTGGAAAACATTGGTTTCGGAAGATGAAGACCAATGAATGCAAGACGAATTCGGCACAGTTCTTGAAGAGAAGCATGAGGACATCGCCTTTTTTGATACCAAGGAGTGAGAATCCGCCAGTGACTTCCGGGGAAATGAGGTGTGTTTCAGAGAAAGAATAGGATTTACCGGTCGAATCGATGATGAGACTGGGTCTGTCTAGGAATTAAGAGAGGTTTTGGAGGCAGTAAATGTGGAGCGGTAGGTGGTTGGAGATGGGAATGTTAGGAATCTTTGATTGGAAAACATGGGTTTCGGAAGATGAAGACCTATGAATGCAAGACGAATTCGGCACAGTTTTGGAAGAGAAGCATGATGACATCGCCTTTTTTGATACCAAGTAGTGACAATCTGGCAGGGACTTTCCGGGAAATAAGGTGGGTTTCAGAGAAAGAATAGGATTTAATGGTAGAATCGATGAGCAGACAGTGTCTGTCTAGGAATTAAGATGGGTTTTGGAGACTGTAAATGTGGAGAGATAGGTGGTTGGGGATGGGAATGTTAGAAAGCTTTGATTGGAAAACATGGGTTTCGTAAGATGATGACCTATGAATTCAAGGCGAATTCGGCACTGGTTTGGAAGAGACGCATGATGACGTTGCCTTCTTTGATACCATGGAGTGATAATCCGGCAGTGACATTCGGGGAAATGAGGTGGGTTTCAGAGAAAGAATAGGATTTACCGGTGGAGTGGATGATGAGACAGGGTCCGTCTAGGAATTAAGAGAGATTTTGGAGGCAGTAAATGTGGAGAGACAGGTGGTTGGAGATGGTAATGCTAGGAAGCTTTGATTGGAAAACATGGGTTTCGGAAGATCAAGACCTACGAATGCAAGACGAATTCGGCACAATTTTTGAAAAGAAGCACGATGGCGTCGCCTTTTTTGACACCAAGGAGTGATAATCCGGCAGTAATTGCCTACGAAATGAAGTGGGTTTCAGAGAAAGAATAGGATTTTCCGGCGGAATCGATGATGTGACAGGGTCTGTCTGGGAATTAAGAGAGGTTTTGGAGGTAGTGAATGCTGAGAGGTAGGTGGTTCGAGATGGGAATGTTAGGAATCTTTGATTGGAAAACATTGGTTTCGGCAAATGAAGACCTACGAATGCAAGATGAATTCGGCACAGTTTTGGAAGAGAAGCATGATGACATCGCCTTTTTTCATACCAAGCAGTGATAATCCGGCTGTGACTTTCTGGGAAATGAGGTGGGTTTCAGAGAAAGAATAGGATTTACCGGTGGAATCGATGATGAGACAGGGTCTGTCTTGGAATTAAGAGAGGTTTTGGAGGCAGCAAACGTGGAGAGGAAGGTGGTTGGAGATGGGAATTTTAGGAAGCTTTGATTGGAAAACATAGGTTTCGGAAGATGAAGACCTATGAATACAAGACGAATTCGGCACAGGTTTGGAAGAGCAGCATGATGATATCACCTTTTTTGATACCAGGGAGTGATAATCCGGCAGTGACTTTCCGGGAAATGAGGTGTGTTTCAGAGAAAGAATCGGATTTACCAGTGGAATTGATGATGAGATAGGGTATGTCTAGGAATTAAGAGAAGTTTTGGAGGCAGTAAATGTGGAGAGGCAGGTGGTTGGAGATGGTAATGTTAGGAAGCTTTGATTGGAAAACATGGGTTTCGCAAGATGAAGACTTGTGAATGCAAGACGAATTCGGCACAGTTTTCGTAGAGATGCGTGATGACATCGCCTTTTCTGATACCAAGAAGTGATAATCCGACAGTGACTTTCTGGGAAATGAGGTGGGTTTCAGGGAAATAATAGTATTTAACGGTGGAATCGATGATGAGACAGGGTCAGTCTAGGAATTAAGAGAGGTTTTGGAGGCAGTAAATGTGGAGAGGTAGGTGGTTGGAGATGGGAATGTTAGGATGCTTTGATTGGAAAACATAGGTTTCGGAAGATGAAGACCTATGAATGCAAGACGAATTTGGCACAGTTTTGGTAGACAAGCATGATGACATCGCCTTTTTTGGTACCAAGGAGTGATGATCCGGCAGTGACTTTCGGGGAAATAAGGTGGGTTTTAGATAAAGAGTAGGATTTACCGGTGGAATCGATGATGAGACAGGGTTTGTCTAGGAATTAACGGAGGTTTTGAAGGCAGTAAATGTGGAGAGGTAGGTGGTTGGAGATTGGAATGTTTGGAAGCTTTGATTGGAAAACATAGGTTTCGGAAGATGAAGACCTATGAATGCAAAACGAATTCAGCACAGTTTTGGAAGAGAAGCACGATGAGATCGCCTTTTTGATACAGAGGACTGATAATCCAGCGTTGACTTTCTGGGAAATGAGGTGTGCTTCAGAGAAAGATTAGGATTTACCGGTGGAATCGATGATGAGACAGGGTCTGTCTAGGAATTAAGAGTGGTTTTGGAGGCAGTAAATGTGGAGTGGTACGTGGTTGGAGATGGGAATGTTAGGAAGCTTTGATTGGAAAACATGGGTATCGGAAGATGAAGACCTATGAATGCAAGACGAATTCGGCACAGGTTTGGAAGAGAAGCATGATGACATCGCCTTTTTTGATACCATGGAGTGATAATCCGGCGGTGACATTCTGTGAAATGAGGTGGGTTTCAGAGAAAGAACAGGATTTACCGGTGGAATCGATGATGAGACGGGGTCTGTCTAGGAATTAAGAGAGATTTTGGAGGTTGTAAATATGGAGGCGTAGGTGGTTGGAGATGGTAATGTTAGGAAGCTTTGATTGGAAATCATGGGTTTTGGAAGATCAGGACCTATGATCGCAAGACGAATTCGGCACAGTTTTTGAAGAGAAGCATGATGACATCGCCTTTTTTGATACCAAGGGGTGAGAATCCGCCAGTGACTTTCGGGGAAATGAGGTGGGTTTCAGAGAAAGAATTGGATTTACCGATAGAATCGATGATGAGACTGGGTCTGTCTATGAATTAAGAGAGGCTTTGGAGGCGGTAAATGTGGAGAGGTAGGTGGTTGGAGATTGGAATGTTAGGAATCTTTGATTGGAAAACATGGGTTCCGGAAGATGAAGACCTATGAATGCAAGACGAATTCGGCACAGTTTTGGAAGAGAAGCATGGTGACATCGCTTTTTTTTATACCAGGGGGTGATAATCCGGCAGTGACTTTCTGGGAAATGAGGTGGGTTTCAGAGAAAGAATAGGATTTACCGGTGGAATCGATGGTGAGAAAGGGTCTATCTAGGAATTAAGAGAGGTTTTGGAGGCAGTAAATGTGGAGACGCAGGTTGTTGAAGATCGTAATGCTATGAAGCTTTGATTGGAAAGCATGTGTTTCAGAATACGAAGACCTATGAATGCAAGACGAATTCGGCACAGGCTTGGAAGAGAAGCATGATGACATCACCTTTTTTGATACCAAGGGGTGATAATCCGGCAGTGACTTTCTGGGAAATGAGGTGGGTTTCAGAGAAAGAATAGGATTTACCGGTGGAATCGATGATGAGACAGGGTCAGTCTAGGAATTAAGAGAGATTTTGGAGGCAGTAAATGTGGTGAGACAGGTGGTTGGAGTTGGTAATGTTAGGAAGCTTTGATTGGAAAACATTGGTTTCGGAAGAAGAAGACCTATGAATGCAAGACGAATTCGGCACAGTTTTTGAAGAGAAGCATGATGACATTGCCTTTTTTGATACCAAACTGTGATAATCTGGCCCTGACGTTCTGGGAAATGAGGTGGCTTTTAGAGAAAGAAAAGGATTTACCGCTGGAATCGATTATGAGACAGGGTCTATCTAGGAATTAAGAAAGGTTTTCGAGGCTGTAAATGCGGAGACGTAGGCGGTTAGAGATGGGAATGTTAGGAAGCTGTGATTGGAAAACAAAGGTTTCGGAAGATGAAGACCATGAACGCAAGATGAATTCGGCACAGTTTTGGAAGAGAAGCATGATGACATCGGCTTTTTTGATACCAAGGAGTGATAATCCGACAGTGACTTTCTGGGAAATGAGGTGGGTTTCAAAGAAAAAATTGGATTTACCGGCGGAGTCGATGATGAGACACGGTCTGCCTTGGAATTAAGAGAAGTTTTGGAGGCAGTTAATGTGGAGAGGTAGGTGGCTGGAGATGGGAATGCGAGGAAGCTTTGATTGGAGAACATGGTTTTTGAAGATGAAGACCTATGAATGCAAGACGAATTCGACATAGTTTTGGAAGAGAAGCATGATGACATCGCCTTTGTTGATACCAAGGAGTGATAATCCGGCAGTGACTTTTTGGGAAATGAGGTGGGTTTCATAGAAAGAATAAGATTTACCGTTTGGATCGATAATGAGAAATCGTCTGCCTGGGAATTAAGAGAGGTTTTGGCAGCAGTAAACGTGGAGAGGTAGGTAGTTGGAGATGGTAATTTTAGGAAGTTTTGTTTGGAAAACATGGGATTCGGAAGATGAAGACCTACGAATGAAAGATGAAATCGGCACTGTTTTGGAAGAGAAGCATGATGACATCGCCTTTTTGATACCAAGGAGTGATAATCCGGCCATGAATTCTGGGAAATGAGGTGGGTTTCAGAGAAAGAATAGGATTTACCGGTTGAATCAATGAGGAGACAGGGTCTGTCTAGGAGAGGTTTTATATGCAGTAAATGCGGAGATGTAGGTGGTTGGAGATGGGAATGTTAGGAAGCTTTGTTTGGAAAACAAGGGTTTCAGAAGATGCAGACCTACGAATGAAAGACGAAATCTGCACAGTTTTGGAAGAGAAGCGTGATGATCGCCTTTTTGACACCAGGGGGTGATAATCCGGCAGTGACTTTTTGGGAAATGAGGTGGGTTTCAGAGAAAGAATAGGATTTACCGATTTAATCGATGATGAGACTGGGTTTGTCCAGGAATTAAGAGAGGTTTTGGAGGCAGTAAATGCGGAGATGTAGGTGGTTGGAGATGGGAATGCTAGGAAGCTTTGATTTGAAAACATGGGTTTCGGAAGATGAAGACCTAGGAATGCAAGACGAATTCGACACAGTTTTGGAAGAGAAGCATGATGACATCGCATTGTTTGATACCAAGGGGTGATAATCCGGCAGTGACTTTCTGGGAAATGAGGTGGGTTTCTGAGAAAGAAAAGGATTTACTGTTGGAATCGATGATTAGACAGGGTGTGTCGAGGAATTAAAAGAGGTTTTGGAGGCAGTAAACGTGGAGAGGTAGGTGGTTGGAGACGAGAATGTTAGGAAGCTTTGACTGGTAAACATGGGTTTCGGAAGATGAAGACCTATGAATGCATGACAAATTCGGCACAGTTTTGGAAGAGAAGCATGATGACTTCGCCTTTTTTGACACCAAGGAGTGATAATCCGACAGCGACTTTCTAGGAAATGAGGTGGGTTTCAGAGAAAGAATAGGATTTACCGGTGGAATTGATGATGAGACAGGGTTTGTCTAGGAATTAAGAGAGGTTTTGGAGTTAATAAATGGGGAAAGGTAGGTGGTTGGAGATGGGAATGTTAGGAAGCTTTCATTGGAAAACATGGGTTTCGGAAGATGATGGCCTATGAATGCACGACGAATTCGGCATAGTTTTGGCAGAGAAGCATGATGACATCGCCTTTTTTGATACGAAGGTGTGATAATCCGGCGGTACCTTTTTGGGAAATGAGGTGGGTTTCAGAGAAAGAATAGGATTTACCGGTGGAATCGATGATGCGACAGGGTCTGTCTAGGAATTAAGTGAGGTTTTGGAGGCAGTAAATGTGGAGAGGTAAGTGGTTGGAGATGGGAATGTTAGGAAGCTTTGATTGGAAAACATGGGTTTCGGAAGAAGAAGACCTATGAATGCAAGACGAATTCCGCACAGTTTTGGAAGAGAAGTATGATGAGATCGCCTTTTTTGATACCAAACTGTGATAATCTGGCCATGACGTTCTGGGAAATGAGGTGGCTTTTAGAGAAAGAAAAGGATTTACCGGTGGAATCGATTATGAGACATGGTCTATCTAGGAATTAAGAGAGGTTTTGGAGGATGTAAATGCGGAGACGTAGGCGGTTAGAGATGGGATTGTTAGGAAGCTATGATTGGAAAACATAGGTTTCGGAAGATGAAGACCTATGAACGCAAGATGAATTCGGCACAGTTTTGGAAGAGAAGCATGATGACATCGGCTTTTTTGATACCAAGGAGTTATAATCCGGCAGTGACTTTCTGGGAAATGAGGTGGGTCCCAGAGGAAAAAATTGGATTTACCGACGGAGTCGATGATGAGACACGGTCTGCCTAGGTATTAAGAGAGGTTTTAGAGGCAGTTGATGTGGAGAGGTAGGTGGCTGGAGATGGGAATGTCAAGAAGCTTTGATTGGAAAACATGGGTTTCGGAAGATCAAGACCTATGAATGCAAGACAAATTCGGCACAGTTTCAGAAGAGGAGCATGATTGGCATCGCCTTTTTTGATACCAAGGTGTGATAATACGGCAGTGACTTTCCGGGAAATGAGTTGGGTTTTAGAGAAAGAATAGGATTTCCTGGTGGAATCGATGATGAGATAGGGTCTGTCAAGGAATTAAAAGAGGTTTTCGAGGCAGTAAATGTGGAGAGGTTGGTGGTTGGAGATGGGAATGTTAGGTAGCTTTGATTGGAAAACATGGTTTTGCAAGATGAAGACCTATGAATGCAAGATGAATTCGGCAGACTTTTGGTAGAGAAGCGTGATGACATCGCCTTTTTTGATACCAGGGAGTGATAATCCGGCAGTGACTTTCTGGGAAACGAGGTGGGTTTCAGAGAAAGAATAAGATTTACCGGTGGAATCGATGATCAGACAGGGTCTGTCTAGGAATTAAGAGAGGTTTTGGAGGCAGTAAATCTGGAGAGGTAGGTGGTTGGAGATGGGAATGTCAGGAAGCTTTGATTCTAAAACATAGGTTTCGGAAGATGAAGACCTATGAATGCATGACGAATTTGGCATAGTTTTGGTAGAGAAGCAAGATGACATCGTCTTTTTTGATACTAAGGAGTGATAATCCGGCACTGACTTTCTGGGAAATGAGGTCAGTGTCAGAGAAAGAATAGGCTTTACCGGTGGAATCGATGATGAGACAGGGTCTGTCTAGGAATTAAGAGAGGTTTTGGAGGCAGTAAATATGTTGAGATAGGTGGTTGGAGATGGGAATGTTTGGAAGCTTTGATTGGAAAACATGGGTTTCGGAAGATGAAGACCTATGAATGCAAGACGAATTCGGCACAGTTTTGGAAGAGAATCATGATGACATCGCTTTTTTTGATACCATGGAGTGATAATCCGGCAGTGACTTTCTGGGAAATGAGGTGGGTTTCAGAGAAAGAATAGGATTTACCGGTGGTATCGATGATGAGACTGGGTCTGTCTAGATATTATGAGAGGTTTTGGAAGCAGTAAAT
This sequence comes from Camellia granthamiana, assembly GCA_036172215.1. NCBI lineage: Eukaryota > Viridiplantae > Streptophyta > Magnoliopsida > Ericales > Theaceae > Camellia > Camellia granthamiana. Next base: position 122,970,792 of record CM069912.1, read on the forward strand.
GTGGAGAGGTAGGTGGTTGGAGATGGAAATGCTATGAAGCTTTGAGTGGAAAACTTGGGTTTCGGAAGATGAAGACTTATGAATGCAAGATGAATTCGGCACAGGTTTGGAAGGGAAGCATGATGACATCGCCTTTTTTGATACCAAGCAGTGATATTCCGGTAGTGACTTTCTTTGAAATGAGGTGGGTTTCCAAGAAAGAATAGGATTTACCGGTGGAGTTGATGATGAGATAGGGTCTATCTAGGAGTTAGGAAAAGTTTTGGAAGTAGTAAATGTGGAGAGGAAGGTGGTTGGATATGGTAATGCTAGGAAACTTTGATTGGAAGACATGGGTTTTGGAAGATGAAGACCTATGAATGCAAGACGAATTCGGCACAGTTTTGCAAGAGAAGCATGATGACATCGCCTTTTCTGATGTTGAGGGGTTATAATCCGGCAGTGACTTTCTAAGAAATGAGGTGGGTTTCAGAGAAAGAATAGGATTTACCAATGGAATCGATGATGAGACGGGGTCTGTCTAGGAATTAAGAGAGGTTTTGGAGGCAATAAATGTGGAGAGATAGGTGGTTGGAGATGGGAATGTTAGGAAGGTTTGATTGGAAAACTTGGGTTTCGGAAGATGAAGACCTGTGAATGCAAGACGAATTCGGCACAGTTTTGGTAGAGAAGCACGATGACATCGCCTTTTTTGATACCAAGGAGTGATAATCCGACAGTGACTTTTTGGTAAATTAGGTGAGTTTCTGAGAGAGAATAGGACTTACCGGCAGAATCGATGATGAGACAGGGCTTGTCTAGGGATTAATAGAGGTTTTGGAGGCAGTAAATGTGGGGAGGTAGGTCGTTGGAGGTGGGAATGTTAGGAAGCTTTGATTGGAAAACTTGGGTTTCGAAAGATGAAGACCTATGAATGCAAGACGAATTCGGCATAGTTTTGGAAGAGAAGCATGATGACATCTCCTTTTTTGATACCAAGGGATGATAATCCGGTAGTGACTTTCTGGGAAATGTGGTGGGTTTCAGGGAAAGAATAGGATTTACTGGCAGAATCGATGATGAGACAGGGTCTGTCTAGGAATTAAGAGAGGTTTTGGAGGCAGTAACTGTGGAGAGGTAGGTAGACGAAGATGGGAATGTTAGGAAGCTTTGATTGGAAAACATGGGTTTCGGAAGATGAAGGCCTATGAATGCAAGGCGAATCCGGCACAATTTTTGAAGAGAAGCATGATGACATCACCTTTTTTGATACAAATGGGTGACAATCCAGTATTGACTTTCTGGGAAATGAGGTTCGTATCAGAGAAAGAATATGATTTGCCGGTTGAATCAATGATGAGACAAGGTCTGTCTAGGAATTAAGAGAGGTTTTGGAGGCAGTGAATGTGGAGAGGTAGATGGTCGGAGATGGGAATGTTAGAAATCTCTAATTGGAAAACATAGGTTTCGGAAGATGAGGACCTATGAATACAAGACAAATTCGGCACAGTTTTGGAAGAGAAGCATGATGACATCGCCTTTTTTGATACCATGGAGTGATAATCTGGCAGTGACTTTTTGGGAAATGAGGTGGGTTTCCGAGAAAGAATAGGATTTACCGGTGGAATTGGTGAAGAGATAGGGTCTGTCTAGGAATTAGGAGGAGTTTTGGAAGTAGTAAATGTGGAGATGTTGGTGGTTGGAGATGGTAATGCTAGGAAGATTTGATTGGAAAACATGGGTTTCGAAAGATGAAGACCTATGAATGCAAGGCGAATTCGGCACCGGTTTGGAAGAGAAGCATGATGACATCGCTTTTTTGATACCAAGGAGCGACAATCCGACAGTGACTTTCGGGGAAATGAGGTGGGTTTCAGAGAAAGAGTAGGATTTACCGGTGGAATCGATGATGAGACAGGGTCTGTCTAGGAATTAAGAGAGGCTGTGGAGGCAGTAAATGTGGAGAGACAGGTGGTTGGAGATGGGAATGTTAGGAAGCTATGATCGGAAAACATGGGTTTCGTAAGATGAAGACCAATGAATGCAAGACGAATATGGCACAGTTTTGGAAGAGAAGCATGATGAAATCGCCTTTTTAGATACCAAGGAGTGATAATCTGGCAGTGACTTTTTGGGAAATGAGGTGGGTTTCAGAGAAAGAATATGATTTACCGATGGAATCGATGATGAGGCAGGGTCTGTCTAGGAATTAAGAGAGGTTTTGGAGGCAGTAAATGTGGAGAGGTAGGTGGTTGGAGATGGGAATGTTAGGATGCTTTGATTGGAAAACATGGGTTTCGGAAGATAAAGACCTACGAATCCAAGACAAATTTGGCACAGTTTTTGAAGAGAAGCATGATGACATCGCCATTTTTGATACCAAGGAGTGATAATCCAACAGTAACTTTCGGGGAAATCAGGTGGGTTTCGGAGAAAGAATAGGATTTGTTGGTGGAATCGATGGTGAGACACGGTCTGTCTAGGAATTAAGAGAGGTTTGCGAGGTAGTAAATGTTGAGAGGTAGGTGGTTGGAGATGGGAATGTTAGGAAGCTTTGATTGGAAAACATGGGTTTCGGAAGATGAAGACCTATGAACGCATGACGAATTCGGCACAGTTTTGGAAGAGAAGCATGATGACATCACCTTTTTTGATACCAAGCAGTGATAATCCAGCAGTGACTTTCTGAGAAATGAGGTGGGTTTCAGAGAAGGAGCAGGATTTACCGGTGGAATCGATGCTGGGACGCGGTGTGTCTAGGAATTAAGAGAGGTTTTGGAGGCAGTAAATGTTGGGAGGTAGGTGGTCGGAGATGGGAATGTTAGGAAGCTTTGATTGGAAAACATGGGCCTCGAAAGATGAAGGCCTTTGAATGCAAGACGAATTCGGCACAGTTTTGGAAGAGAAGCATGATGACATTGGCTTTTTTGATACCAAGGAGTGATAATCCGGGAGTGACTTTCTGGGAAATGAGGTGGGTTTCAGAGAAAGAATAGGATTTACCGGTGGAATTGATGATGAGATGAGGTCTGTCTAGGAATTAAGAGAGGTTTTGGAGGCATTAAATATGGAGTGGTAGGTAGTTGGAGATGAGAATGTTAGCTAGCTTTGATTGGAAAACTTGGGCTTCGGAAGATAAAGACCCATGAATGCAAGATGAATTCGGCACAGTTTTGGAAGAGAAGGATGTTGACATCGCCTTTTTTAATACCAAGGAGTGATAATCTGATAGTGACTTTCTGGGAAATGAGGTGGGTTTCAGAGAAACAATAGGATTACCAGTGGATTCGATGATGAGACAGGGTCTGTCTAGAAATTAAGAGAGGTTTTGGACGCAGTAAATGCGGAGAGGTAGGTGGCTGGAGATGGGAATGTTAGGAATCTTTGATTGGAAAACATGCGTTTCGGAAGATGAAGACCTATGAATTCAAGACGAATTCGGCATAGGTTTTGAAGAGAAGCATGATGACATCGCCTTTTTTGATACCAAGGAGTGATAATCCGGCAGTGACTTTCTGGGAAATGAGGTGGGTTTTAGAGAAAGAATCGGATTTACCGGTGGGATCGATGATGTGACAGGGTTTGTCTAGGAATTAAGAGAGGTTTTGGAGGCAGTAAATGTGGAGAGGGTGGTGCTTGGAGATGGTAATGTTTGGAAGACCTACAAATGCAAGACGAATTCGGCACAGTTTTTGAAGAGAAGCATGAAGACATCGCCTTTTTTGAAGAGAAGCACGAATTCGGCACAGTTTTTGATACCAAGGAATGATAATCCGGCCGTGACTTTCTGGAAAATGAGTTTGGTTTCAGAGAAAGAATATGATTTAACGGTTGAATCGATGATGAGGCAGGGTCTGTCTAGGAATTAAAAGAGGTTTTGGAGGCAGTAAATGTGGACAGGTAGGTGGTTGGAGACGGGAATGTTAGGAATCTGTGATTGGAAAGCATGGGTTCTGGAAGATGAAGACCCATGAATGCAAGGCGAATTCAGCATAGTTTTGGAAGAGAAACATGATGACATTGCCTTTTTTCATACCAAGGAGTGACAATCCGACAGTGACTTGTCAGGAAATGAGGTGGGTTTCAGAGAAATAATAGGATTTACCGGTGGAATCCATGATGAGACAGGGTCTGTCTAGGAATTAAGAGAGGTTTTGGAGGCAGTAAATGTGGAGAGGTAGGAGGCTGGAGATGGGAATGTTAGGAAGCTTTGATACGAAAACATGGTTTCGGAAGATGGGGACCTATGAATGCAAGACGAATTTGGCACAGTTTTGGAAGAGAAGCATGATGACATCGCCTTTTTTGACACCAAGGGGTGATAATCCTGCAGTGACTTTCTGGGAAATGAGGTGGGTTTCAGAGAAAAAATAGGATTTACCGGTGGAATCGATGATGAGACAGGGTCAGTCTAGGAATTAAGAGAGGTTTTGGAGGCAGTAAACATGGAGAGGTAGGTGGTTGGAGATGGGAATGTTAGGAAGCTTTGATTGTAAAACATGGGTTTCGGAAGATGAAGACCTGTGAATGCAAGACGAATTCGGCACAGTTTTGGAAGAGAACATAATGACATTGCCTTTATTGATATCAAGCAGTGATAATTCGGCAGTGACTTTCTGGGAAATGAGGTGGGTTTCAGAGAGAGAATAAGATTTACCGGTGGAATCGATGATGGGACAGGGTCTGTCTAGGAATTAAGAGAGGTTTTGGAAGCAGTAAATGTGGAGAGGTAGGTGGTTTTAGATGGTAATGCTATGAAGCTTTAATTTGAAAACATGGGTTTCGGAAGATGAAGACCTACGAATGCAAGACGAATTTGGCAAAGGTTTGGAAGAGAAGCATGATGACATCGCCTTTTCTGATACCATGGAGTGATAATCCGGCAGTGACTTTCTGGGAAATGAGGTGGGTTTCAGGTAAAGAATAGGATTTACCGGTGGAATCGATAATGAGACAGGGTCTGTCCAGGAATGAAGAGAGGTTTTGGAGGCAGTAAATGTGGAGAGGCAGGTGGTTGGAGATGGTAATGTTAGGAAGCTTTGATTGGAAAACATGGGATTCAGAAGATGAAGACCTGTAAATGCAAGACGAATTCGGCACAGTTTTGGAAGATAAGCATGATGACATCGCCTTTTTTGATACCAAGGAGTGATAATCCGCCAGTGACTTTCTGGGAAATGACGTGGGTTTCAGATAAAGAATAGTTTTTATCGGTGGAATCGATGATGAGACATGGTCCGTCTAGGAATTAAGAGAGGTTTTGGAGGCATTAAATATGGAGAGGTAGGTAGTTGGAGAAGGGAATGTTAGGTAGCTTTGATTGGAAAGCATGGACTTCGGAAGATGAAGGCCTATGAATGCAACATGAATTCGGCACAGTTTTGGAAGAGAAGCATGATTACATCACCTGTTTTGATACCAAGGAGTGATAATCTGCGAGTGACTTTCTAGGAAATGACGTGGGTTTCAGATAAAGAATAGGATTTATCGGTGGAATCGATGATGAGACAGGGTCTATCGAGGAATTAAGAGAGGTTTTTGAAGCAGTAAATGTGGTGAGGTAGGTCGTTGGAGATGGTACTGCTATGAAGCTTTGATTGGAAAGCATGGGTTTCGGAGGATGAAGACCTCTGAATGCAAGACGAATTCGGCACAGGCTTGAAAGAGAAGCGTGATGACATCGCCATTTATGATACCAAGGAGTGATAATCCGGCAGTGACTTTCTGGGAAATGACGTGGGTTTCAGGTAAAGAATAGGATTTACCGGTGGAATCGATGATGAGACAGGGTCTGTCCAGGAATAAAAAGAGGTTTTGGAGGCAGTAAATGTGGAGAGGCAGGTGGTTGGTGATGGTAATGTTCGGAAGCTTTGAATGGAAACCATGGGTTTCGGAAGATGAAGACTTATGAATGCAAGACGAATTCGGCACAGTTTTTGAAGAAAAACATGATAACATCGCCTTTTTTGATACCGAGGAGTGACAATCCGGCAGTGAATTCCTGGGAATTGAGGTTGGTCTCAGAGAAAGAATATGATTTACCGGTTGAATTGATGATGAGACAGGGTCTGTCTAGGAATTAGGATTGGTTTTGGAGGCAGTAAATGTGGAGAGGTAGGTTGTTGGAGACGGGAATGTTAGGAATCTTTGATTGGAAAACATGGGTTTCGAAAGATGAAGACATATGAATGCAAGGCGACTTTGCACAGTTTTGGAAGAGAAGCATGATGACGTCACCTTTTTTGATGCCAAGCAGTGTTAATCCAGCAGTGACTTTTCGGGAAATGAGGTGGGTTTCAAAGAAAGAATAGGATTCATCGGTGGAATCGATGATGGGACGGGGTTTGTCTAGGAATTAAGAAAGGTTTTGGACGCAGTAAATGTGGAGAGGTAGGTCGTTGGAGATGGGAATGTTAGGAAGCTTTGATTGGAAAACATGGGTTTCGGAAAATGAAGACCTATGAATGCAAGATGAATTCGGCACAGTTTTGGGAAGAGAAGCATGATGACATCGCCTTTTTTTTATACCAAGGACTGATAATCTGACGGTGACTTTTTGGGAAATAAGGTGGGTTTCAGAGAAAGAATGGGATTTACCGGTGGAATTGATGATGAGATAGGGTCTGTCTAGGAATTAAGAGAGGTTTTGAAGGCCGTAAATGTGGAGAGGTAGGTGGTTCGAATGGGAATGTTAGGAAACTTTGATTGGAAAACATGGGTTTCAGAAGGTGAAGACCTATGAATGCAAGACGAATTCGGCACAGTTTTGGAAGAGAAGCATGATGACATCGTCTTTTTTGATACCATGGAGTGATAATCCGGCAGTGACTTTCGGGGAAATGAGGTGGGTTTCAGGTAAAGAATAGGATTTACCGGTGGAATCGATGATGAGACAGGGTCTGTCTAGGAATTAACAGAGGTTTTGGAGGCGGTAAATGTGGAGAGGCAGGTGGTTGGATATGGTAATGTTAGGAAGCTTTGATTGGAAAACATGGGTTTCGGAAGATGAAGACCTATGAATGCAACACGAATTCGGCACAGTTTTTGAACAGAAGCAATATGACATCGCCTTTTTTGATAACAAGGAATGACAATCCGGCAGTGACTTCCTGGCAAATGAGGTTGGTTTCAGAGAAAGAATATGATTTACCGGTTGAATCGATCATGAGACTGGGTCTCTCTAGGAATTAAGAGTGGTTTTGGAGGCAGTAAATGTGGAGCGGTAGGTGGTTGGAGATAGGAATGTTTGGAATCTTTGATATGAAAACATGGGTTTTGGAAGATGAAGACCATTGAATACAAGACGAATTCGGCACAGTTTTGGAAGAGAAGCGTAATGACATCACCTTTTTTGATACCAAGGAGTGATAATCCGGCAGTGACTTTCTGGGAAATGAGGTGGGTTTCAGAGAAATAATAGGATTTACCGGTGGAATTGGTGGTGAGATAGGGTCTGTCTAGGAATTAAGAGAACTTTTGGATGTAGTAATTGTGGAGAGGTAGGTGGTTGGAGATGGTAATGCTAGGAAGCTTTGATTGGAGAACATGGGTCTCGGAAGATGAAGACCTATGAATGCAAGACGAATTCGGTATAGTTTTGGAAGAGAAGCATCATGACATCGCCTTTTTTTATACCAAGGAGTGATAATCTGGCAGTGACTTTTTGGGAAATGTGGTGGGTTTCAAAGAAAGAATAGGACTTACCGTTGGAATCGATGATGACACAGGTTCTGTCTAGGAATTAAGAAAGGTTTTGGAGGCAGTAAATGTAGAGAGGTAGGTCGTTGGAGATGGTAATGTTAGGAAGCTTTGATTGGAAAACATGGGTTTCGGAAGATGTAGACCTATGAATGAAAGTCGAATTCGGCACAGTTTTCGAAGAGAAGCAAGATGACATCGCCTTTTTTGATACCAAGGAGTGATAATCCGGCAGTGACTTTCTGGGAAATGATGTGGGTTTCAGAGAAAGAATAGGATTTACCGGTGGCATTGATGATGAGATAGGGTCTATCTAGGAACTAAGAGAAGTTTTGGAAGTAGTAAATGTGGAGAGGTAGCTGGTTGGAGATGGTAACGCTAGGAAGCTTTGATTGGAAAACATGGGTTTCGGAAGATGAAGACCTATGAATGCAAGACGAATTTGGTACAGTTTTTGAAGAGAAGCATGATTACATCGCCTTTTTTTATACCAAGGAGTGATAATCCGACAGTGACTTTCTGGGAAATGTGGTGGGTTTCAGACAAAAATTAGGATTTACCGGTCGAATCGATGATGAGACATGGTCTGTCTACGAAATAAGACAGGTTTTGGAAGCAGTAAATGCGGAGAGGTAGGCGGTTGGAGATAGGAATGTTAGGAAGCTTTGATTGGAAAGCATGGGTTTTGGAAGATGAAGACATATGAATACAAGACGAATTCGGCACAGTTGTGGAAGAGAAGCATGATGACATCGCATTTTTTGATACCAGGGAGTGATAATCCGACAATGACTTTCTTGGAAATTAGATGGCTTTCAAAGAAAGAATAGGATTTACCGGTGGAATCGATGATGAGACAGGGTCTGTCTAGGAATTAAGAGAGGTTTTGGAGGCAGTAAATGTGGAGAGGTAGGTGGTTGGAGATGGGAATGTTAGGAAGCTTTGATTGGAAAACATGGGTTTCGGAAGATAAAGACCTATGAATGCTAGACGAATTCGACACAATTTTGAAAGAGAAGCATGATGACATCGCCTTTTTTCATACCAATCAGTGGTAATCTGGCGATGACATTCTGGGAAATGAGGTGGGTTTCGGGGAAAGAATAGGATTTACCGGTGGAATCGATGATGAGACAGGGTCTGTCTAGGAATTAAGAGAGGTTTTGGAGGCTGTAAATGTGGAGACGTAGGAGGTTGGAGATGGGAATGTTAGGAAGCTTTGATTGGAAAACATGGGTTTCGGAAGATGAAGACCTGTGAATGCAAGACGAATTCAGCATTGTTTCGGAAGAGAAGCATGATGACATCGCCTTTTTTGATACCAAGGAATGATAATCCGATAGTGTCATTCTGGGAAATAAGGTGGGCTTCAGAGAAAGAATTGGATTTACCGGTGTAATCGATGATGAGACACAGTCTGTCTAGGAATTAAGAGAGGTTTTGGAGGCAGAAAATATTGAGGTTGGTGGTTGGAGATGGAAATGTTAGGAAGCTTTGATTGGAAAACATGGGTTTCAGAAGATGAAGACCTATGAATGCAAGATAAATTCGGCACAGTTTTGGAAGAGAAGCATGATGATATCGCCTTTTTTGATACCAATGAGTGATAGTCCGGCAGTGACTTTTTGGGAAATGAGGTGGGTTTCTGAGAAAGAATAAGATTTACCAGTGGAATCGAGGATGAGACAGGGTTTGTCTAGGAATTAAGAGAGGTTTTGGAGGCATTAAATATGGAGAGGCAGGTAGTTGGAGATGGGAATGTTTGGAAGCTTTGATCGGAAAACATGGGTTTCGGAAGATGAAGACCAATGGATGCAAGAAGAATTTGGCACAGTTTTGGAAGAGAAGCATGATGACATCGCCTTTTTTGATACAAACGAGTGATAATCCGGCTGTGTCTTTCGGGGAAATGAGGTGGGTATCAGAGTAAGAATAGGATTTACCGGTGGAATCGATGATGAGACTGGGTCTGTGTTGGAATTAAGAGCGGTTTTCGAGGCAGTAAATGTGGAGAGGTAGGTGGTTGGAGATGGGAATGTTAGGAAGCTTTCATTGGAAAACATGGGTTTCGCAAGATCAAGACCTATGAATGCAAGACGAATTCGGCACAATTTTGCTAGAGAAGCGTGATGACATCGTTTTTTTTCATACCAAGGACTGATAATCCGGCAGTGACTTTTTGGGAAATTAGGTGGGTTTCAGAGAAAGAATAGGATTTACCGGTGGAATTGATTATGAGACAGGGTCTGTGTAGGAATTAAGAGAGGTTTTGGTGGCAGTAAATGTGGCGAAGTAGGTGGTTGGAGATGGGAATGTTAGAAAACATGGGTTTCAGAAGATGGAGACCTATGAATGCAAGACGAATTTGGCACAGTTTCGGCAGAGAAGCATGATGACATCGCCTTTTTTGATACGAAGGAGTGATAATCCGGCATTAACTTTCTGGGAAATGAGGTGGGTTTCAGGGAAAGAATAGGATTTACCGGTGGAATCGATGATGAGACAGGGTCTGTCTAGGAATTAAGAAAGGTTTTGGAGGCTGTAAATGTGGAGAGGTAGGTGGTTGGAGATGGGAATGTTAGAAAACATGGGTTTCGGAAGATGAAGACCTATGAATACAAGACGAATTTAGCATAGTTTTGGTAGAGAAGGATGAAGACATCACCTTTTTTTATTCCAAGCAGTGATAATCATGCAGTGACCTTCTGGGAAATGAGGTGGGTTTCAGAGAAAGAATATGATTTAACGGTGGAATCGATGATGAGACAGGGTCTGTCTAGGAATTAAGAGAGGTTTTGGAGGCAGTAAATGTGGAGAGGTACGTGGTTGGAGATGGGAATGTTAGAAAACATGGGTTTCAGAAGATGAAGACCTATGAATGCAAGACGAATTTGGCACCGTTTCGGAAAAGAAGCATGATGACATCGCCTTTTTTGATACCAAGGAGTGATAATCCGGCAGTGACTTTCTGGGAAATGAGGTGGGTTTTAGAGAAAGAATAGGATTTACCGGAGGAATGGATGATGAGACAGGGTCTGTCTCGGAATTAGGAGAGGTTTTGGAGGCAGAAAATGTGGAGAGGTAGGTGGTTGGAGATGGGAATGTTATAAAACATGGGTTTCGGAAGATGAAGACCTACGAATGCAAGACGAATTTGGCACGATTCTGGTAGAGAAGCATGATGACATCGCCTTTTTTGATACCACGGAGTGATAATCCGGCAGTGACTTTCTGGGAATTGAGGTGGGTTTACGAGAAAGAATAGGATTTACCGATAGAATCGATGATGAGACAAGATCTGTCTACGAATTAAGAGAGGTTTTGGAGGCAGTAAATGTAGAGACGTAGGTGGTTTGAGATGGGAATGTTAGGAAGCTTTGATTGGAAAACATGGGTTTCGGAAGATAAAGAGCTATGAATGCTAGACAAATTCGGCATAGTTTTGAAAGGGATGCACGATGACATCGCCTTTTTTCATACCAATCAGTGATAATCTGGCAATGACATTCTGGGAAGTGAGGTGGGTTTCAGAGAAGGAATAGGATTTACTGGTGGAATCGATGATGAGACAAGGTCTGTCTGGGAATTTAGAGAGGTTTTGGAGGCCGTAAATGTGCAGACGTAGGAGGTTGGAGATGGGAATGTTAGGAAGCTTTGATTGGAAAACATGGGTTTCGGAAGATGAAGACCTATGAATGCAAGACGAATTCGGCATAGTTTTGGAAGAGAAGCATGATGACATCGCCTTTTTTCATACCAAGGAGTGATAATCCGGCAATGTCTTTCCGCGAAATGAGGTGGGTTGAAGAGAAAAATAGGATTTACCGGTGCAGTCGCTAATGAGACACGGTCTGTCTAGGAATTAAGAGTGGTTTTGGTGGCAGAAAATGTTGAGAGGTATGTGGTTGGAGCTGGGAATGTTAGGAAGCTTTGATTGGAAAACATGCGTTTCGGAACACGAAGACCTATGAATGCAAGATAAATTCGGCACAGTTTTGGAAGAGAAGCATGATGATATTGCCTTTTTTGATACCAATGAATGATAGTCCGGCAGTGACTTTTTCTGAAATAAGGTGGGTTTCGGAGAAAGAATTGGATTTACCGGTGGAATCGAGGATGAGACAGGGTCTGTCTAGGAATTAAGAGCGGTTTTGGAGGCAGTAAATGTGAAGAGGTAGGTGGTTGGAGATGGGAATTTTAGGAAGCCTTGATTGGAAAACATGGGTTTCGCAAGATGAAGACCTATGAATGCAAGACGAATTCGGCACAGTTTTGCCAGAGAAGCGTGATGACATCGTTTTTTTTCATACCAAGGAGTGATAATCCGGCGGTGACTTTCTGGGAAATGAGGTGGGTTTCAGAGAATGAATCGCATTTACCGGTGGAATCGATGATGAGACAGGGTCTGTCTAGGAATTAAGGGAGGTTTTGGAGGTAGTAAATGTGGAGAGGTAGGTTGTTGGAAATGGGAATGTTAGAAAACATGGGTTTCGGAAGATGAAGACCTATGAATGCAAGACGAATTTGGCACAATTTTGGTAGAGAAGCATGATGACATCGCCTTTTTTCATACCAAGCAGTGATAATCCGGCATTGTCTTTCTGGGCAATAAGGTGGGTTTCAGAGAAAGAATCGGATTTACCGGTGGAATCGATGATGAGACACGGTCTGTCTAGGAATTAAGATAGGTTTTGGCGGCTGTAAATGTGGATAGGGAGGTGGTTGGAGATGGGAATGTTAGAAAACATAGGTTTCGAAAGATGAAGACCTATGAATGCAAGACGAATTTGGCACTGTTTTGGTAGAGAAGCATGATGACCTCACCTTTTTCGATACCAAGGAGGGATAATCCGGCAGTGACTTTCTGGGAAATGAGGTGGGTTTTAGAGAAAGAATAGGATTTACTGGTGGAATCGATGATGAGACAGGGTCTGTCTGGGAAAGAAGAGAGGTTTTATAGGCAGTAAATGTGGAGAGGTTTGTGGTTGGAGATGGGAATGTTAGAAAACATGGGTTTCAGAAGATGAAGACCTATGAATGCAACACGAATTTGGCACAGTTCTGGTAGAGAAGCATGATGACATCGCCGTTTTTTATACTAAGGAGTGATAATCCGGCACTGACTTTCTGGGGAAATGAGGTGGGTTTTAGAGAAAGAATAGGATTTACCGGTGGAATCGATGATGAGACAGAGTCTGTCTAGAATTATGAGAGGTTTTGGAGGCAGTAAACGTAGAGAGGTAGGTGGTTGGGGATGGGAATGTTAGGAAGCTTTTATTGGAAAACATGTTTTTCGGAAGATAAAGACCTATGAATGCTAAACGAATTCGGCACAGTTTTGGAAGAGAAGCACGATGACATCACCTTTTTTCATACCAAACAGTGATAATCTGGCAGTGACATTCTGGGAAATGAGGTGGGTTTCAGAGAAAGAATAGGATTTACCAGTGGAATCGATGATGAGACAGGGTCTGTCTAGGAATTAAGAGGGGTTTTGGAGGCTGTAAATGTGAAGACGTAGGAGGTTGGACATGGGAATGTTACGAAGCTTTGATTGGAAAACATGGGTTTCGGAAGATATAGACCTCTGAATGTAAGACGAATTCGGCACAGTTTTTGAAAAGAAGCATGATGACATTGCCTTTTTTGATACCAAGGAGTGATAATCCAGCAGTGACTTTCTAGGAAATGAGGTGGGTTTCAGAGAGAGAATGGGATTTACCGGTGGAATTGATAATGACACAGGGTCATTATACGAATTAGGAGAGGTTTGGAAGGCAATAAATGTGGAGTGGTTCGTGGTTGGAGATGGGAATGTTAGGAAGCTTTCATTGGAAAACATGGGTTTCGGAAGATGAAGACCTATGAAAGCGGGACGAATTTGGCACAGTTTTGGAAAAGAAGCATGACGACATCACCTTTTTTTATGCCAAGGAGTGATAATCCGGCAGTGACTTTCTGGGAAATGAAGTCGGTTTCACAGAAAGAATAGGATTTACCGGCGGAATCGATGATGAGGCAAGGTCTATCTATGTATTAAAAGAGGTTTTTGAAGCCATAAATGTGGAGAGGTAGGTTGTTGGAGACAGGAATGTTAGGAAGCTTTGATTGGAAAATAACGATCATGGGTTTCGGAAGAAAAAGAATTATGAATGCAAGACGAATTCGGCACGGTTTTGGAAGAGAAGCATGATGACATCGCCTTTTTTGATACCAAGGAGTGATAATCCGGTAGTGACTTTTGGGGAAATGTGGTGGCTTTCAGAGAAAGAATCGGATTTACTGGTGGAATCGATGTTGAGACAGGGTCTGTCTAGGAATTAAGAGAGGTTTTGGAGGCAGTAAATGTGGAGAGGTAGGTGGTTGGAGGCAGTGACTTTTTGGGAAATGTGGTGGGTTTCAGAGAAAGAGTAGGATTTATCGGTGGAATCGATGATGAGACAGGGTTTGTCTAGGAATTAAGAGAGGTTCTGGAAGCAGTAAATGTGTAGAGTTAGGTGGTTGGAGATGATAATGCTATGAAGCTTTGATTGGAAAACATGGGTTTCGGAAGATGAAGACCTATGAATGCAAGACAAATTCGGCACAGTTTTTGAAGAGAAGCATGATGACATCGCCTTTTTTGAAACCAAGGAGTGATAATCCGGCACTGACTTTCTAGGAAATGAGGTGGGTTTTAGAGAAAGAATAGGATTTACCGGTGGAATCGATGACGAAACAGGGTCTGTCTAGGAATTAAGGGAGTCTTAGGAAGCAGTAAATGTGGAGAGGTAGTTGGTTGGAGATGGGAATGTTAGGAAGCTGTGATTGGAAAACACGGGTTTCGGAAGATGAAGACCTATGAATGCAAGACAAATTCAGCACAGTTTTGGAAGAGAAGCATGATGAAAATCGCTTTTTTTGATACCAAGGAGTGATAATCCGGCAGTAACTTTCTGGGAAATGAGGTGGGTTTCGGAGAAAGAATAGGATTTACCGGTGGAATCGATGATGAGACAGGGTCTGTCTAGTAGTTAAGAGAGGTTTTGGAAGCAGTAAATGTGGAGAGGTAGGTGGTTGGAGATGGGAATGTTAGGAAGCTTTGATTGGAAAACATAGGTTTCAGAAGATAAAGCCTATGAATGCAAGACAAATTCAGCACAGTTTTGGAAGAGAAGCATGATGAAAATCGCTTTTTTTGATACCAAGAAGTGATATTCCGGCAGTGACTTTCTGGGAAATGAGGCGCGTTCCAGAGAAAGAATAGGATCTACCGGTGGAATCGATAATGAGACAGGGTCTGTCTAGGAATTACGAGAGGTTTTGGAGGCAGTAAATGTGGAGTGGTAGGTGGTTGGACATAGGAATGTTAGGAAGCTTTGATTGGAAAACATGCGTTTCGGAATATGACGACCTATGAATGCAAGACGAATTCGGCACCGTCTTGGAAGAGAAGCATGATGACATCGCCTTTTGTGATACCAAGGTGTGACAATCCGGCAGTGACTTTCTGGGAAATGAGGTGGGTTTCAGAGAAAGAATAGGCTTTATCGGTGGAATCGATGATGGGACAAGGTCTGTCTACGAATTAAGAGAGGTTTTGGAGGTAGTAAATGTGGAGAGGTAGGTGGTTGGAGATAGGAATGTTAGGAAGCTTTGACTGGAGAACATGGGTTTCGGACGATAAAGACCTCTGAATACAAGACGAATTCGGCACAGTTTTCGAAGAGAAGCATGATGACATCGCCATTTTTGATACCAAGGACTGATAATCCGACAGTGACTTTCTGGGAAATGAGGTGGGTTTCAAAGAAAGAATAGGATTTACCGGTGGAATCGATGATGAGGCAGGGTCTGTCTAGGAATTAAAAGAGGTTTCGGAAGCAGTAAATGTGGAGAGGTAGGTGGTTGGAGATGGGAATGTTAGGAAGCTCTGATTGGAAAACATGGGTTTCGGAAGATGAAGACCTATAAATGCAAGACGAATTCGGCACAGTTTTGGAAGAGAAGCATGATGACATCCCCTTTTTTGATACCAATGAGTGATAATCCGGCAGTGACTTTCTGGGAAATGAGGTGGGTTTCAGAGAAAGAATAGGATTTACCGGTGGAATCGATTATGAGGCAGGGGTCTGTCTAGGAATTAAGGGGGGTTTTGGAAGCAGTAAATGTCGAGAGGTAGGTGGTAGGTGGTGGGAATGTTAGGAAGCTTTCATTGGAAACATGGGTTTCGGAAGATGAAGACCTATGAATGCGAGATGAATTCGGCACCGTTTTGGCAGAGAAGCATGATGACATCGCCTTTTTTAACACCAAGGAGTGATAATCCGACAGTGACTTTCTAGGAAATGATGTGGGTTTCAGAGAAAGAATAGGATTCACCAGTGGAATCGATGATGAGACAGGGTCTGTCTACGAATTAAGAGAGGTTTTCGAGATAGTAAATGTGGAGAGGTAGGTGGTTGAAGATTGGAATGTTAGGAAGCTTTGATTGGAAAACATGGGTTTCGGAAGATATAGACCTCTGAATGCAAGATGAATTCGGCACAGTTTTGGAAAAGAAGCATAATGACATCGCCTTTTTTGATACCAAGGAGTGATAATCCGTCCGTCACTTTCTGGGAAATGACGTGGGTTTTAGAGAAAGAATAGGATTTACCGGTGGAACCGATGATGAGACAGGGTCTGTCTAGGAGTTAAGAGAGGTTTTGGAGGCAGTAAATGTGGAGAGGTAGGTGGCTGGAGATGGGAATGTTAGGATTCTTTCATTGGAAAACATGGGTTCCAGTAGATGAAGACCTATGAATGTGAGACGAATTCGGCACCGTTTTGGAGGAGAAGCATGATGACATCGCCTTTTTTGATACCAAAGGGTGATAATCCGGCAATGACTTTTTGGGAAATTATGTGGGTTTCAGAGAAAGGATAGGATTTACCGGTGGAATCGACGATGAGACAGGCTCTGTCTTCAAATAAAGAGAGGTTTTGGAGGTAGTAAATGCAGAGAGGTAGGTGGTTGGAGATAGGAATGTTAGGAGGCTTTGATTGGAAAACATGGGTTTCGGAAGATAAAGACCTATGAATGCAAGACGAATTCAGCACAGTTTTGGAAGTGAAGCATGATGACATCGCCTTTTTTGATACCAAGGAGTGATAATACGGCAGTGACTTTCTGGGAAATGGGGTGGTTTTCAGAGAAGGAATAGGATTTACCGGTGGAATAGATGATGAGACAGGGTCTGTGTAGGAATTAAGAGAGGTTTTGGAAGTAGTAAATGTGGAGAGGCCGTTGGTTGGAGATGGGAATGTTAGGAATCTTTGATTGGAAAACATGGGTTTCGGCAGATGAAGACCTATGAATGCGAGAGGAATTCGGCACAGTTTTGGAAGAAAAGGTTGATGACATCGCCTTCTTTGATACCAAGGGGTGATAATCCGGCGGTGACTTTCTGGGAAATGAGGCGGGTTTCAGAGAAAGAATAGGATTTACCGGTAGAATCGCTAATGAGCCAAGGTCTGTCTAGGAATTTAGAGAGGTTTTGGAAGCAGTAAATGTGGAGAGGCTGTTGATTGGAGACGGGAATGTTAGGAATCTTTGTTTCGAAAACATGGGTTTCGGAAGATGAAGACCTATGAATGCAAGACGAATTTGGCACAATTTTGGAAGAGAAGCACGCTGACATCGCCTTTTTTGATACCAAGGAGTGATAATCCGGCAGTGACTTTCTGGGAAATGAGGTGGGTTTCAGAGAAAGAATAGGATTTACCGGTGGAATCGATGATGTCACTGGTTCTGTCTAGCAAATAAGAGTGGTTTTGGAGGCAGTAAATGTGGAGAGGTTGGTGGCTGGAGATAGGAATGTTAGGAAGCTTTGATTGGAAAACATGGGTTTTGGAAGATGAAGACCTGTGAATGCAAGACAAATTCGGCACCGTTTTGGAAGAGAAGCATGATGACATCGCCTTTTTTGATACCAAGGAGTGATAATCCGGCAGTGACTTTCGGGGAAATGAGGTGGGTGTCGGAGAAAGAATAGGATTTACCGGTGGAATCGATGATGAGACAGGGTCTGTCTAGGAATTAAGAGAGCTTTGGGAAGCAGTAAATGTGAAGAGGTAGCGGGTTGGAGATGGGAATGTTCGGAAGCTTTGATAGGAAAACATGGGTTTCGGAAGATAAAGACCTATGAATGCAAGTTGAATTCGGCACAGTTTCGTAAGAAAAGCATGATGACATCGCCTTTTTTGATACCAAGGAACGGTAATCCGGCAGTGACTTTCTAGGAAATGAGGTGGGTTTCGGAGAAAAAGTAGGATTTACCGGTGGAATCGATGATGAGACTGGGTCTGTCTAGGAATTAAGAGTGGTTTCGGAAGCAGTAAATGTGGAGAGGTAGGTGGTTGGAGATGGGAATCTTAGGAAGCTGTGATTGGAAAACATAGGTTTCGGAAGATGAAGACCTATGAATGCAAGATGAATTCAGCACAGTTTTGGAAGAGAAGCGTGATGACATCGCCTTTTCTGATACCAAGGAGTGATAATCCGGCAGTAACTTTCTGGGAAATGAGGTGGGTTTCAGAGAATGAATAGGACTTACCGGTGGAATCGATGACGAGACAGGGTCTGTCTAGAAATTAAGAGAGGTTTTGGAAGCAGAAAATGTGGCGAGGTAGGTGGTTGGAGATGGGAATGTTAGGAAGATGAACACCTACGAATGCAAGATGAATTCGGCACAGTTTTGGAAGAGAAGCATGATGACATCGCCTTTTCTAATACCAAGGAGTGTTAATCCGGCATTAACTTTCTGGGAAATGAGGTGGGTTTCAGAGAATGAATAGGATTTACCGGTGGAATCGATGATGAGACAGGGTCTGTCAAGGAATTAAGAGAGGTTCTGGAAGCAGTGAATGTGGAGAGCTAGTTGGTTGGAGATGGCAATGTTAGGAAGTTTTCATTCGAAAACATGGGTTTCGGAAGATGAAGTCCTATGAATGGAAGACGAATTCGACACAGTTTTTGAGGAAAAGCTTAATGAAATCGCCTTCGTTGATACCAAGGAGTTATAATCCAGCAGTGACTTTCTGGAAATGAGCTAGGTTTCAGAGAAAGAATAGGATTTACCGATGGAATCGATGATGAGACAAAGTCTGCCTAAGAATTAAGAGAGGTTTTGGAAGCCGTAAATGTGGAGAGGTAGGTGGTTGGAGATGGGAATGTTAGGCAGCTTTGATTGGAAAACATGGGTTTCGGAAGATGAAGACCAATGAATGCAAGACGAATTCGGCACAGTTTTGGAAGAGAAGCATGATGGCATCGCCTACTTTGATACCAAGGGGTCATAATCCGACGGTGTCTTTCTGGGAAGTGAGGTTGGGTTTGGAGAAAGAATAGGATTTACCGATGGAATCGATGATGTGACAGGGTCTGTCTAGGAATTAAGGGAGTCTTAGGAAGCAGTAAATGTGGAGAGGTAGTTGGTTGGAGATGGGAATGTTAGGAAGCTTTGATTGGAAAACTTGGGTTTCGGAAGATGAAGACCTATGAATGCAAGACGAATTCGGCACAATTTTGGAAGAGAAGCATGATGACATCGCCTTTTTTGATACCAAGGAGTGATAATCTGACAGTGACATTCTGGGAAATCAGGTGGGTTTCAGAGAGAGGATAGGATTTACCGATGGAATCGTTGATGAGACCGGGTCTGTCTATAAAATAAGAGAGGTTTTGGAGGCCGCAAATGTGGAGACGTAGGTGGTTGGAGATGGGAATGTTAGGAAGCTTTGATTAGAAAACATGGGTTTCGGAAGATGAAGATCAATGAATGTAAGATGAATTTGGCACAGTTTTGGAAGAGAAGCTTGATGACATCGCCTTTTCTGATACCAAGGAGGGATAATCTGGCAGTGACTTTCTGGGAAATGAGGTGGGTTTCAGAGAAAGAATTGGATTTACCGATGGAATCGATGATGAGACAGGTTTGGTCTGGGAGTTAAGAGAGGTTTTGGAAGCAGAAAATGTGGAGAGGTAGGTAATTGGAGATGGGAATGTTAGAAAGCTTTGGTTGGAAAACATGGGTTTCGGAAGATGTCGACCTATGAACGCAAGACGAATTCGACACAGTTTTGGAAGAGAAGCATGAGGACATCGCCTTTTTTGATACCAATAAGTGACAATCCAGCAGTGACTTTCTTGGAAATCAGGTGGGTTTCAGAGAAAGTATCGGATTTGCCGGTGGAATCGATGATGAGGTAGGGTCTGTCTAGGAATTAAGAGAGGTTTTGGAAGCAGTAAATGTGGAGAGGTAGGTGGTTGGAGATGGGAATGTTAGGAAGCTTTGATTGGAAAACATGGGTTTCGGAAGATGAAGACCTATGAATGCAAGACGAATTCGGCACAGTTTTGGAAGAGAAGCAAGATGACATCGCCTTTTTTGATACCAAGGAGTGATAATCTGGCAGTAACTTTCTGGGAATTGAGGTGGGTTTCAGAGAAAGAATAGGATTTACCGGTGGATCGATGATGAGACAGGGTCTGTCTAGGAATTAAGAGAGGTTTCGGAAGCAGTAAACGTGGAGAGGTAGGTGGTTGGAGATTGGAATGTTAGGAAGCTCTGATTCGAACACATGGGTTTCGGAAGATGAAGACCTATGAATGCAAGATGAATTCGGCACAGTTTTGGCAGAGAAGCATGTTGACATCGCCTTTTTTCATACCAATGAGTGATAATCTGGCAGTGACTTTCTGGGAAATGAGATGGGTTTTAGAGAAAGAATAGGATTTACCAGTGCAATCGATGATGAGAGAGGGTCTGTGTAGGAATTGAGAGACGTTTCGGAGGCAGTAAATGTGGAGAGGTAGGTTGTTGGAGACGGGAATGTTAGGAAGCTTTGATTGGAAAACATGGGTTTCGGAAGATGAAGACCTATGAATGCAAGACGAAGTCAACACAGTTTTGGCAGAGAAGCATGGTGACATCGCCTTTTTGGATACCAAGGAGTGATAATCCGGCAGTGAATTTCTGGGAAATGAGGTGGCTTTCAAAGAAAGAATAGGATTTACCGATGGAATCGATGATGACACAGGGTCTGTCTAGGAATTAAGAGAGGTTTTTGAAGCAGTAACTGTGGAGAGGTAGGTGGTTAGAGATGGGAACGTTAGGAAGCTTTCATTGGAAAACATGGGTTTCGGAAGATGAAAACCTTTGAATGCGAGGCAAATTCGGCACAGTTTTGGAATAGAAGCATGATGTCATTGCCTTTGTTGATACCAAGGAGTGATAATCCGACTGTGACTTTCAGGGAAATGAGGTCGGTTTCAAAGAAAGAACACGAATTTCTGGCAGAATCGATGATGAGGCAAAGTCTGTCTAGGAATTAAGAGAGGTTTTGGAAGCAGTAAATGTCGAGAGGTAGGTGGTTGGAGATGGCAATGTTACGAAGCTTTGATTGGAAAACATGGGTTTCGGTAGATGAAGATCTATGAATACAGGATGAATTCGGCACAGTTTTTGAAGAGAAGCATGATGACATCGCCTTTTTTGATACCATGGAGTGAAAATCCGGCTGTGACTTTCTGGGAAATGAGGTTGGTTTTAGAGAAACTATATGATTTAGCGGTTGAATTGATGATGAGACAGGGTCTGTCAAGGAATTAACAGAGGTTTTGGAGGCAGTAAATGTGTAGAGGAAGGTGGTTGGAGATGTGAATGTTAGGAATCTTTGATTGGAAAACATGGGTTTCGGAAGATGAAGACCTATGAATACAAGACGAATTCGGCAAAGTTTTGGAAGAGAAGCATGATGACATCGCCTTTTCTGATACCAAGGAGGGATAATCCGGCAGTGACTTTCTGGGAAATGAGTTGGGTTTCAGAGAAATAATTGGATTTACCGATGGA
This sequence comes from Camellia granthamiana, assembly GCA_036172215.1. Classification (NCBI taxonomy): domain Eukaryota; kingdom Viridiplantae; phylum Streptophyta; class Magnoliopsida; order Ericales; family Theaceae; genus Camellia; species Camellia granthamiana. The sequence goes on from CM069912.1 coordinate 122,992,346, forward strand.
ATCGATGACGAGACAGGTCCGGTCAGGGAATTAAGAGAGGTTTTGGAAGCAGTAAATGTGGAGAGGTAGGTGGTTGGAGATGGGAATGTTAGAAAGCTTTGACTGGAAAACATGGGTTTCGGAAGATGAGGACCTATGAATGCAAGACGAATTCGACACAGTTTTGGAAGAGAAGCATGATGACATCGCCTTTTTTGATACCAGGAGTGATAATCCCGCAGTGACTTTCTGGGAAATCAGGTGGGTTTCAGAGAACGAATAGGATTTTCCGGTGGGATCGATGATGTGGCAGGGTCTGTCCAGGAATTAAGAGAGGTGTTGGTGGCAGTAAATGTGGAGAGGTAGGTGGTTGGAGATGGGAATGTTAGGAAGCTCTGATTGGAAAACATAGGTTTCGGAAGATGAAGACCTTTGAATACAAGACGAATTCGGCACAGTTTTGGAAGAGAAGCATGATGACATCGCCTTTTTTGACACCAAGGAGTGATAATCATGCAATGACTTTCTGGTAAACGTGGTGGGTTTTAGAGAAAGAATAGGACTTACTGGTGGAATCGATGATGAGGCAGGGTCTATCTTGGAATTACCAGAGGTTTTGGAAGCAGTAAATGTGGAGAGGTTGGTGGTTGGAGATGGGAATGTTAGGAAGCTTTGATTGGAAAACATGGGTTTCAGAAGATGAAGACCTATGAATGCAAGACGAATTCGGCACAATTTTGGAAGAGCAGCATGATGACATCGCCCTTTTAGATTCCAAGGAGTGATAATCTGGCAATGACTTTCTCGGAAATGGGTGGATTTCAGAGAAAGAATAGGATTTACCTGTGGAATTGACGATGAGACAGGGTCTGTCTAGGAATTAAGAGAGGTTTTGGAAGCAGTAAATGTGGAGAGGTAGGTGGTTGGAGATGGGAATGTTAGAAATCTTTGATTGGAAAACATTGGTTTCGGAAGATGAAGACCTATGAATGCAAGACGAATGCGGCACAGTTTTGGAAGAGAAGCATGATGACATCTCCTTTTTCGGTACCAAGGAGTGATAATCCGGCAGTGACTTTCTGGGAAGTGAGGTGGGTTTTAGATAAAGAATAGGATTTACCGGTGGAATCGATGATGAGGCAGGGTCTGTCAAGGAATTAAAAGAGGTTTCGGAAGCAGTAAATGTGGAGAGGTAGGTGGTTGGAGATGGGAATGTTAGGAAGCTTTGATTAGAAAACATGGGTTTCGGAAGATGAATATCAATGAATGCAAGATGAATTCAGCACAGTTTTGGAAGAGAAGCTTGATGACATCGCCTTTTCTGATACCAAGGAGGCATAATCCGGCAGTCACTTTCTGGGAAATGAGGTGGGTTTCAGAGAAAGAATTGGATTTACCGATGGAATCGATGATGAGACAGGTTTGGTCAGGGAATTAAGAGAGGTTTTGGTAGCAGTAAATGTGGAGAGGTAGGTGGTTGGAGATGGGAATGTTAGAAAGCTTTGGTTGGAAAACATGGGTTTCGGAAGATGTCAACCTATGAACGCAAGACGAATTCGGCAAAGTTTTGGAAGAGAAGCATGAGGACATCGCCTTTTTTGATACCAATAAGTGACAATCCAGCAGTGACTTTCTTGGAAATCAGGTGGGTTTCAGAGAAAGTATCGGATTTGCCGGTGGAATCGATGATGAGGTAGGGTCTGTCTAGGAATTAAGAGAGGTTTTGGAAGCAGTAAATGTGGAGAGGTAGGTGGTTGGAGATGGGAATGTTAGGAAGCTTTGATTGGAAAACATGGGTTTCGGAAGATGATGACCTATGAATGCAAGACGAATTCGGCACAGTTTTGGAAGAGAAGCAAGATGACATCGCCTTTTCTGATACCAAGGAGTGATAATCTGGCAGTAACTTTCTGGGAATTGAGGTGGGTTTCAGAGAAAGAATAGGATTTACCGGTGGATCGATGATGAGACCGGGTCTGTCTAGGAATTAAGAGAGGTTTCGGAAGCAGTAAACGTGGAGAGGTAGGTGGTTGGAGATTGGAATGTTAGGAAGCTCTGATTCGAACACATGGGTTTCGGAAGATGAAGACCTATGAATGCAAGATGAATTCGGCACAGTTTTGGCAGAGAAGCATGTTGACATCGCCTTTTTTCATACCAAAGAGTGATAATCCGGCAGTGACTTTCTGGGAAATGAGATGGGTTTTAGAGAAAGAATAGGATTTACCAGTGGAATCAATGATGAGAGAGGGTCTGTCTTGGAATTGAGAGACGTTTCGGAGGCAGTAAATGTAGAGAGGTAGGTTGTTGGAGACGGGAATGTTAGGAAGCTTTGATTGGAAAACATGGGTTTCGGAAGATGAAGACCTATGAATGCAAGACGAATTCGACACAGTTTTGGCAGAGAAGCATGGTGACATCGCCTTTTTGGATACCAAGGAGTGATAATCCGGCAGTGACTTTCTGGGAAATGAGGTGGCTTTCAAAGAAAGAATAGGATTTACCGATGGAATCGATGATGACACAGGGTCTGTCTAGGAATTAAGAGAGGTTTTTGAAGCAGTAACTGTGGAGAGGTAGGTGGTTAGAGATGGGAACGTTAGGAAGCATTGATTGGAAAACATGGGTTTCGGAAGATGAAAACCTTTGAATGCGAGGCAAATTTGGCACAGTTTTGGAATAGAAGCATGATGTCATTGCCTTTGTTGATACCAAGGAGTGATAATCCGGCTGTGACTTTCAGGGAAATGAGGTCGGTTTCAGAGAAAGAACACGAATTTCTGGCAGAATCGATGATGAGGCAAGGTCTGTCTAGGAATTAAGAGAGGTTTTGGAAGCAGTAAATGTAGAGAGGTAGGTGGTTGGAGATGGCAATGTTACGAAGCTTTGATTGGAAAACATGGGTTTCGGAAGATGAAGATCTATGAATACAGGACGAATTCGGCACAGTTTTTGAAGAGAAGCATGATGACATCGCCTTTTTTGATACCATGGAGTGATAATCCGGCAGTGACTTTCTGTGAAATGAGGTTGGTTCTAGAGAAACTATATGATTTAGCGGTTGAATTGATGATGAGACAGGGTCTGTCAAGGAATTAACAGAGGTTTTGGAGGCAGTAAATGTGTAGAGGAAGGTGGTTGGAGATGTGAATGTTAGGAATCTTTGATTGGAAAACATGGGTTTCGGAAGATGAAGACCTATGAATACAAGACGAATTCGGCAAAGTTTTGGAAGAGAAGCATGATGACATCGCCTTTTCTGATACCAAGGAGGGATAATCCGGTAGTGACTTTCTGGGAAATGAGTTGGGTTTCAGAGAAATAATTGGATTTACCGGTGGAATCGATGACGAGACAGGTCCGGTCAGGGAATTAAGAGAGGTTTTGGAAGCAGTAAATGTGGAGAGGTAGGTGGTTGGAGATGGGAATGTTAGAAAGCTTTGACTGGAAAACATGGGTTTCGGAAGATGAGGACCTATGAATGCAAGACGAATTCGACACAGTTTTGGAAGAGAAGCATGATGACATCGCCTTTTTTGATACCAGGAGTGATAATCCCGTAGTGACTTTCTGGGAAATCAGGTGGGTTTCAGAAAACGAATAGGATTTTCAGGTGGGATCGATGATGTGGCAGGGTCTGTCCAGGAATTAAGAGAGGTCATGGAGGCAGTAAATGTGGAGAGGTAGGTGGTTGGAGATGGGAATGTTAGGAAGCTCTGATTGGAAAACATGGGTTTCAGAAGATGAAGACCTTTGAATACAAGACGAATTCGGCACAGTTTTGGAAGAGAAGCATGATGACATCGCCTTTTTTGACACCAAGGAGTGATAATCATGCAATGACTTTCTGGTAAACGTGGTGGGTTTCAGAGAAAGAATAGGATTTACTGGTGGAATCGATGATGAGGCAGGGTCTATCTTGGAATTACCAGAGGTTTTGGAAGCAGTAAATGTGGAGAGGTTGGTGGTTGGAGATGGGAATGTTAGGAAGCCTTGATTGGAAAACATGGGTTTCAGAAGATGAAGACCTATGAATGCAAGACGAATTCGGCACAATTTTGGAAGAGCAGCATGATGACATCGCCCTTTTGGTTTCCAAGGAGTGATAATCTGGCAATGACTTTCTGGGAAATGGGTGGATTTCAGAGAAAGAATAGGATTTACCTGTGGAATTGACGATGAGATAGGGTCTGTCTAGGAATTAAGAGAGGTTTTCGAAGCAGTAAATTTGGAGAGGTAGGTGGTTGGAGATGGGAATGTTAGCAAGCTTTGATTGGAAAACATTGGTTTCGGAAGATGAAGACCTATAAATGCAAGACGAATTCGACACAGTTTTGGAAGAGAAGCATGATGACATCGCCTTTTTCGATACCAAGGAGTGATAATCCGGCTGTAACTTTCTGGGAAATGAGGTGGGTTTTAGAGAAAGAATAGGATTTACCGGTGGAATCGATGATGAGGCAGGGTCTGTCAAGGAATTAAAAGAGGTTTCGGAAGCAGTAAATGTGGAGAGGTAGGTGGTTGGAGATGGGAATGTTAGGAAGCTCTGATTGGAAAACATGGGTTTCGGATGATGAAGGCCTATGAATGCGAGACGAATTCGGCACAGTTTCGGAAGAGAAGCATGATGACATCGCCTTTTTTGACACCATGAAGTGATAATCATGCAGTGACTTTCTGGTAAATGAGGTGGGTTTCAGAGAAAGAATACGATTTACTGGTGGAATCGATGATGAGGTAAGGTCTGTCTTGGAATTAACAGAGGTTTTGGAAGCAGTAAATGTGGAGAGGTAGGTGGTTGGAGATGGGAATGTTAGGAAGCCTTGATTGGAAAACATGGGTTTCAGAAGATGAAGACCTATGAATGCAGGACGAATTCGGCACAGTTTTGGAAGAGAAGCATGATGACATCGCCGTTTTTGATTCCAAGGAGTGATAATCTGGCAGTGTCTTTCTGGGAAATGAGGTGGGTTTCAAAGAAAGCATAGGATTTACTTGTGGAATTGATGATGAGACAAGGTCTGTCTAGCAATTAGTAGATGTTTTGGAGGCAGTAAATGTGGAGAGGTAGGTGGTTGGAGATGGGAATGTTAGCAAGCTTTGATTGGAAAACAAGGCTTTTGGAAGATGAAGACCAATGAATGCAAGACGAATTCGGCACAGTTTTGGAAGAGAAGCATGATGGCATCGCCTTTTTTGATACCAAGGAGTGATAATCCGACAGTGACTTTCTGGGAAATGAGGCGGGTTTCAGAGAAAGAATAGGATTTACCGGTGGAATCGATAATGAGGCAGGGTCTGTCTAGGAATTAAAAGAGGTTTCGGAAGCAGTAAATGTGGAGAGGTAGGTGGTTGGAGATGGGAATGTTAGGAAGCTCTGATTGGAAAACATGGGTTTCGGAAGATGAAGACCTATGAATGCAAGACGAATTCGACACAGTTTTGGAAGAGAAGCATAATGACATCGCCTTTTTTGACACCAAGGAGCGATAATGATGCAATGACTTTCTGGTAAATGAGGTGGGTTTCAGAGAAAGAATACGATTTAACCGTGGAATTGATGATGAGACAAGGTCTGTCTAGGAATTAGGAGATGTTTTGGAGGCAGTAAATGTGGAGAGGTAGGTGGTTGGAGATGGGAATGTTAGCAAGCTTTGATTGGAAAACATGGCTTTCGGAAGATGAAGATCTATGAATACAGGACGAATTCGGCACAGTTTTTGAAGAGAAGCATGATGACATCGCCTTTTTTGATACCATGGAGTGATAATCCGGCAGTGACTTTCTGTGAAATGAGGTTGGTTTTAGAGAAACTATATGATTTAGCGGTTGAATCGATGATGAGACAGGGTCTGTCAAGGAATTAACAGAGGTTTTGGAGGCAGTAAATGTGTAGAGGAAGGTGGTTGGAGATGGGAATGTTAGGAAGCTCTGATTGGAAAACATGGGTTTCGGAAGATGAAGACCTATGAATGCAAGACGAATTCGGCACAGTTTTGGAAGAGAATCATGATGACATCGCCTTTTTTGACACCAGGGAGTGATAATCATGCAATGACTTTCTGGTAAATGAGGTGGGTTTCAGAGAAAGAATAGGATTTACTAGTGGAATCGATGATGAGGTAGGGTCTGTCTTGGAATTAACAGAGGTTTTGGAAACCGTAAATGTGGAGAGGTAGGTGGTTGGAGATGGGAATGTTGGGAAGCTTTGATTGGAAAACATAGATTTGAGAAGATGAAGACCTATCAATGCAAGACGAAGTCGGCACAGTTTTGGAAGAGAAGCATGATGACATCGCCTTTTTTGACACCAAGGAGTGATAATCATGCAATGACTTTCTGGTAAATGACGTGGGTTTCAGAGAAAGAATAGATTTACCTGTGGAATTGATAATGAGACAGGGTCTGTCTAGGAATTAGGAGATGTTTTGGAGGCAGTAAATGTGGGGAGGTAGGTGGTTGGAGATGGGAATGTTAGCAAGCTTTTATTGGAAAACATGGCGTTCGGAAGATGAAGACCTATGAATGCGAGACGAATTCGGCACAGTTTTGGAAGAGAAGCATGATGACATCGCCTTTTTCGATACCAAGGAGTGATAATCCGGCAGTGACTTTTTGGGAAGTGAGGTGGGTTTCAGCGAAAGAATAGGATTTACCGATGGAATCGATGATGAGGCAGGGTCTGTCCAGGAATTAAAAGAGGTTTCTGAAGCAGTAAATGTGGAGAGGTAGGTGGTTGGAGATGGGAATGTTAGGAAGCTCTGATTGGAAAACATGGGTTTCGGAAGATGAAGACCTATGAATGCAAGACGAATTCAGCACAGTTTTGGAAGAGAAGCATGATGACATCGCCTCTTTTGACACCAAGGAGTGATAATCATGCAATGACTTTCTAGTAAATGAGGTGGGTTTCAAAGAAAGAATAGGATTTACTGGTGGAATCGATGATGAGGTAGGGTCTGTCTTGGAATTAACAGAGGTTTTGGAAGCCGTAAATGTGGAGAGGTAGGTGGTTGGAGATGGGAATGTTAGGAAGCTTTGATTGGAAAACATAGGTTTGAGAAGATGAAGACCTATGAATGCAAGACGAATTCGGCACAGTTTTGGAAGAGAAGCATGATGACATCGCTTTTTTTGATGCCAAGGAGTGATACTCCGATAGTGACTTTCTGGGAATTGAGGTGCGTTTCAGAGATAGAGTAGGATTTACCGGTGGAATCGATGATAAGGTAGGTTCTGTCTAGGAATTAAGAGAGGTTTTGGAAACAGTTAATGTGGAGAGGTAGTTGGTTGGAGATGGGAAAGGTAGGAAGCTTTGATTGGAAATCATGGGTTTCGGAGGATGAAGACCTATGAATGCAAGACGAATTCAGCACAGTTTTGGAAGAGAAGCATGATGACATCGCCTTTTTTGATTCCAAGGAGTGATATTCTGGCAGCGACTTTCTGGGAAATGAGGTGGGTCTCGGAGAAAGAATAAGATTTACCTGTGGAATCGATGATGAGACAAGGTCTGTCTGGGAATTAGGAGAGGTTTTGGAGGCAGTAAATGTGGAGAGGTTGGTGGTTGGAGATGGGAATGTTAGAAAGCATTGATTGGAAAACATGCGTTTCGGAAGATAAAAACCTATGAATGCCAGACGAATTTGGCACAGTTTTGGAAGAGAGGCATGATGACATCGCCTTTTTTGATACCGAGGAATGATAATCAGGCAGTGACTTTTTGGGAAATGAGGTGAGTTTCAGAGAAAGAATAGGATCTACCGGTGGAATCGATGTTGTGACAGGGTCTGTCAAGGAATTAATAGGGGTTTTGTAGTCAGTAAATGTGGAGAGGTAGGAGGTTGGAGATCGGAATGTTAGGCAGCCTTAATATGAAAACGTGGGTTTCGGAAGATGAAGACCTATTGTAGACATCCCCGAACGTCCCGGGAGAGAAGCCCATTTTGTTCATTGGGCTCACTACAGTTCAGGACTCAATGTCACGGTCCTGTATCTAATCTTGCAGAGTACAATGCAAGACCGATGAATCATCAAAGAGTCCAAAGCCGACAAATCGTTTTGAAAAAGAGATCTTTAGAAAGAAGTGCCAAACATGGACTGCTTTGCCAGATACAGAGTCGCCACCTAAATATTTTATTTTGGGGGAATTTAGGAAACCCTGACTCGTGTCTAAGGGCACGTGTCCGTCATCACCAAAGTTATCTCGGCTCGGGAACTTGGGTACGATTGGGGAAGGTCACTTCGTGAGCACCCCCGCTCGCCTGATCAAAGATCGGCCTCTACTAACCATGATATCGAGTTTTGAAAACATTATGTGCTCTTATTCCGGTTATTAGCCAAGAATTACTTTGTGATGAGCACAAGTTGGAACAACTTATGTCATGTTTGTTTTTTAAAGCGGTTTGCTACTCGCAAGTAGGCTAAAATACGGATTTTGCCACCCTCAAGTGGGCTTAGAAAACATGGTGATTTGCCACTCTCAAGTGGGCTTAAAACTCGCAATCAATTAATTGTTCCAACTTAAGTAATCCAACCTTCACCCACAGGCATTCAGGCAGTTATATCACATAAGCAGTTAGCCTCATGGCAAGCATGCTATCATGGCAGTCACTCACACACATGCAAGGATGCTAAAGCATAAAAGCTTACCTAGTACTCCGAGCCTAAACAGAAGCTAGTTAGTAATCAAATGCATGATCCTAACTATGCTGAAATGCCTAATGCAACACATACAGGAATGCAACTAAGATAGGCTCGGCTATTCTAAGATGGCAGGTGAAATGCAACAGATAACATGTATTCAACTTGGAATTGAAATACAATGCAGTTAGTATGATGCGCCGAGCCCGGTGCATGCAAGACAAAATGAATGCAAACATGCAAGCATAAGTATGCTAATTGAAACGTGCCCTAAACTAACCATCATAAGCTGGTAAATAAAAGAGAGAAAGACGTGGGGTTGGAAGACATACATCACACGCACGCACACTTATTACAAAATTGCCCTCATCGGAGGGTCCGAATAAATAATGCACAACTGAATGAATAACGAATTACAGCTAATTATTACACAACCCTAATTAATTAATAAATTAACTAGAATAAATAAGCCAGCACACAAAACATATGAAATGGACTGCCTCAGCTCGGTCTTGAATGATAAGGAATGCATGCATGCTCGAGTCGCCTTGCCGGAAAATCTACCGCGATGCCCCGATTTGTCTCTGTTTGTAACTGGTCCCAGAATACTGTACACAACTCCATGGGAACTTGTAGGGGTACTGCTAATCAGTTTTTACTGCTGGCTTCCGGTTTGCTGCAACAGAGAGCAAGAAAGGGACATGGCAAAGTATTTTCAACATATATGTGCACAACCACTCTCCTCGTCATTGCATGAGCTCTAGGGAGTGTAGTCCTCGATCCTCGTGCCACCAATCACACATCTCGATGCATGATGGCCGAGGAGTCGAATTGCATGACTCAATGTAAAATGAATGCACAAATGGACACCTAAAGCCAACAACTCTATCTTGGATAGTCAAGAGTGTCGGCGACCGGGAATTAAAGCACTTTTCGTCACTTTGAGTACGAAAAGTCCCTCGTTTCCTGCGTTTGGACTAAACCCTACTCCAAACACTATGCAACAACTAGAATGGCATGGCATGCAAGCACAACGCAACAACTAGCGTGCAATCCTAAACAAAATGCAACTAAGACACGCAAACATGCAAGGAGTGATATGCAAAGGTGCAACTAGCATGCGCAATGCTATGAACTATCAATGGCATACTCAATGCACATGACATTATATGGCATACACAATGCAAGATGGACTTAAACCAATATGAGTGGACCTCAGCCACACTCAAATCAGTGGCCATATGATAAAAACGAGACAACCGAAATACATGCAAACATGCACGAATGCAAAGGACCGATCCTAAGGCACAACATGCAACTCTAACAAAGCATGGCAAAGGATGAAATATGGCATAGAATGGCACATGATCCAGCTCTGAAATGGCATAAAAGATGGTCTCGAAACATGCAAACACCTCACATAATGCATGCTAGATGACCCGGATACCGAAACTAGTGGAGTGGATTACACTAGAGGTACACAAAGCAATGCACAAATGGAAAAACCAGCCCCAAAAAGACCCTAGGCAGGTCCAAGACAATGGGAAAATGGTCTAAAATGATGGCTTGAAAGGCATGGAAATGAAGCTCATGCAATGGTCCAAAAACGAGGCATTTATGCACAACTCTCAAACGCATTTAAAGAGTGGAAAACATGGGAATATGGCATACATATAGGTTCTGAAATATGATGCACAATGGCCCCAAAATATGGAAACACCTCAACATAAGCATGCAATTGGCTCCAAAACTCAAAGCTAGGCAAGGACATTGAACTACAACCATGCATAGCAAGCATTATTTGACCATGAGGCACAAAAACAGACCTAAGGTAGTCCAAAATATGAATAAAATTAGTTTGGATCATGGCCAAAATATGCTAGGAAAGGGGGCCAAAACATCATGCAATACAAGCTAGTGAACCATGATTTACACTACAACCATATGAAGCACATGAGAGGCCACCAAACTAGTCAAAAATAGAATCATGGCATGCCAAATGAAGCCCAAAAACCCACTAAAATCTGACCAACACATGCAAGAATGATAGGCTCCTTTGATAGGCTATAAAGAGGGTTGTTCCACACATGCAAGATGGACACCGAAAATGGAAAAAAGGACTCTGGACAGAGCCTATGCAGGTCCTAAAACCCACCAAAAAAGGCCTGAAACAAGGCTTGGAAGCATGCAAATAAGGGCTTCTTTGTTAGGCCAAATAAGCGAGTAAACAAAACAAGGGGTGAGAGGGTCACCCCTCTCTGATTTTAGCACTCAAAACTGCATACTAGCCACTAAAAATCCACTGGATTTTAGTGGCTAGAAGGCCAAACAAAGGCCAACACAAATGCTCTAAGGCATGGCTCAAAGCAAAGGGAAATGAAGCATGCAAGGGGGTAGATGACCCCCAACAGAAAAATGGTCTTAAACAAACATGTTAAGAAGCCCAAAATAAGACTTTTTTTCAGTTTATGACAATGCCCAAATATGCTTGCAAGTATGGCTAAAAGATGGAGCAAAATAAAGCTTAAAAATGGAGAATGAGTGTTACCCTTGAAGCCAAAAGGACCAGTAGCTTCTGGACCAAAACAGCAAGCCTTCAACCTCTGAAAATGGGCTCCAAGATGCTTAGGTTGATAGTGGAGGTGTTGTGCTAGGAGGTGGTATGCAAAAGGGTCAAGAACTTCACACTTTAGGGCTCAAAGTAGAGAGATACAAAGAGATATGGTGTATGCCTCTCAACAATTTCTGAACAAAGGCCAAGGAGGGGAAGGCCCTCCTTTATAAGCAAACAAGTCTAAAGCTTCTCAAAGAAGCTTCAAACCAAGGGCAAACATCCTCCATACATGTATGGAGGATCCAGTCTGTGCCCTCCAGCTGGCACAGCTGGAACCAACTCACAGAGACAAAGCTACAGAGAGCTGGCCGACCAGGTCAAAAGGTCCAAGGTGGTTGGCCATCCCCTATGATGAAGCCCCAGAAGTTAGGTTTCCAATGGCACCAGCCTTGCATTAAAATTCCAACTGTGCAAAAAGTTATGCCTGTTTTGGTGAAGCCACGCAGATTCGGTCCAACCGGATTGATGCCCTACTTCAACTAACTATATCTCCCCCGTCCGGACTTGGCTTTAGGAGATTCTTGAGCGTAAAATGAAGCCCCGGAAGTCTTATTTCCAACGGTGGTAGCCTCATAGCTTAAATCCAAATGTATAGACAGATAAGCCTGATTTAGCGAGGACTGGTCGACTTTCTCTCTTAACGGTTCATGCCCATTTTCTTCCCCAACTGGGTTTCTTCCCTCTTTTCTTCTTTTCCTCAACTCCAAACCCCTAACAAGGTGTTTTGAAAGACTTTTCAAAGATTTCAACTCTCCTTCATTCATTTCAACTCTGCCCTTGCTCGGTTTACCGAAAAGCTCAACATCTAACAAAATGTGAGTCTTAGAGCATCGTAGAAACTTTATTTCAAAAATGTTTTGAAAGAGAGGGTTTTAAGGTCTAAAAACCATTCAACATAGCTTTGGTCCAAAATCGGGTGTAAGGTTGGGATTTGACCCTCCTCTTGCCGAAGAAATTGAACCTTTGCCCTGCACACCTTTCTCCACCATGTAAACCAACAGTCGCGTCCAAGTCTTAAGGGCAGTCAAAAATGGGATGTCTACACCTATGAATGCAAGATGAATTCGGCACAGTTTTGGAAGAGAAGCTTGATGACATCGCCTTTTTTGATACCAAGGAGTGATAATCCAGCAGTGACTTTCTGGGAAATGAGGTGGGTTTCAGAGAAAGAATAGGATTTACCAGTGGAATCGATGATGAGACAGGGTCTGTCAATGAATTAAGAGAAGTTTTGGAAGCAGTAAATGTGGAGAGGTAGGTGGTTGGAGATGGGAATGTTAGGAAGCTTTGATTGGAAAACATAGGTTTTGGAAGATGAAGACCAATGAATGCAAGACGAATTCGGCACAGTTTTGGAAGAGAAGCATGATGACATCGCCTTTTTTGATACCAAGGAGTGATAATCCGGCAGTAACTTTTTCGGCAATGAGGTGGGATTCAGAGAAAGAATAGGATTTACCGGGGGAATCGATGATGAGACAGGGTCTGCCTAGGAATTAAGTCAGGTTTTGGAAGCAGTAAATCTGGAGAGGTAGGTGGTTGGAGATGGGAATGTTAGGAACCTTTGATTAGAAAACATGGGTTTCGGAAGATAAAGACCTACAAGTGCAAGACGAACCCGGCACAGTTTTGGAAGAGAAGCATGATGACATCGCCTTTTTTTATACCAAGGAGTGATAATCCGACAGTGAGTATCTAGTAAATGACGTGGGTTTCAGAGAAAGAATAGGACTTACCGGTGGAATCGATGATGAGACAGGGTCTGTCTAGCAATTAAGAGAGGTGTTGGAAGTAGTAAATTTGGATAAGTAGGTGGTTGGAGATGGGAATGTTAGGAAGCTATGATTGGAAAACATGGGTTACGGAAAATGAAGACCTATGAACGCAAGACGAATTCGGCACCGTTTTGGAAGAGAAACATGATGACATCACCTTTTTTGATACCAAGGAGTGATAATCCGGCAGTGACTTTCTGGGAAATGAGGTGGGTTTCAGAGAAAGAATAGGATTTGACGGTGGAATCGATGATAAGACAGGGTCTGTCTAGGAATTAAGAGAGGTTTTGAAAGCAGTAAATGTGGAGAGGTAGGTGGTTGGAGATGGGAATGTTAGGAAGCTTCGATTAGAAAACATGTGTTTTGGAAGATGAAGACCTATGAATGCAAGACGAATTCGGCACAGTTTTCGAAGAGAAGCATGATGACATCATCTTTTTTGATACCAAGGAGTGATAATCCAACAGTGACTTTCTGGGAAATGAGGTGGGTTCCAGAGAAAGAATAGGATTTACCCGTGGAATCGATGATGAGACAGGGTCTACGTAGGAATTAAGAGAGGTTTTGGTAGCTGTAAATGAGGAGAGGTAGGTGGTTGGAGATTGGAATGTTACGAAGCTTTGATTGGACAAGAAGGGTTTCGGAAGATGCAGACCTATGAATGCAAGACAAATTTGGCACAGTTTTGGAAGAGGAGCATGATGAGATCGCCTTTTTTGATACCAAGGAGTGATAATCTGGCAGTGACTTTCTGGGAAATGAGGTGGGTTTCAGAGAAAGAATAGGATTTATCGGTGGAATCGATGATGGCGCAGGGTCTGTCTAGGAATTAGGAGAGGTTTTGGAAGCAGTAAATGTGGAGAGGTAGGTGGTTGGAGATGGGAATGTTAGGATGCTTTGATTGGAAAATATGAGTTTCGGAAGATGAAGACCTATGAATGCAGGATGAATTCGACACAGTTTTGGAAGAGAAGCATGATGACATCGCCTTTTTTTATACGAAGGAGTGATAATCCCGCCGTTACTTTTTGGGAAATGAGGTGGGTTTCTGTGAAAGAATAGGTTTACCGGTGGAATCGATGATGAGGCAGGGTCTGCCTAGGAATTAAGAGAGGTTTTGGAAGCAGTAAATGTGGAGAGGTAGGTGGTTGGAGATGGGAATGTTAGGAAGCTTTGATTGGAAAACTTGGCTTTCGAAGATGAAGACCTATGAATGCGAGACGAATTCGGCAAAGTTTCGAAAGAGAAGCATGATGACATCGCTTTTTTTGATTCCAAGGAGTGATAATCCGGCAGTGACTTTCTGGGAAATGAGGTAGGTTTCAGAGAAAGAATAGGATTTACTGGTGGAATCGATGATAAGATAAGGTCTGTCTAGGAATTAAGAGAGGTTTTGGAAGCAGTAAACGTGGAGAGGTAGGTGGTTGGAGATGGGAATATTTTGAAGCTTTGATTTGAAAACATGGGTTTCGGAAGATGAAGACCTATGAATGCAAGACGAATTTGGCACAGTTTTGGAAGAGAAGCATGATGAAATTGCCTTTTTTGATACCAAGGAGTGATAATCCAGCAGTGACTTTCTTGGAAATGAGGTGGGTTTCAGAGAAAGAATAGGATTTATCGGTGGAATCGATGATGTGGCAGGATCTGTCTAGGAATTGAGAGAGGTTTTGGAAGCAGTAAATGTGGAGAGGTACGTGGTTGGAGATGGGAATGTTAGGAAGCTTTGATTGGAAAACATGTGTTTCGGAAGATGAAGACCTATGAATGCAAGACGAATTCGGCACAGTTTTGGAAGTGAAGCATGATGACATCGCCTTTGCTAATAGCAAGCAGTGATAATCCGGCAGTGACTTTTTGGGAAATGAGGTGGGTTTCAGAGAAAGAATAGGATTTACCAGTGGAATCGATGATGAGACAGGGTCTGTCTAGGAATTTAGAGAGGTTTTGGAAGCAGTGAATGTGGAGAGGTAGTTGGTTGGAGATGGGAATGTTAGGAAGCTTTGATTCGAAAACTTGGTGTAGACACCTCATTTTTGACCGCCCTTAAGACTTGGACGCGACTGTTGGTTTACATGGTGGGGAAAGGTGTGCAGGGCAAAGGTTCAATTTCTTCGGCAAGTGGAGAGTTAAATCCCGACCTTACACCCCATTTTGGACCAAAGCTATTTTGAATGGTTTTTAGACCTTAAAACCCTCTCTTGCAAAACATTTTTGAAATAAAGTTTCTACGATGCTCTGAGGCTTGCATTTTGTTAAATGTTGCGCTTTTCGGTAAAGCGAGCAAGGGCAGAGTTGAAATGAATGAAAGGGAGTTGAAATCTTTGAAAAATCTTTCAAAACACCTTGTTAGGGGTTTGGAGTTGAGGAAAAGAAGAAAAGAGGGTAGAAACCCAGTTGGGGAAGAAAATGGGCATGAACCGTTAAGAGAGAAAGTCGAGTGGTCCTCGCTAAATCAGGCTTATCTGTCTAGACATTTGGATTTAAGCTATAAGGCCACCACTGTTGGAAAGAAGACTTCTGGGGCTTCATTTTACGGTCAATAATATCCTGAAGCCATGTCCGGACGGAGGAGATATAGTTAGTTGAAGTAGGGCATCAATCCGGTTGGACCGAATCTGCGCAGTTTCACCAAAACTGGCATAACTTTTTGCACAGTTGGAATTTTAATGCAAGGCTAGTGCCATTGGAAAGCTAACTTCTGGAGCTTCATCATAGGGGCTGACCGACCACCTTGGACCTTTTTACCTGTTCGGCCGACCAGGTTAAGTGGTCAGCCGACCACTTGAACTGGTCGGCCAGCTCTCTGCAGCTTTGTCTCTGTGAGTTGGTTCCAGCTGTGCCAGCTGGAGGGCACAAACTGGATCCTCCATACACGTGTATGGAGGATCTTTGGCCTTGTTTCTTGGCTTCTTGGAGAAGCTTTGGTCTCCTTGGTCTATAAAGAAAGCCCTCCCTCTCCATTGCAAGGGTTCAGATTTTGGTAAAGGCTCATAGATACATCCCTCTTTGTATCTCTCCCTTTGAGCCCTAAAAGAGTGAGCTCTTGACCCCTTTGCATACCATCTCCTAACGTAACCCCTCCACCATCACTCTAAGCATCTTGGAGGCCATTTTCAGAGGCTAAGGGACTGGTTTTTGGGTCCAGAGGTTGCTGGTTCTTGCTGTGCCACAAGGGTAACCATTTTCTCCCTTTTTGAGCATCATTTTGATCCTTATTTTAGCCATACTTGCAAGCAGATTTGAGCGTTGGTGTAAACTGAAAAAAGTCTTATTATGAGCTTCTTAACAAGTTTGTTTAAGGTCATTTTTCTGTTGGAGGTCATCTACCCCCTTGCATGCTTGTTTTCACCTTGTTTTGTGCCATTCATCTAGGCCTTTGAAGTGAGCTTTGTTTGGCCTTCTAGCCACTGAAATCCAGTGGATTTTCAGTGGCTAGCATACTGTTTTGAGCCCCAAAATCAAAGAGGGGTGACCCTTTCACCCCTTGTCTTATTTTCTAGCATATTTGGATTTCAGTGGCTAGCATATTGTTTTGAGCCCCAAAATCAGAGAGGGGTGACCCTCTCACCCCTTGTCTTATTTTCTAGCATATTTGGCCTAACAAAGGAGCCTTTATTTGCATGCTTCCAAGCCTTGTTTTAGGCCTTTTTTGGTGGGTTTTAGGACCTGCATAGGCTCTGTCCAGAGCCCATTTTGCCATTTTAGGTGTCCATCTTGCATGTGTAGAATAGCCCTCTTCATAACATATCAAAGGGGCCTATCATTCTTGCATGCATAGACCATATTTCAGTGGGTTTTTTGGGTTTATTTGGCATGTCATACCTCTGAATTTTGCTGATTTAGTGACCTCTTGAATGCTCCATATACTTGTAGTGTAAACCCTCTTCACTAGCTTGTATTGCATGCTATTTTGGTCTATGAATCTAGCACTTTTTGGCCATGCCTTCAACTGATTTTGGGCATGTTTTGGACTGCCTTAGTTCTTTTTTTATGCCTCATGGTCGAATGATGCTTGCTATGCATGGTTGTAGTTCAATACTCTTGCCTAGCTTTGTGTTTTGGGGCCTATTGCATGCTTATGTTGAGGTGTTTCCATGTTTTAGGACCATTGTGCATCATATTTCAGAGCTTACATGTATGCCATATTCCCATGTTTTCCACTCTTTAAATGCGTTTGAGAGTCGTGCTAGTTTGCCTCGTTTTTGGACCATTGCATGAGCTTCATTTCTATGCATGTTGAGCCATCTTTTAGGCCATTTTCCCACTGTCTTGGACCTTCCTAGAGTCTGTTTGGGGCTGGTTTTGCCATTTGGGCATTGCTTTGTGTACCTCTAGTGAAACGCACTTCACTAGTTTCGGTATTCGGGCCATCTAGCATGCATTGTGTGACATATTTGCATGATTCGGGACCATTGTGTATCATGTTTCAGAGCTGGAAAATGTATGTTTGTATGCCATGTTTCATCCCTTGCCATGCTTTGGTAGAGTGACATTTGATGCCTTAGGTTCGGTCCCTTGCATCGGGTATGTTTGCATGAGTGTTCCTACCTTTCATTCCATCATGTTTGGCCACTGATTTGAGTGTGGCTGAGGTCCACTCATATTGGTTTAAGTCCATCTTGCATTGTCTATGCCATATTATGTCATGTGCATTGAGTATGCCATTGATTATTTCATAGCAATGTGTATGCTAGTTGCACCTTTGCATGTCATTCCTTGCATGTTTGCATGTCTTAGTTGCATTTCGTTTAGGATTGCAAGCTAGTTGTTGCATTGTGTTTGCATGCCATGCCATTCTAGTTGTTGCAAAGTGTTTGGAGTAGGGTTTAATCCAAACACGGGAAACGAGCGGCATTTCGTACTCAAAGTGATGAAACGTGCTTCAATTCCCCGGTCGCCGACACTCCTGATTATCCATGATAGAGTCGTGCAATTCAATGATTTACCTGTGGACAGGTAGGTGGTTGGAGATGGGAATGTTAGGAAGCTTTGATTGGAACACATGTGTTTCGGAAGATGAAGTCCTATAAATGCAAGACAAATTCGACACAGTTTTGGAAGAGAAGCGTGACGACATCGCCTTTGTTGATACCCAGGAGTGATAATCTGGCAGTGACTTTCTGGGAAATGAGGTGGGATTCAGAGAAAGAATAGGATTTACCGGTGGAATCGATGATGAGATATGGTCTGACAATGAATTAAGAGAAGTTTTGGAAGCAGTAAATGTGGACAGGTAGGTGGTTGGAGATGGGAATGTTAGGAAGCTTTGACTGGAAAACATGGGTTTTGGAAGGTGAAGACCTATGAATGCCAGACAAATTCAGCACTTTTTTGGAAGAGAAGCATGATGACATCGCCTTATTTGATACCAAGGAGTGATAATCCGGTAGTGACTTTCTGGGAATAGAGGTGGGTTTCAGAGAAAGCATAGGATTTACTGGTGGAATCGATGATGAGACAAGGTCTGTCTAGGAATTAGAAGGGCTTTTGGAAGCAGTAAATGTGGAGAGGTAGGTGGTTGGAGATGGGAATGTTAGGAAACTTTGATTGGAAAACGTGGCTTTCGGAAGATGAAGACCTATGAATGCCAGACGAATTCGGCACAGTTTTGGAAGAGAAGCATCATGACATCGCCTTTTTTGATACCAAGGAGTGATAATCCGGCAGTGACTTTCTGGGAAATGAGGTGGGTTTCAGAGAAAGAATAGGATTTACCGGTGGAATCGATGATGGGACAGCGTCTGTCTAGGAATTAATGGGGCTTTTGGGAGCAGTAAATGTGGAGTGGTAGGTGGTTGGAGATGGGAATGTTAGGAAGCTTTGATTGGAAAACGTGACTTTCGGAAGATGAAGTCCTATGAATGCAAGACGAATTCGGCACAGTTTTGGAAGAGAAGCATAATGACATCGCCTTTTTTGATACCAAGGAGTGATAATGCGGCATTGACTTTCTGTGAAATGAGGTGGGTTTCAGAGAAAGAATAGGATTTATCGGTGGAATCTATGATGAGACAGGGTCTGTAAAGGAATTAAGAGAGGTTTTGGAAGCAATAAATGTGTAGAGGTAGGTGGTTGGAGATGGGAATGTTAGGAAGCTTTGATTGCAAAACATCTATTTCAGAAGATGAAGACCTATGAATGCAGGACGAATTCGACACAGTTTTGGAAGAGAAGCATGATGACGCGCCTTTTTTGATACCAAGGAGTGATAATCTGGCAGTGACATTCTGGGGAATGAGATGTGTTTCAGAGAAAGAATAGGATTTTCCGGTGGAATCGAAGATGAGACAGGGTCTGTATAGGAATTAAGAGAGGTTTGGGAAGCAGTAAATGTGGAGAGGTAGGTGGTTGGAGATTGGAATGTTAGGAATCTTCCATTGGAAAACATGGGTTTCAGAAGATGAAGACCTATGAATGCAAGACGAATTCTGCACAGTTTTGGAAGAGAATCATGATGACATCGCCTTTTTTGATACCGATGAGTGATAATCCGGCTGTGACTTTCTGGGAAATGAGGTGGGTTTCAAAGAAAGAATAGGATTTACTAGTGGAATCGATGAGGAGACAGGGTCTGTCTAGGAATTAAGAGAAGTTTTGCAAGCAGTAAATGTGGAGAGGTAGGTGGTTGGAGATAGGAATGTTAGGATGCTTCGATTGGAAAACATGGGTTTTGGAAGATAAAGACCTATGAATGCAAGACGAAATTCGGAACAGTTTTTGAAGAGAAGCATGATGACGTCACTTTTTTTTATACCAAGGAGTGATAATCCGGCAGTGGCTTTCTAGGAAATCAGGTGGGTTTCAGAGAAAGAATAAGATTTACTGGTGGAATCGATGATGAGACAGGGCTTGTCTAGGAATTAAGAGAGGTTTTGAAGGCTGTAAATGTGGAGAGGTAGGTGGTTGGAGTTGGGAATGTTAGGAAGCTTTGATTGGAAAACATGGGTTTCGGAAGATGAAGACCTATTAATGCAAGACAAATTCGGCACAGTTTTGGAAGAGAAGCCTAATGACATCGCCTTTTTTTATACCAAGGAGTGATAATCCGGCATTGACTTTCTGTGAAATGAGGTGGGTTTCAGAGAAAGAATAGGATTTATCGGTGGAATCGATGATGAGACAGGGTTTGTAAAGGAATTAAGAGAGGTTTTGGAAGCAGTAAATGTGTAGAGGTAGGTGGTTGGACATGGAAATGTTAGGAAGCTTTGGTTGCAAAACATCTGTTTCAGAAGATGAAGACCTATGAATGCAGGACAAATTCGACACAGTTTTGGAAGAGAAGCATGATGACGTCGCCTTTTTTGATACCAAGGAGTGATAATCTGGCAGTGACATTCTGGGGAAAGAGGTGGGTTTCAGAGAAAGAATAGGATTTTCCGGCGGAATCGATGATGAGACAGGGTCTGTATAGGAATTAAGAGAGGTTTGGGAAGCAGTAAATGTGGAGAGTTAGGTGGTTGGAGATTGGAATGTTAGGAAGCTTCCATTGGAAAACATGGGTTTCGGAAGATGAAGATTTATGAATGCAAGACGAATTCGGCATAGTTTTGGAAGAGAATCATGATGACATTGCCTTTTTTGATACCAATGAGTGATAATCCGGCTGTGACTTTCTGGGAAATGAGGTGGGTTTCATAGAAAGAATAGGATTTACTAGTGGAATCGATGAGGAGACTGGCTCTGTCAAGGAATTAAGAGAGGTTTTGGAGGCAGTAAATGTGGAGAGGTAGGTGGTTGGAGATAGGAATGTTAGGATGCTTTGATTGGAAAACATAGGTTTCGGAAGATGAAGAACTATGAATGCAAGACGAAATTCGGCACAGTTTTTTAAGAGAAGCATGATGATGTCACTTTTTTTTGATACCAAGGAGTGATAATCCGGCAGTGACTTTCTAGGAAATCAGGTGGGTTTCTGAGAAAGAATAAGATTTACTGGTGGAATCGATGATGAGACAGGGTCTGTCTAGGAATTAAAAGAGGTTTTGGAGGCTGTAAATGTGGAGAGGTAGGTGGTTGGAGTTGGGAATGTTAGGAATCTTTGATTGGAAAACATGGGTTTCGGAAGATGAAGACCTATTAATGCAAGACAAATTCGGCACAGGTTTGGAAGAGAAGCCCGATGACATCGTCTTTTTTGATGCCAAGGAGTGATAATCCGGCAGTGACTTTCTGGGAAATAAGGTGGGTTTCAAAGAAAGAATTGGATTTACCAGTGGAATCGATGATGAGGCAACGTCCGTCCAGGAATTAAAAGAGGTTTCGGAAGCAGTAAATGTGGAGAGGTTGGTGGTTGGAGATTGTAATGTTCGGAAGCTTTGATTGGAAAACATGGGTTTCGGAAGATGAACACCTATGAATGCAAGATGAATTCGGCACTGTTTTCGCAGAGAAGCGTGATGACATCGCCTTTTTTGACACCAAGGAGTGATAATCATGCAGTGACTTTCTGGTAAATGAGGTGGGTTTCAGAGAAAGAATAGGATTTACCGGTGGAATCGACGATAAAACAGGGTCTGTGTAGGAATTAAGAGAGGGTTGTGAAGCAGTAAATGTGGAGAGATAGGTGGTTGGAGATGGGAATGTTCGGAAGCTTTGATTGGGAAACATGGGTTTCGGTAGATGAAGACCTATTAATGCAAGACAAATTCGGTATAGTTTCAGAAGCGAAGCATGATGACATCGCCTTTCTTGATACCAAGGGGTGATAATCCGGCAGTGACTTTCGTGGAAATCAGGTGCGTTTCAGAAAAAGAATAGGTTTTACCGGTGGAATCGATGAGGTGACAGGGTCTGTCTAGGAATTAAGAGAGGTTTGGGAAGCAGTAAATGTGGATAGGTAGCTGATTGCAGATGGGAATGTTAGGAAGCTTTGATTGGAAAACATGGGTTTCAGAAGATGAAGACCCATGAATGCAAGACCAATTCGGCACAGTTTCAGAAAAGAAGCATAATGATATCACCTTTTTTTTATACCAATGAGTGATAATCCGGCAGTGACTTTCTGGGAAATGAGGTGGGTTTCAAAGAAAGAATAGGATTTACCAGTGGAATCGTTGATGAGACAGGGTCTGTCTCAGAATTAAGGGAGGTTTTGGAGGCAACAAATGTAGAGAGGTAGGTGGTTGGAGATATGAATGTTAGGATGCTTTGATTGCAAAACGTGGGTTTCGAAAGGTGAAGACCTATGAATGCAAGACGAATTCCGCACAGTTTTGGAAGAGAAGCACGTTGACATCACCTTTTTTGATACCAAGGAGTGATAATCCGGCAGTGACGATCTAGGAAATGAGGTGGGTTTCAGAGAAAGAATAGGATTTACCGGTGGAATCGATGATGAGACAGGGTCTGTCTAGGAATTAAGAGGGGTTTTGGAAGCAGTAAATGTGGATACGTAGGTGGTCGGAGATGGGAATGTTAGGAAGCTTTTATTGGAAAACATGGGTTTCGGAAGATGAAGACCTATGAATGCAAGGCGAATTCGGCATAGTTTAGGAAGAGAAGCATGATGACATCGCCTTTTTTGACACCAAGGGGTGATAATCTGGCAGTGACTTTCTAGGAAACGAGGCGGGTTTCAGAGAAAGAATAGGATTTCCCAGTGGAATCGATGATGAGACAGGGTCTGTCTAGGAATTGAAAGAGGTTTCGGAAACAATAAATGCGGAGAGGTACGTGGTTGGAAATGGGAATGTTAGGAAGCTTTGATTGGAAAACATGGGTTTCGGAAAATGAACACCTATGAATGCAAGACGAATTCGGCAGAGTTTTGGAAGAGAAGCATCATGAGATTGCCTTTTCTGATACCAAGGAGTGATAATTTGGCAGTGACTTTCTGGAAAATGAGGTGGGTTTTAGAGAAAGAATAGGATTTACCGGTGGAATCGATGATGAGACAGGGTCTGTCTAGGAATTAAGAGAGGTTTGGTAAGCTGTAAATGTGGAGAGGCAGGTGGTTGGAGATGGGAATGTTAGGAAGCTTTGTTTGCAAAACATGGGTTTCGGAAGATGAAGACCTATGAATGCAAGACGAATTTGGCACAGTTTTGAAAGAGGAGCATCATGACATCGCTTTTTTTTATACCAAGGAGTGATAATTCGACTGTGACTTTTTGGGAAACGTGGTGGGTTTCAGAGAAAGAATAGGATTTACCGATGTAATCGATGATAAAACAGGGTCTGTCTAGGAATTAAGTGAGGTTTTGAAAGCAGTAAATGTGGAGAGGTAGGTGGTTGGAGATGGGAATGTTAGGAAGCTTTGATTGGAAAACATGGGTTTTGGAAGATGAAGACCTACGAATGCAAGGTGAATTCGGCGCAGTTTTGGAAGAGAAGCATGATGACATCGCCTTTTTTGATGCTAAGGAGTGATAATCCGGCAGTGACTTTCTGGGAAATGAGGTTGGTTTCAGAGAAAAAATAGGATTTATCGGTGGAATCGATGATGAGACAGGGTCTGTCTAGGAATTAATAGAGGTTTTGGAAGCTGTAAATGTGGAGAGGTAGGAGGTTGGAGATGGGAATGTTACGAAACTTTCATTGGAAAATGTGGGTATCGGAAGATGAAGACCCGTGAAAGCAAGACGAATTCGGCGCAGTTTTGGAAGAGAAGCATGATGACATCGCCTTTTTTGATACCAAGGAGTGATAATCCGGCAGTGACTTTCTGGGAAATGAGGTGGGTTTCAGAGAAAGAGTAGGATTTACCGGTGGAATCGATGATCAGACAAGATCTGTAATGGAATTAAGAGAGGTTTTGGAAGCAGTAAACGTGGAGAGGTAGGTGGTTGGAGATGGGAATGTTACGAAGCTTTGATTGGAAAACTTGTGTTTCAGAAGATGAAGACCTATGAATGCAAGACGAATTCGGCACAGTTTTGGAATAAAAGCATGATGACATCGCCTTTTCTAAAACCAAGGAGTGATAATCTGGCAATGACTTTCACGGAAATTAGGCGGGTTTCAGAGAATGAATAGGATTTACCGAGGGAATCGATGATGAGACAGGGTCTGTCTTGGAATTAAGAGAGGTTTTAGAAGCAGTAAATGTGGAGAGGAAGTTGGTTGGAGATGGGAATGTTAGGAAGCTTTGATTCGAAAAGATGGGTTTCGGAAGATGAAGTCCAATGAATGCAAGACGAATTCAGCACTGTTTGGGAAGAGAAGCATGATGACATCGCCTTTTTTGAAACCAAAGAGTGCTAATCCGACAGTGACTTTCTGGGAAATGACGTGGGTTTCAGAGAAAGAATAGGATTTACCGGTGGAATCGTTGATGAGACAGGGTCTGTCTAGGAATTAAGAGAGGTTTGTCAAGCAGTAAATGAGGAGAGGTAGGTGGATGGAGATGCGAATGTTGGAAAGCGTTGATTGGAAAACATGGGTTTCGGAAGATGAAGACCTATGAATGCAAGATGAATTCGGCACAGTTTTGGAAGAGAAGCATGATGACATCGTCTTTTTTGATACCAAGGAGTGATAATCCGACAGCGACTTTCTACGAACTGAGGTGGGTTTCAGAGAAAGAATAGGATTTACCGATGGATCGGTGATGTGACAGGGTCTGTCTTGGAATTAAGCGAGGTTTTGGAAGCAGTAAATGTGGAGAGGTAGGTGGTTGGAGATGGGAATGTTAGGAAGCTTTGATTGGGAAACATAGGTTTCGGAAGATGAAAACCTACGAATGCAAGACGAACTCGGCACAGTTTTGGAAGAGTAGCACGATGACATCGCCTTTTTTGATACCAAGGAGTTATAATCCTGCAGTGACTTTCTAGGAAATGACGTGGGTTTCAGAGAAAGAATAGGATTTACCGGTGGTATCGATGATGAGGCAGGGTCTGCCTAGGAATTAACAGAGGTTATGGATGCAGTAAATGTGGAGAGGTAGGTGGTTGGAGATCGGAATGTTAGGAAGCTTTGATTTGAAAACATGGGTTTCTGAAGATGAAGTCCTATGAATGCAAGACGAATTCGACACAGTTTTTGAAGAGAAGCATGATGACATCGCCTTTGTTGTTACCAAGGAGTGATAATCCGACAGTGACTTTCTGGGAAATGAAGTGGGTTTCGGAGAAAGAATAGGATTTACGAGTGGAATCGATGAGGAGACACGGACTGTCTAGGAACTAAGAGAGGTTTTGGAAGCAGGAAATGTGCAGAGGTAGATGGTTGGAGATGGGAATGTTCGGAAGCTTTGATTGGAAAACATGGGTTTCGGAAGATGAAGACCTATGAATGCAAGGGGAATTCGGCACAGTTTTGGAAGAGAAGCATGATGACATCGCCTTTTTGGATGCTATGGAGTGATAATCCGGCAGTGACTTTCTGGGAAATGAGGTGGGTTTCAGAGAAAGAATAGGTTTTATCGGTGGAATCGATGATGAGACAGGGTCTGTCTAGGAATTAATAAAGGTTTTGGAAGCAGTAAATGTAGAGAGGTAGGAGGTTGGAGATGGGAATGTTAGGAAACTGTGATTGGAAAATGTGGGTATCGGAAGATGAATACCCGTGAATGCAAGACGAATTCGGCGCAGTTTCGGAAGAGAAGCATGATGACATTTCCTTTTCTGATACCAAAGAGTGATAATCCGGCAGTGACTTTCTTGGAAATGAGGTGGGTTTCAGAGAAAGAATAGGATTTACCGGTGGAATCGATGATCACACAAGGTCTGTAACGGAATTAAGAGAGGTTTTGGAAGCAGTAAATGTGGAGAGGTAGGTGGTTGGAGATGGGAATGTTAGGAAGCTTTGATTGGAAAATATGGGTTTCGAAAGATGAAGACCTATGAATGCAAGACGAATTCGGCACAGTTTTGGAAAAGAAGGATGATGACATCGCCTTTTTTGATACCAGGGAGTGATAATCCGGCAGGGACTTTCTGGGAAATGAGGTGGGTTTCAGAGAAAGATTAGGATTTACCGTTGGAATCGATGATGAGGCAGGGTGTGTCTAAGAATTAAGAGAGGTTTTGGAAGCAGTAAATGTGGAGAGGTAGGTGGTTGGAGATGGGAATGTCACGAAGCTTTGATTGGAAAACTTGTGTTTCAGAAGATGAAGACCTATTAATGCAAGACGAATTCGGCACAGTTTTGGAAGAAAAGCATGATGACATCGCATTTTCTAAAACAAAGGAGTGATAATCTGGCAATGACTTTCTGGGAAATGAGGCGGGTTTTAGAGAATGAATAGGACTTACCGGTGGAATCGATAATGAGACAAGGTCTGTCTTGGAATTAAGAGAGGTTTTCAAAGCAGTAAATGTGGAGGGGAAGTTGCTTGGAGATTGGAATGTTAGGAAGCTTTGATTGGAAAACATGTGTTTCGGAAGATGAAGACCTACGAATGCAAGACGAATTAGGCACAGTTTTGGAAGAAAAGCATGATGACATCGCCTTTTCTGAGACCAATGAGTGATAATCCGGCAGTGACTTTCTGGGAAATGTGGCGGGTTTCAAAGAAAGAATAGGAGTTACCGGTGGAATCGATGAAGAGACAGGGTCTGTCTAGGAATTAAGAGAGGTTTTAGAAGCAGTAAATGTGGAGAAGAAGTTGGTTGGAGATGGGAATGTTAGGAAGCTTTGATTCGGAAAGATGGTTTTCGGAAGATGAAGCCCAATGAATGCAAGGCGAATTCGGCACTGTTTGGGAAGAGAAGCATGATGACATCGCCTTTTTTGAAACCAAAGAGTGCTAATCCGACAGTGACTTTCTGGGAAATGACGTGGGTTTCAGAGAAAGAATAGGATTTACCGGTGGAATACAAGATGAGGCAGCGTCTGTCTAGGAATTAAGAGGGGTTCTGGAAGCACTAAATGTAGAGAGGTAGGTGGTTGGAGATGGGAATGTTAGGAAGCTTTGATTGGAAAACGTGGGTTTCGGAAGATGAAGACCTACGAATGCAAGACGAATTCGGCACAGTTTTGGAAGAGAAGCATGATGACATCGCCTTTTTTGATACCCAGGAGTGATAATCCGGCGTTGACTTTCTCGTAAATGAGGTGGCTTTCAGAGAAAGAATAGGATTTATCGGTGGAATCGTTGATGAGACAAGGTCTGTCTAGGAATTAAGAGAGGTTTTGGAAGCAGTAAATGAGGAGAGGTAGGTGGATGGAGATGCGAATGTCGGAAAGCTTTGATTGGAAAACATGGGTTTCGGAAGATGAAGACCGATGAATGCAAGATGAATCCGGCACAGTTTTGGAATAGAAGCATGATGATATCGCCTTTTTTGATACCAAGGAGTGATAATCCGACAGTGACTTTCTAAGAAATGAGGTGGGTTTCAGAGTAAGAATAGGATTTACCGATGGAATCAGTGATGTGACAGGGTCTGTCTTCGAATTAAGAGAGGTTTTGGAAGCAGTAAATGTGGAGAGGTAGGTGGTTGGAGATGGGAATGTTAGGAAGCTTTGATTGGGAAACATAGGTTTCGGAAGATGAAAACCTACGAATGCAATACGAATTCGGCACAGTTTTGGAAGAGTAGCACGATGACATCGCCTTTTTTGATACCAAGGAGTTATAATCCGACAGTGACTTTCTGAGAAATGACGTGGGTTTCAGAGAAAGAATAGGATTTACCGGTGGTGTCGATGATAAGGCAGGGTCTGCCTGGGAATTATAAGAGGTTGTGGATGCAGCAAATGTGGAGAGGTAGGTGGTTAGAGATGGGAATGTTAGGAAGCTTTGATTGGAAAACATGTGTTTCGGCAGATGAAGACCAATGAATGCAAGACGAATTCGGCACAGTTTTGGAAGAGAAGCATGACAACATCGCCTTTTCTGATACCCAGGCGTGATAATCTGGCAGTGACTTTCTGGGAAATGAGGTGGGTTTCAGAGAAAGAATAGGATTTACCGGTGGAATCGATGATGAGACAGGGTCTGTCTAGGAATTAAGAGTGGTTTTGGAAGCAGTAAATGTGGTGAGGTAGATGGTTGGAGATCGGAATGTTAGGAAGCTTTGATTCGAAAACATGGGTTTCTTAAGATGAAGTCCTATGAATGCAAGATGTATTCGACACAGTTTTCGAAGAGAAGCATGATGACATCGCCTTTGTTGTTACCAAGGAGTGACAATCCGACAGTGACTTTCTGGGAAATGAAGTGTGTTTCAGAGAAAGAATAGGATTTACAAGTGGAATCGATGATGAGACACGGACTGTCTAGGAATTAAGAGAGGTTTTGGAAGCAGGAAATGTGGAGAGGTAGGTGGTTGGAGATGGGAATGTTTGGAAGCTTTGATTGGAAAACATAGGTTTCGAAAGATGAAGACCTGTGAATGCAAGGCGAATTCGGCACAGTTTTGGAAGAGAAGCATGATGACATCGCCTTTTTGGATGCTATGGAGTGATAATCCGGTAGTGACTTTCTGGGAAATGAGGTGGGTTTCAAAGAAAGAATAGGATTTATCGGTGGAATCGATGATGAGACAGGGTCTGTCTAGGAATTAATAGAGGTTTTGGAAGCAGTAAATGTGGAGAGGTTGGAGGTTGGAGATGGGAATGTTACGAAACTTTGATTGGAAAATGTGGGTATCGGAAGATGAAGACCCGTGAATGCAAGACGAACTCGGCGCAGTTTTGGAAGGGAAGCGTGGTGACATCGCCTTTTTTGATACCAAAGTGTGATAATCTGGCAGTGACTTTCTGGGAAATGAGGTGGGTTTCAGAGAAAGAATAGGATTTACCGGTGGAATCGATGATCAGACGAGGTCTGTAACGGAATTAAGAGAGGTTTTGGAAGCAGTAAATGTGGAGAGGTAGGTGGTTGGAGATGGGAATGTTAGGAAGCTTTGATTGGAAAATATGAGTTTCGGAAGATGAAGACCTATGAATGCCAGACGAATTCGGCACAGTTTTGGAAGAGAAGCATGATGACATCGCCTTTTTTGATACCATGGAGTGATAATCCGGCAGTGACTTTCTGGGAAATGAGGTGGGTTTCAGAGAAAGATTAGGATTTACCGTTGGAATCGATGATGAGGCAGGGTCTGTCTAGGAATTAAGAGAGGTTTTGGAATCAGTAAATGTGGAGTGGTAGGCGGTTGGAGATAGGAATGTTAGGAAGCTTTGACTGGAAAACATGGGTTTCGGAAGATGAAGACCTATGAATGCAAGGCGAATTCGGCACAGTTTTGGAAGAGAAGCATGATGACATCGCCTTTTTTGATGCTAAGGAGTGATAATCCGGTAGTGACTTTCTGGGAAAAGAGGTGGGTTTCAGAGAAAGAATAGGATTTATCGGTGGAATCGATGATGAGACAGGGTCTGTCTAGGAATTAATAGAGGTTTTGGAAGTAGTAAATGAAGAGAGGTAGGAGGTTGGAGATGGGAATGTTAGGAAACTTTGATTGGAAAATGTGGGTATCGGAAGATGGAGACCCATGAAAGCAAGACGAATTCGGCGCAGTTTTGGAAGAGAAGCATGATGACATTGCCTTTTTTGATACGAAGGAGTGATAATCCGGCAGTGACTTTCTAGGAAATGAGGTGGGTTTCCGAGAAAGAATAGGATTTACCGGTGGAATCGGTGATCAGACATGGTCTGTAACGGAATTCAGAGAGGTTTTGGACGCAGAAAATGTGGAGAGGTAGGTGGTTGGAGATGGGAATGTTAGGAAGCTTTGATTGGAAAATATGGGTTTCGAAAGATGAAGACCTATGAATTCAAGACGAATTCGGCACAGTTTCGGAAAAGAAGGATGATGACATCGCCTTTTTTGATACCAAGGAGTGATAATCCGGCAGTGACTTTCTGGGAAATGAGGTGGGTTTCAGAGAAAGATTAGGATTTACCGTTGGAATCGATGATGAGGGAGGGTCTGTCTAAGAATTAAGAGAGGTTTTGGAAGCTGTAAATGTGGAGAGGTAGGTGGTTGGAGATGGGAATGTTACGAAGCTTTGATTGGAAAACTTGTGTTTTAGAAGATGAAGACCTATGAATGCAAGCTAAATTCGGCACAGTTTTGGAAGAAAAGCATGATGGCATCGCCTTTTCTAAGACCAAGGAGTGATAATCCGACAGTGACTTTCTGGGAAATGAGGCGGGTTTCAGAGAATGAATAGGATTTACCGGAGGAATCGATGATGAGACAGGGTCTGTCTAGGAATTTAGAGAGGTTTTAGAAGCAGTAAATGTGGAGGGGAAGTTGCTTGGAGATGGGAATGTTAGGAAGCTTTGATTGGATAACATTTGTTTCGGAAGATGAAGACCTATGAATGCAAGACGAATTCGGCACAGTTTTGGAAGAAAAGCACGATGACATCGCCTTTTCTGAGACCAATGAGTGATAATCTGGCAGTGACTTTTTGGGAAATGAGGCGGGTTTCAAAGAAAAAATAGGATTTACCGGTGGAATCGATGAAGAGACAAGGTCTGTCTAGGAATTAAGAGAGGTTTTAGGATCAGTAAATGTGGAGAGGAAGTTGGTTGGAGATGGGAATGTTAGGAAGCTTTGATTCGAAATGATGGCTTTTAGAAGATGAAGTCCATTGAATGCAAGACGAATTCGGCCCTGTTTGGGAAGAGAAGCATGATGACATCGCCTTTTTTGAAACCAAAGAGTGCTAATCAGACAGTGACTTTCTGGGAAATGACGTGGGTTTCCGAGAAAGAATAGGATTTTCCGGTGGAATACATGTTGAGGCAGCGTCTATCTAGGAATTAAGAGAGGTTCTGGAAGCACTATATGTAGAGAGGTAGGTGGTTGGAGATGGGAATGTTAGGAAGCTTTGATTGGAAAACGTGGGTTTCGGAAGATGAAGACCTACGAATGCAAGACGAATTCGACACAGTTTTGGAAGAGAAGCATGATGACATCGGCTTTTTTGATACCAAGGTGTGATAATCCGGCAGTGACTTTCTGGGAAATGAGGTGGGTTTCAGAGAAAGAATAGGATATACCGGTGGAATCGTTGATGAGACAGGGTCTATCTAGGAATTCCGAGAGGTTTTGGAAGCAGTAAATGTGGAGAGGTAGGTGGTTGGAGATGGGAATGTCAGGAAGCTTTGATTGGAAAACATGGGTTTCGGAAGATGAAGACCTATGAATGCATGGTGAATTCGGCGCAGTTTTTGGAAGAGAAGCATGATGACATCGCCCTTTTTGATGCTAAGCAGTGATAATCCGGCAGTGACTTTCTGGGAAATGAGGTTGGTTTCAGAGAAAGAATAGGATTTATCGGTGGAATCGATGATGAGACAGGGTCTGTCTAGGAATTAATAGAGGTTTTGGAAGCTGTAAATGTGGAGAGGTAGGAGGTTGGAGATGGGAATGTTACGAAACTTTCATTGGAAAATGTGGGTATCGGAAGATGAAGACCCGTGAAAGCAAGACGAATTCGGCGCAGTTTTGGAAGAGAAGCATGATGACATCGCCTTTTTTGATACCAAGGAGTGATAATCCGGCAGTGACTTTCTGGGAAATGAGGTGGGTTTCAGAGAAAGAGTAAGATTTACCGGTGGAATCGATGATCAGACAAGATCTGTAATGGAATTAAGAGAGGTTTTGGAAGCAGTAAACGTGGAGAGGTAGGTGGTTGGAGATGGGAATGTTACGAAGCTTTGATTGGAAAACTTGTGTTTGAGAAGATGAAGACCTATGAATGCAAGACAAATTCGGCACAGTTTTGGAAGAAAAGCATGATGACATCGCCTTTTCTAAAACCAAGGAGTGATAATTCGGCAATGACTTTCTCGGAAATGAGGCGGGTTTCAGAGAATGAATAGGATTTACGGGTGGAATTGATGATGAGACAGGGTCTGTCTTGGAATTAAGAGAGGTTTTAGAAGCAGTAAATGTGGAGAGCAAGTTGGTTGGAGATGGGAATGTTAGGAAGCTTTGATTCGAAAAGATGGGTTTCGGAAGATGAAGTCCAATGAATGCAAGATGAATTCGGCATTGTTTCGGAAGAGAAGCATGATGACATCGCCTTTTTTTAAACCAAAGAGTGCTAATCCGACAGTGACTTTGTAGGAAATGACGTGGGTTTCAGAGAAAGAATAGGATTTACCGGTGGAATAAAAGATGAGGCAGCGTCTGTCTAGGAATTAAGAGAGGTTCTGGAAGCACTAAATGTAGAGAGGCAGGTGGTTGGAGATGGGAATATTAGGAAGCTTTGATTGGAAAACGTGGGTTTCGGAAGATGATGACCTACGAATGCAAGACGAATTCGGCACAGTTTTCGAAGAGAAGCATGATGACATCGCCTTTTTTGATACCAAGGAGTGATAATCCGGCAGTGACTTTCTGGGAAATGAGGTGGGTTTCAGAGAAAGAATAGGATTTACTGGTGGAATCGTTGATGAGACAGGGTCTGTCTAGGAATTAAGAGAGGTTTTGGAAGCAGTAAATGAGGAGAGGTAGGTGGATGGAGATGCGACTGTCGGAAAGCTTTGATTGGAAAACATGGCTTTCGGAAGATGAAGACCTATGAATGCAAGATGAATTCGGCACAGTTTTGGAAGAGAAGCATGATGACATCGCCTTTTTTGATACCAAGGAGTGATAATCCGACAGTGACTTTCTATGAAATGAGGTGGGTTTCAGAGAAAGAATAAGATTTACCGATGGAATCGGTGATGTGACAGGGTCTATCTTGGGATTAAGCGAGGTTTTGGAAGCAGTAAATGTGGAGAGGTAGGTGGTTGGAGATGGGAATGTTAGGAAGCTTTGATTGGGAAACATAGGTTTCGGAAGATGAAAACCTACGAATGCAAGACGAATTCGGTACGGTTTTGGAAGAGAAGCATGATGACATCGCCTTTTTTGATACCAAGGAGTGATAATCCGACAGTGACTTTCTACGAAATGAGGTGGGTTTCAGAGAAAGAATAGGATTTACCGATGGAATCGGTGATGTGACAGGGTCTATCTTGGAATTAAGCGAGGTTTTGGAAGCAGTAAATGTGGAGTGGTAGGTGGTTGGAGATGGAAATGTTAGGAAGCTTTGAATGGGAAACATAGGTTTCGGAAGATGAAAACCTACGAATGCAAGACGAATTCGGCACAGTTTTGGAAGAGTTGCACGATGACATCGCCTTTTTTGATACCAAGGAGTTATAATCCGGCAGTGACTTTCTAAGAAATGACGTGGGTTTCAGAGCAAGAATAGGATTTACCGATGGTATTGATGATGAGGCAGGGTCTGCCTAGGAATTAACAGAGGTTATGGATGCAGTAAATGTGGAGAGGTAGGTGGTTGGAGATCGGAATGTTAGGAAGCTTTGATTCGAAAACATGGGTTTCTGAAGATGAAGTCCTATGAATGCAAGACGAATTCGACACAGTTTTTGAAGAGAAGCATGATGACATCGCCTTTGTTGTTACCAAGGAGTGACAATCCGACAGTGTCTTTCTGGGAAATGAAGTGGGTTTCGGAGAAAGAATAAGATTTACGAGTGGAATCGATGATGAGACACGGACTGTCTAGGAACTAAGAGAGGTTTTGGAAGCAGGAAATGTGCAGAGGTAGGTGGTTGGAGATGGGAATGTTAGGAAGCTTTGATTGGAAAACATGGGTTTCGGAAGATGAAGACCTACGAATGCAAGGCGAATTTGGCACAGTTTTGGAAGAGAAGCATGATGACATCGCCTTTTTGGATGCTATGGAGTGATAATCCGGTAATGACTTTCTGGGAAATGAGGTGGGTTTCAGAGAAAGAATAGGATTTATCGGTGGAATCGATCATGAGACAGGGTCTGTCTAGGAATTAATAGAGGTTTTGGAAGCAGTAAATGTGGAGAGGTAGCAGGTTGGAGATGGGAATGTTAGGAAACTGTGATTGGAAAATGTGGGTATCGGAAGATGAAGACCCGTGAATGCAAGACGAATTCGGCGCAGTTTTGGAAGAGAAGCATGATGACATTGCCTTTTCTGATACCAAAGAGTGATAATCCGGCAGTGACTTTCTGGGAAATGAGGTGGGTTTCAGAGAAAGAATAGGATTTACCGGTGGAATCGATGATCAGACAAGGTCTGTAACGGAATTAAGAGAGGTTTTGAAAGCAGTAAATGTGGAGAGGTAGGTGGTTGGAGATGGGAATGTTAGGAAGCTTTGATTGGAAAATATGGGTTTCGGAAGACGAAGACCTATGAATGCAAGACGAATTCGGCACAGTTTTGGAAGAGAAGCATGATGACATCGCCTTTTTTGATGGCAAGGAGTGATAATCCGGCAGTGACTTTATGGGAAATGAGATGGGTTTCAGTGAAAGATTAGGATTTATCGTTGGAATCGATGATGAGGCAGGGTCAGTCTAGGAATTAAGAGAGGTTTTGGAAGCAGTAAATGTGGAGAGGTAGGTGGTTGGA
The DNA here is from genome assembly GCA_036172215.1 of Camellia granthamiana. NCBI lineage: Eukaryota > Viridiplantae > Streptophyta > Magnoliopsida > Ericales > Theaceae > Camellia > Camellia granthamiana. The sequence goes on from CM069912.1 coordinate 123,026,675, forward strand.
GATGGGAATGTTAGGAAGCTTTGATTGGAAAACACGGGTTCCGGAAGATGAAGACCTATGAATGCAAGGTGAATTCGGCACAGTTTTGGAAAAGAAGCATGATGACATCGCCTTTTTTGATGCTAAGGAGTGATAATCCGGCAGTGACTTTCTGGGAAATGAGGTGGGTTTCAGAGAAAGAATCGGATTTATCGGTGGAATCGATTATGAGACAGGGTCTGTCTAGGAATTAATAGAGGTTTTGGAAGCAGTAAATGTAGAGAGGCAGGACGTTGGAGATGGGAATGTTAGGAAACTTTGATTGGAAAATGTGGGTATCGAAAGATGAAGACCCGTCAAAGCAAGACGAATTCGGTGCAGTTTTGGAAGAGAAGCATGATGACATCGCCTTTCTTGATACCAAGGAGTGATAATCTGGCTTTGTCTTTCTGCGAAATGAGGTGGGTTTCAGAGAAAGAGTAAGATTTACCGGTGGAATCGATGATCAGACAAGGTCTGTAACGGAATTAAGGGAGGTTTTGGAAGGGGTAAATGTGGAAAGGTAGGTGGTTGAAGATGGGAATGTTAGAAAGCTTTGATTGGAAAATATGGGTTTTGGAAGATGAAGACCTATGAGTGCAAGACAAATTCGGCACAATTTTGGAAAAGAAGCATGATGACATCGCATTTTTTGATACCAAGGAGTGATAATCCGGCCGTGACTCTCTCGGGAATGAGGTGGGTTTCAGAGAAAGATTAGGATTTACCGTTGGAATCGATGATGAGGCAAGGTGTGTCTTGGAATTAAGAGAGGTTTTGGACGTAGTAAATGTGGAGAGGTAGGTTGTTGGAGATGGGAATGTTAGGAAGCTTTGATTGGAAAACATGGGTTTCGGAAGATGAAGACCTACGAATGCAAGGCGAATTCGGCACAGTTTTTGAAGAAAAGCATGATGACATCGCCTTTTTTGATACCAGGAAGTGATAATCCGGTAGTGACTTTTTTGGAAATGAGGTGGGTTTCAGAGAAAGAACAGGATTTACCGGTGGAATCGATGATGAGGCTGGGTCTGTCTAAGAATTAAGAGAGGTTTTGGAAGCCGTAAATGTGGAGAGGTAGGTGGTTGGACATGGGAATGTTAGGAAGCTTTGATTGGAAAACTTTTGTTTCGGAAGATGAAGACCTATGAATGCAAGACGAATTCGGCACGGTTTTGGAAGAAGGGCATGATGACATCGCCTTTTCTAAGACCAAGGAGTGATAATCCGGCAGTGTCTTTCTGTGAAATAAGGCGGGTTTCAGAGAATGAATAGGATTTACCAGTGGAATCGATGATCAGACAAGGCCTATATAGGAATTAGGAGAGGTTTTGGAAGCAGTAAATGTGAAGAGGTAGGTGGTGGGAGGTGGGAATTGTAAGAAGCTTTGATTCGAAAACATGGGTTTCGGAAGATGAAGTCCTATGAATGCAAGACGAATTCGGCACTGTTTGGGAAGAGAAGCATGTTGACATCGCCTTTTTTGAAGCCAAAGAGTGATAATCCGACAGTGACTTTCTGGGAAATGACGTGGGTTTCAGAGAAAGAATAGGATTTATCGGTGGAATACATGATGTGGCAGCGTCTGTCTTGGAATTAAGAGAGGTTTTGGAAGCAGTAAATGTAGGGAGGTAGGTGGTTGGAGATGGGAATGTTAGGAAGCTTTGATTGGAAAACATGGGTTTCGGAAGCTGAAGATCTATGAATGCAAGACGAATTCGGCACAGTTTTGGAAGAGAAGCATGATGACATCGCCTTTTTTGATACCAAGGAATGATAATCCAGCAGTGTCTTTCTGGGAAGTGGGGTAGGTTTCAGAGAAAGAATAGGATTTCCCGGTGGAATCGATGATGAGCCAAGGACTGTCTAGGAGTTAAGAAAGGTTTTGGAAGCAGTAAATGTGGAGAGGTAGGTGGTTGGAGATTGGAATGTTAGGAAGCTTTGATTGGAAAACATGTGTTTCGAAAGATGAAGACCTATGATTGCAAGACGAATTCGGCACAATTTTGGAAGAGAAGCATGATGACATCGCCTTTTTTGATACCAAGGAGTGATAATCCGGCAGTAACTTTCTGTGAAATGAGGTGGGTTTCAGAGAAATAATAGGATTTACCAGTGGAATCGATGATGAGACAGGGTCTGTCTGGGACTTAAGAGAGGTTTTGGAAGCAGTAAATGTGGAGAGGTAGGTGGTTGGAGATTGGAATGTTAGGAAGCTTTGATTCGAAAACATGGGTTTCTGAAGATGAAGTCCTATGAATGGAAGACGAATTCGACACAGTTTTTGACGATGTAATAACCCTCACCACTGATTACTGATAACCCTACTGATTACTATTAAACCGAGGGTAAACATGTTAATTAACTGACTGACTGAAATCTGAAACTGATTGATTGAGTATATCTGTTTGAATTGCGTTCTATCGGTTTGACTGTTTGATTATCTATTCATGTTTTTATGTTAAACTGCAAATTGAAGGCCTTATCGGCGGCCGAATCTGAAATTGATTGATGTTCTGTGTTAAGTAGATTTTATGTGATTTTATGGCATATTTATCTAAAATGTGATTTGGTATGATTAAACTAGATCAATATTGATAAATTACATGAGTTAGGTTTATTTACAACTTTGCCGTTGTGAGTGGCCCACTATCTAAACATATTTGAGCCTACACTTGATCTCATAACACATCTTCCTCAGCCAATTTCCTTGTTCCAACCGACCAAGAGTGAGAGAGTGAGAGAGTGAGAGAATAGGTGTGATTTCAACTTGATTTTGTGAATTGGCTTGAAGAACTTGAAGAATTGAAGTCTAGATTGCTTAATTAAGCTCCTATACCTTAAACTCAAGACTTAGGTAAGGAAATTGAACCTCTCATTGTTGTATTTAAGATTGTTCTTGCGGTTCATGGTCCATTTAAGGGTGGAGTCTAGAATTGGTGCTAAATTGTTGAATCAAAGCTTAAATGTTACATGCATGCCCATAATTATGTTTAAGTCCATGATATCATCTTGCTTTTGTAAAAGTTGACTCATTAGAGCATGTATCTAAGGCTTGAAAAGTTGTTTAGAGTCTTGCATGTTCAATTGAAGTTATGTTCTTGAGTTTTGATTTGGAACCATGTAAATTGATCTACCCTTGGGCCTTGATTTTACAAATTGAGCTTTAAATCATGTTATTCTATGTATTTGCAAGTGTTTTCCAGGAAATGGGCCCAAAGGAATTGAATTTGATGCATTTGATGTTGGATTTGAGCTTGAAGTTCAAATCTGGGAATTCCAGATTTTGAACTCACGCTCAAGCGGAGTTACTGGCGCTCGAGCGTGAAATTCGTGCTCCCAGTACCTTGCACTATTTTGATGTCCGCTCGAGCGGAATAAGTGACGCTCGAGCGGGACCTTGTGTCTTACGCTCGAGCGGGTGTCGAGCGCCCAATCAAGCGTGATTTTCACCTATCCAGTACTTTTGCCCTGTTTTGCAGAACGCTTGAGCGGGAAATTCCACGCTCGAGCGGATACCTTTGACTGCATTTACGCTCAAGCGGGGAAACCAAGCTCGAGCGGGAACTCTGTTTTCTGAAAATTCTGAAATTGCTTTTAAAGTGCATCTTTGCATCCTCGTCCCATCCTAGGCATTCTTAGGCCTAGTTTAAGACATCTTAATGAGGATATAGATGTAGAACCACACTGAGGCAAATTAGGGATTAAATTATTATCTTTCCTAACTGTGTAGCTTAGTGTGTGTTTGTCTTGTATACTATGTAGGGTTGGCGACTGGGGACGTGCTCTAGCTTAACTGTAGCCAAGAACTTTGTGAGTAACAACTGTGTAAAGATATGTTCAAATATGAATATCTTCTGAATACTGAATTGTACTGTTTTCTGAAATGACACTTTTAACTGAATGAATGTTTGTCCTATATTCTGAACTATATTGTGGCATCCTTAGCAACTACTGTTTACTGTTACTACTACTGTTACAGAGATCTCTGTCAGTTCCCTTGTTGGAACCACTACTGTTTACTGATTGATGGCCATCATTTACTGTTCGGTCTTTTAAGACCTATTGTTTACTGTACTGCTATGCTAATGGATGTACCACATATGACTGTTTGACTGAATGACTGAATTACTGATATACTAATTTAATGAACTGTTTTCATTACTATAAGGACATTCATTCTTAACCCCTTCACGCATTATGTTATTCACTGGGCTTTAGCTCACTGTCTATATATATATGTAGGTGTTTAGGCACCAGACCGGAGCTAGGAGCGTGGGTTAGACTTCCCTTTTTGTCAAGCCAACTACTGTGCCTCACTGCAAGGTTCCGAGCCTGCCAAGCTATGGCTTAGGGGTGTTTTAATTTCCCCCTTCTGTTCCTGCATCTGTTTGTAATAACTGTATAAACTGTTTAGACTGTTACCGTACTGTTTAATAGGGATTAGGTCCTTGATCCGAATGATAGTAAATATTGTGCATACAGTTCGGCACTGTATATATATGCATGAAAAGTCTTATTGCATACAGACCATCACAGCTCATTAGACATTGTTTATTTACTGTATTGGCTTCTGCCAGCACCTATACTCTGTTTTACTGTTCTACTGTTAAGCAGGCCTTCGGTAATCATGGATTACTGGCCGGTTACGGTGCGAAACCCATAGGGGCGGGTTTGGGTCCTGACAGAAGAGAAGCATGATGACATCGCCTTTGTTGTTACCAACGAGTGACAATCCGACAGTGACTTTCTGGGAAATGAAGTGGGTTTCAGAGAAAGAATTGGATTTACGGGTGGAATCAATGATGAGACAGGGACTGTCTAGGAATTAAGAGAGGTTTTGGTAGCAGGAAATGTGGAGAGGTAGGTGGTTGGAGATGGGAATGCTAGGAAGCTTTGATTGGAAAACACGGGTTTCGGAAGATGAAGACCTATGAATGCAAGGCGAATTCGGCACAGTTTTGGAAGAGAAGCATGATGACATCGCCTTTTTTGATGCTAAGGAGTGATAATCCGGCAGTGACTTTCTGCGAAATGAGGTGGGTTTCAGAGAAAGAATAGGATTTATAGGTGGAATCGATGATGATATAGGGTCTGTCTACGAATTAACAGAGGTTTTGGAAGAAGTAATTGTGGAGAGGTAGGAGGTTGGAGATGGGAATGTCAGGAAGCTTTGATTGGAAAACATGGGTTTCGGAAGATGAAGACCTATGAATGCAAGATGAATTCGCCACAGTTTTGGAAGAGAAGCAAGATGACATCGCCTTTTTTGATACCAAGGAGTGATAATCCGACAGTGACTTTCTAGGAAATGTGGTGGGTTTCAGAGAAAGAATAGGATTTACCGGTGGAATCGATGATGTGACAGGGTCTGTCTTGGAAATAAGAGGGGTTTTGGAAGCAGTAAATGTGGAGAGGTAGGTGGTTGGAGATGGGAATTTTAGGAAGCTTTGATTGGGAAACATAGGTCTCGGAAGATGAAAACCTACGAATGCAAGACGAATTCGGCACAGTTTAAGAAGAGTAGCATGATGACATTGCCTTTTTTGATACCAAGGAGTTATAATCCGGCAGTGACTTTCTGAGAAATGAGGTGGGTTTCAGAGAAAGAATAGGATTTATCGGTGGTATCGATGATGAGGCAGGGTCTGTCTAGGAATTAACAGAGGTTTTGGATGCAGTAAATGTAGAGAGGAAGGTGGTTGGAGATGGGAATGTTAGGAAGCTTTGATTGGAAAACATGTGTTTCGGAAGATAAAGACCTATGAATGCAAGACGAATTCGGCACAGTTTTGGAAAAGAAGCATGACAACATCGCCTTTTCTGATACCAAGGCGTGATAATCCGGCAGTGACTTTCTGGGAAATGAGGTTGGTTTCAGAGAAAGAATAGGATTTACCGGTGGAATCGTCTGTCTAGGAATTAAGAGAGGTTTTGGAAGCAGTAAATGTGGAGAGGAAGTTGGTTGGAGATGGGTATGTTAGGAGGCTTTGATTCGAAAACATGGGTTTCGGAAGATGAAGTCCTATGAATGCAAGACAAATTCAGCACAGTTTTAGAAGAGAAGCATGTTGACATCGCCTTTGTTGATACCAAGGAGTGATAATCCGACAGTGACTTTCTGCGAAATAAGGTGGGTTGTAGCGAACGAATAGGATTTACCAGTGGAATCGATGATGTGACAGGGTCTGTCTTGGAAATAAGAAAGGTTTTGGAACCAGTAAACGTGGAGAGGTAGGTGGTTGGAGATGGGAATGTTAGGAAGCTTTGATTGGAAAACATCGGTTTCGGAAGATGAAGACCTGCGAATGCAAGACGAATTCGGCACAGTTTTGGAAGACTAGCATGATGACGTCGCCTTTTTTGATACCAATGGGTGATAATCCGCCAGTGACTGGAAAACATGGGTTTTGGAAGCAGTAAATGTGGAGAGGGACATGGTTGGAGATGAGAGTGTTAGGAAGCTTTGACTGGAAAACATGGGTTTCGGAAGATGAAGACCTATGAATGCAAGACAAATTCGGCACAGTTTTGGAAGAGAAGCATGATGACATCGCCTTTTTTGATACCAAGCAGTGATCATCCGGCAGTGACTTTCTGGCAAATGTGGTGGGTTTCAGAGAAAGAGTAGGATTTACCGGTGGAATCGATGATGAGACAGGGTCTGTCTAGGAATTAAGAGAGGTTTTGGAAGCCGTAAATGTGGAGAGGGAGGAGGTTGGAGATAGGAATGTTAAGAGGCTTTGATTGGAAAACATGGGTTTCGGAAGATGAAGACCTATGAATGCAAGACGAATTCGGCACAGTTTTGGAAGAGAAACATGATGACATCGCCTTTTTTGATACCAAGGAGAGATAATTTGGTAGTGACTTTCTAGGAAATGAAGTGGGTTTAGAAGGAAGAATGGGATTTACCGGTGGAATTGATGAGGTGAAAGGGTCTGTTTACGAATTAAGAGAGGTTTTGTAAGCAGTAAATGTGTAGAGGTAGGTGGTTGGTGATGGGAACATTAGGAAGCTTTGATTGGAAAACATGGGTTTCGGAAGATAACGACCTATGAATGCAAGACGAATTCGGCACAGTTTTGGAGGAGAAGCATGATGACATCGCCTTTTTTGATACCAAGGAGTGATAATCCGGCAGTGACTTTCTGGGAAATGACGTGGGTTTCAAAGAAGGAATGGGATTTACCAGTGGAGTCGATGATGAGACAGGGTCTGTCTACGAATTAAGAGAGGTTTTGGAAGCAGTAAACGTGGTGAGGGAGGTGCTTGGAGATGGGAATGTTAGGAATCTTTGATTGGAAAACATGGGTTTCAGAAGATGAAGACCTATCAATGCAAGTCGAATTCGACACAGCTTTGGAAGTGAAGCATGATGACGTTACCGTTTTTGATACCAAGGAGTGATAATTCGGCAGTGACTTTCTGGGAAATGAGGTGGGTTGTAGAGAAAGAATAGGATTTACCAGTGGAATCGAAGATGGGGCAGGGTCTATCTAGGAATTAAGAGGGGTTTTAGAAGCAGTAAATGTGGAGAGGTAGGTGGTTGGAGATGGGAATGTTGTGAACCTTTGATTGGAAAACATAGGTTTCGGAAGATGAAAACCTATGAATGCAAGACGAATTCTACACAGCTTTGGAAGAGAAGCATGATGACAACGGCTTTTTTGATACCAAGGAGTGATAATCCGGCAGTGACTTTCAGGGAAATGAGGTGGGTTTCATAGAAAGAATAGGATTTACAGGTGGAACCGATGATGAGGCAGGGTCTGTCTGGGAATTTATAGAGGTTTTGGAAGCAGTAAATATGGAGAGGTAGCTGGTTGGGGATGGGAATATTTGGAAGCTTTCATTAGAAAGCATGGGTTTCAGAGGATGAAAACCTATGAATGCAAGACGAATTCAGCACAGTTTTGGAAGAGAAGCATGATGACATTGCCTTTTTTGATACCAAGGAGTGATAATCCGGCAGTGACTATCTGGGAAATGAGGTGGCTTTCATAGAAAGAATAGGATTTATCGTTCGAATCGATGATGAGACAGGGACTGTCTAAGAATTACGAGAGGTTTTGGAAGCAGTAAATGAGGAGAGGCAGGTGGTTAGGGATGGGAATTTTAGGAAGCTTTGACTGGAAAACATGGGTTTTGGAAGATGAAGACCTATGAATGCAAGACGAATTCGGCACAGTTTTGGAAGAGAAGCATGATGACATCGCCTTTTATGATATCAAGGGGTGATAATCAGGCAGTGACTTTCTTGGAAATGTGGTGGCTTTCAGAGAAAGAATAGGATTTACCGGAGGAATCGATGATGACGCAGGGTCTGTCTAGGAATTAAGAGAGGTTTTGGAAGCAGTAAATGTGGAGAGGTAGGTGGTTGGAGATGGGAATGTTATGAAGCTTTGATTGGAAAACATGGGTTTTAGAAGATGAAGAAATATGAATGCACGACGAATTCGACACAACTTTGGAAGAAAAGCTTGATGACATCGCCCTTTTTGATACCAAGGAGTGATAATCCGGCAGTGACTTTCTGCGAAATGAGGTGGGTTTCAGAGAAAGAATAGGATTTACAGGCAGAATCGATGATGGGGCAGGGTCTTTCAAGGAATTAAGAGAGGTTTTGGAAGAAGTAAATGTGGAGAGGTAGGTGGTTGGAGAAGGGAATGTTAGGAAGCTTTGATTGGAAAACATGGGTTTCGGAAGATGAAGACCTATGAATGCAAGACGAATTCAGCACAGTTTTGGAAAAAAAGCATGATGCCGTCTCCTTTTTTGATACCAATGAGTGATAATCCGGCAGTGACTTTCTGGGAAATGAGGTGGGTTTCAGAGAAAGAATAGGATTTACCGGTCGAATCGATGATGGGGCAGGGTCTGTCTGGGAATTAAGAGAGGTTTTGCAAACAGTAAAAGTGGAGTGGTAAGTGGTTGGAGATGGGAATGTTAGGAAGCTTTGATCGCAAAATATGGGTTTCAAATGATGAAGACCTATGAATGCAAGACGAATTCGGCACAGTTTTGGAAGAGAAGCATGATGACATCGCCTTTGTTGATACCAAGGAGTGATAATCCGGCAGTGCCTTTCTGGAAATGAGGTGGGTTTCAGAGAAAGAATATGATTTACTGATGGAATCGATGATGAGACAGGGTCTGTCTAAGAATTAAGAGACGTTTTGGAAGCAGTAAATGTGGAGAGATAGGTGGTTGGAGATGGGAATGTTAGGAAGCTTTGTTTGGAAAACATAGGTTTCGGAAGATGAAGACCTATGAATGCAAGACGAATTCGGCGTAGTTTTGGAAGAGAAGCATGATGACATCGCCTTTTTAGATACGAAGTTGTGATAACCCAGCCATGACTTTCTGGGAAATGAGGTGGGTTTCAGAGAAAAAATAGGATTACCAGTGGAATCAATGATGCCACAAGGTCTGTCTAGGAATTAAGAGAGGTTTTGGAGGCAGTAAATGTAGAGAGGTAAGTGGCTGGAGATAGGAATTTTAGGATGCTTTGATTGGAAAACATGGGTTTCGGAAGATGAAGACCTATCAATGCAAGACAAATTCGACATAGCTTTGGACGCGAAACTTGATGACATCGCCTTTTTTGATACCAAGGAGTCATAATCCGGCAGTGACTATCTGGGAAATGAGGTTGGTTTCAGAGAAAGAATTACATTTACCGGAGGAATCGATGATGAGGCAGGGTCTGTCTAGGAAATAAGAGAGGTTTTGGAAGCAATAAATGTGGAGAGGTAGGTGGTTGGAGGCGGGAATGTTAGGAAGCTTTGATTGGAAAACTTGGGTTTCGGAAGATGAAGACCAATGAATGCAATACTAATTTTGCATAGTTTTGGATGAGAAGCATGATGACATCGCCTTTTTTGACACCAAGGAGTGATAATCCGGCAGTCACTTTCTAGGAAATGAGGTGGGTTTCAAAGAAAGAATTGGATTTACCGGAGGAATCGATGATGAGGCAGGGTCTGTCTAGGAATTAAGAGAGGTTTTGCGAGCAGTAAATGTGGAGAGATAGGTGGTTGGAGATGGGAATGTTATGAAGCTTTGATTGGAAAACATGGGTTTCGGAAGATAAAGACCTATGAATTCAAGACGAATTCGGCATAGTTTTGGAAAAAAAGCATGATGACATCGCCTTTTTTAATATCAAGGAGTGATAATCCGACAGTGACTTTCTGGGAAATGAGGTGGGTTTCAGAGAAAGAATAGGATTTACCGGTGGAATCGATGATGAGGCAGGGTCTGTCTGGGAATTAAGAGAGGTTTTGGAAGCAGTAAATGTGGAGAGATAGGTGGTTGGAGAAAGGAATGTTAGGAAGCTTTGATTGCAAAATATGGGTTTCGGACGATGAAGACCTATGAATGCAAGATGAATTCGGCACAGTTTTGGAAGAGAAGCATGATGACATCGCCTTTTTTGATACCAAGGGGTGATAATCCGGCCGTGACTTTCTGGGAAATGTGGTGGGTTTCGGAGAAAGGATCCGATTTACCGGAGGAATCGATGATGAGGCAGGGTCTGTCTAGGAATTAAGAGAGGTTTTGGAAGCAGTAAATATGGAGAGGTAGGTGGTTGGACATGGGAATGTTATGAAGCTTTGATTGGAAAACATGGGTCTCGGCAGATGAAGAAATATGAATGCAAGACAAATTCGACACAACTTTGGAAGAGAAGCTTGATGACATCGCCTTTTTTGATACCAAGGAGTGATAATCCGGCAGTGACGTTCTGGGAAATGAGTTGGGTTTCAGAGGAAGAATAGGATTTACCGGTGGAATCCATGATGGGGCAGGGTCTGTCTAGGAATTAAGAGAGTTTTTGGAAGTAGTAAATGTGGAGAGGTCGGTGGTTGGAGATGGGAATGTTAGGAAGCTTTGATTGGAAAACATGGGTTTCGGAAGATGAAGACCTATGAATGCAAGACGAATTCGGCTCAGTTTTGCAAGAGAAGCATGATGACATCGCCTTTTTTGATACCAAGGAGTGATAATCCGGCAGTGACTTTCTGGGAAATGAGATGGGTTTCAGAGAAAGAATAGGACTTACCGGTGCAACCGATGATGAGACAGGGTCTGTCGAGGAATTAAGAGAGGTTTTGGAAGCAATAAATGTGTAGAGGTAAGTGGCTGGAGATGGGAAAGTTAGGAAGCTTTGATTGGAAAACATTGGTTTCGGAAGCTGAAGACCTATGAATGCAAGACGAATTCGACACAGTTTTGGAAGAGAAGCATGATGACATCGCCTTTTTTGATACCAAGGAGTGATAATCCGACAGTGACTTTCTGGGAAATGAGGTCGGTTTCAAAGAAAGAATAGAATTTAACGATGGAATCGATGATGAGACTGGGTCTGTCTAGGAATTAAGAGAGGTTTTGGAAGCAGTAAATGTGGAGAGTAGGTGGTTGGAGATGGGAATGTTAGGGAGCTTTGTTTGGAAAACATAGGTTTCGGAAGATGAACACCTATGAATGCAAGATGAATTCGGCGCAGTTTTGGAAGAGAAGCATGATGACATCGCCTTTTTTGATACCAAGGAGTGATAACCGGGCAATGACTTTCTGGGAAATGAGGTGGGTTTTAGAGAAAGAATAGGATTTACCATTGGAAACAATGATGAGACAAGGTCTGTCTAGGAATTGAGAGATGTTTTGGTGGCAGTAAATGTAGAGAGGTAGGTGGTTGGAGATAGGAATTTTAGGATGCTTGCATTGGAAAACATGGGTTTCGGAAGATGAAGACCTATGAATGCAAGACGAATTCGACTCTGTTTTGGAAATGAAGCATGATGACATCGCCTTTTTTGATACCAGGGAGTGATAATCCGGCAGTGACTATATGGGAAATTAGGTGGGTTTCAGAGAAAGAATAAGATTTACCAGTGGAATCGATGATGAGACAGGGTCTGTCTAGGAATTATGAGAGGTTTTGGAAGCGATGAATGTCGAGAGGTAGGTGGTTGGAGAGGGGAATGTTAGGAAGCTTTGATTGAAAAACTTGGGTTTCGGAAGATGAAGACCAATGAATGCTGGACGAATTCGGCACAGTTTTGGAAGAGAAGCATGATGACATCGTCTTTTTTGATACCAAGGAGTGACAATCCGGCAGTGACTTTCTAGGAAGTGAGGTGCGTTTCAGAGAATGATTAGGATTTCCCGGTGGAATCGATGATGAGACAGGGTCTATCTAGGAATTAATAGAGGTTTTGGAAGCAGTAAATTTGGAGCGGTAGGTGGTTGGAGATGGGAATGTTAGGAAGCTTTGATTGGAAAACATGGGCTTGGGAAGATGAAGACCTATGAATGCCAGACGAATTCGGCACATTTTTGGAAGAGAAGCGTGATGACATCGCCTTTTTTGATACCAAGGAGTGATAATCCGGCAGTGACTTTCTGGGAAATGTGGTGGGTTTCTGAGAAAGAATAGGATTTACCGGAGGAATCGATGATGAGACAGTGTCTGTCGAGGAATTAAGAGAGGTTTTGGAAGCAGTAAAAGTGCAGAGGTAGGTGGTTGGAGATTGGAATGTTATGAAGCTTTGATTGGAAAAAATGTGTTTCGGAAGATGAAGACCTATAAATGCAAGACGAATTCGACACAGCTTTGGAACGGAAGCACGATGACATTGCCTTTTTTGATACCAAGGGGTGATAATCCGGCAGTGACTTTCTGGCAAATGAGGTGGGTTTTAGAGAAAGAATAGGATTTACCGGTGGAATCGATGATGAGGCAGTGTCTGTCTAGGAATTAATAGAAGTTTTGGAAGAAGTAAATGTGGAGAGGTAGGTGGTCGGAGATGGGAATGTTAGGAAACTTTCATTGGAAAACATGGGTTTCGGAAGATGAAGACCTATGAATGCGAGACGAATTCGGCACAGTTTTGGAAAAGAAGCATGATGACATCACCTTTTTTGATACCAAGGAGTGATAATCCGGCAGTGATTTTCTGGGAAATGAGGTGTGTTTCAGAGAAAGAATAGGGTGGAATCGATGATGAGACAGAGTCTGTATAGGAATTAACGGAGCTTTCAGAAGCAGTAAATTTGGAGACATAGGTGGTTGGAGATCGGAATGTTAGGAAGCTTTGATTGGAAAACATGGTTTTCGGAAGATGAAGACCTATGAATGCAAGATGAAATCGTCATAGTTTTGCAAGAGAAGCCTGATGACATCGCCTTTTTTGATACCAAGGAGTGATAATCCGGCCGTGACTATCTGGGAAATGAGGTGGGTTTCAGAGAAAAAATAGGATTTACCGGTGGAATCGATGATGAGACTGGGTCTGTCTAGGAATTAAGAGAGGTTTTGGAAGCAATAAATGTGGAGAGGTAGGTGGTTGGAGACGGGAGTGTTAGGAAGCTTTGATTGGAAAACTAGGGTTTCAGAAGATGAAGACCAATGAATGAAAGACGAATTCAGCACAGTTTTGGAAGAGAAGCATGATGACATCGCCTTTTTTGATACCAAGGAGTGATAATCCGGCAGTGGCTTTCTAGGAAATGAGGTGGTTTCAGAGAAAGAATAAGATTTACCGGTGGAATTGATGATGATACAGTGTATGTCTAGGAATTAAGACCGGTTTTGGAAGCCGTAACTGTGGAGAGGTAGGTGGTTGGAGATGGGAATGTTAGGAAGCTTTGATTGGAAAACATGGGTTTTGGAAGATGAAGACCTGTGAATGCAAGACGCATTCGGCGCAGTTTTGGAAGAGAGGCATGATGACATCGCCATTTTCGATACCAATGAGTGATAATCCGGCAGTGGCTTTCTGCGAAATGAGGTGGGTTTCAGAGAAAGAATACGATTTACCGGTGGAATCGATGATGACACAGGGTCTGTCTAGGAATTAAGAGAGGTTTTGGAAGCAGTAAATGTGGAGAGGTAGGTGGTTGGAGATAGGAATGTTAAGAAGCTTTGATTGGAAAACATGGGTTTCGGAAGATGAAGACCTATAAATGCAAGACGAATTCGGCACAGTTTTGGAAGAGAAGCATGATGACATCGCCTTTTTTGATACCAGGGAGTGATAACCCGACAGTGACTTTCTGGGAAATGAGGTGGGTTTCAGAGACAGAATAGGATTTACCAGTGGAATCAATGATGAGACAGGGTCTGTCTCAGAATTGAGAAAGGTTTTGGAGGCAGTAAATGTAGAGAGGTAAGTGGTTGGAGATACGAATTCTAGGATGCTTTGATTGGAAAACATGGGTTTCGGAAGATGAAGACCTATGACTGCAAGACGAATTCGGCACAGTTTTGGAAGAGAAGCATGATGACATCGCCTTTTTTGATACCAAGGAGTGATAATCCGACAGTGACTATCAGGGAAATGAGGTGGGTTTCAGAGAAAGAATAGGACTTACCGATGGAATCGATGATGAGACAGGGTCTGTCTAGGAATTAGGAGAGGTTTTGGAAGCAATAAATGTGGAGAGGTAGGTGGTTGGAGATGGGAATGTTAGGAAGCTTTGACTGGAAAACATAGGTGTCGGAAGATGTAGACCAATGACTGCAAGACGAATTCGGCACAGTTTTGGAAGAGAAGCATGATGACATCGCCTTTTTTGATACCAAGGAGTGATAATCCGGTAGTTACTTTCTAGGAAATGAGGTGGGTTTCAGAGAAAGAATAGGATTTTCCGGTGGAATCGATGATGAGACAAGGTCCGGCTAGGAATTAACAGAGGTTTTGGAAGTAGTAAATGTGGAGAGGTACGTGGTTGGAGATGGGAATGTTAGGAAGCTTTGATTGGAAAACATGGGTTTCGGAAGATCAAGACCTATGAATGCAAGACGAATACGGCACAGTTTTGAAAGAGAAGCATGATGACATCGCCTTTTTAGATACAAAGGAGTGATTGTCCGGCAGTGACTTTCTGGGAAATGTGGTGGGTTTCAGAGAAAGAATAGGATTTACCGGTGGAATCGATAATGAGGCAGGGTCTGTCTTGAAATTAAGAGGGTTTTGGAAGCAGTAAATGTGGAGAGGTAGGGGGTTGGAGATAGGAATGTTAGGAAGCTTTGATTGGAAAACATGGGTATCGAAAGATGAAGACCTTTTACTGCAAGACGAATTCCGCACAGTTTTGGAAGAGAACCCTGATGACGTCTCCTTTTTTGATACCAAGGAGTGATAACCCGGCAGTGACTTTTTTGGAAATGAGGTGGGTTTCAGTGAAAGAATAGGATTTACCAGTGGAATCAATGATGAGACAAGGTCTGTCTAGGAATTGAGAGAGATTTTGAAGGCAGTAAATGTAGAGAGGTAGGTGGTTGGAGATAGGAATTCTAGGATGCTTTGACTGGAAAACATGGGTGCGGAAGCTGAAGACCTATGAATGCAAAACGAATTCGGCACAGTTTTGGAAGAGAAGCATGATGACATTGCCTTTTTTTATACCAAGGAGTGATAATCCGGCAGTGACTATCTGGGAAATGAGGTGGGTTTCAGAGAAAGAATAGGATTTATCGGTGGAATCGATGATGCGACAGGGTCTATCTTGGAATTACAAGAGGTTTTGGAAGCAGTAAATGTTGTGAGGTAGGTGGTTGGAGATGGGATTGTTAGGAAGCTTTGATTGGAAAACATCGGTTTCGGAATATGAAGACCTATGAATAAAAGACGAATTCGGCACAGTTTTGGAAGAGAACCATGATGACATCGCCTTTTTTGATACCGAGGGGAGATAATCCGGCAGTGACTTTCTAGGAAATGAGGAGGGTTTCAGAGACAGAATTGGATTTACCGGTGGAATCGATGATGGGGCAGCGTCTATCTAGGAATTAAGAGAGGTTTTGGAAGCAGTAAATGTGGAGAGGTAGGTGGTTGGAGATGAGAATGTTATGAAGCTTTAATGGGAAAACATATGTTTCGGAATATGAAGACCTATGAATGCAAAATGAATTCGGCACAGTTTTGGAAGAGAAGCATGATGACATCGCCTTTTCTGATACCAAGGAGTGATAATCCGGCAGTGGCTTTCAAGGAAACGAGGTGTGTTCAGAGAAAGAATAAGATTTACTGGTGGAATTGATGATGAGACAGTGTCTGTCTAGAAATTAAGAGCGTTTTTGGAAGTAGTAAATGTGGAGAGGTAGGTGGTTGGAGATGGGAATGTTAGGAAGCTTTAATTGGAAAACATGGGTTTCGGAAGATGAAGACCTATGAATGAAAGACGAATTCGGCACAGTTTTGGAAGAGAAGCATGATGACATCGCCTTTTTCGATACCAATGAGTGATAATCCGGCAGTGACTTTCTGCGAAATGAGGTCGGTTTCAGAGAAAGAATAGGATTTACCGGTGGAATCGATGGTAACACAGGGTCTGTCTAGGAATTAAGAGAGGTTTTGGAAGCAGTAAATGTGGAGAGGTAGGCGGTTGGAGATGGGAATGTTAGGAAGCTTTGATTGGAAAACATGGGTTTCGGAAGATGAAGACCTATGAATGCATGGCGAATTCGGCACAGTTTTGGAAGAGAAACATGATGACATCGCCTTTTTTGGTACCAAGGAGTGATAACCCGGCAGTGACTTTCTGGGAAATGAGGTGGGTTTTATAGAAAGAATAGGATTTAACGGTGGAATCGATGATGGGGCAGCGTCTATCTAGGAATTAAGAGAGGTTTTGGAAGCAGTAAATGTAGAGAGGTAGGTGGTTGGAGATGAGAATATTATGAAGCTTTAATGGGAAAACATATGTTTCGGAATATGAAGACCTATGAATGCAAAATGAATTCGGCACAGTTTTGGAAGAGAAGCATGATGACATCGCCTTTTCTGATACCAAGGAGTGATAATCCGGCAGTGGCTTTCAAGGAAACAAGGTGGGTTCAGAGAAAGAATAAGATTTACCGGTGGAATTGATGATGAGACAGTGTCTGTCTAGAAATTAAGAGCGTTTTTGGAAGCAGTAAATGTGGAGAGGTAGGTGGTTGGAGATGGGAATGTTAGGAAGCTTTGATTGGAAAACATGGGTTTCGAAAGATGAAGACCTATGAATGAAAGACGAATTCGGCACAGTTTTGGAAGAAAAGCCTGATGACATCGCCTTTTTCGATACCAATGAGTGATAATCCGGCAGTGACTTTCTGCGAAATGAAGTTAGTTTCAGAGAAAGAATAGGATTTACCGGTAGAATCGATGATAACACAGGGTCTGTCTAGGAATTAAGAGAGGTTTTGGAAGCAGTAAATGTGGAGAGGTAGGTGGTTGGAGCTGGGAATGTTAGGAAGCTTTGATTGGAAAACATGGGTTTCGAAATATGAAGACCTATGAATGCAAGACGAATTTGGCACAGTTTTGGAAGAGAAGCATGATGACATCGCCTTTTTTGATACCAGGGAGTGATTACCCGGCAGTGACTTTTTGGGAAATGAGGTGGGTTTCAGAGACAGAATAGGATTTACCAATGGAATCAATGATGAGACAGGGTCTATCTCGGAATTAAGAGAGGTTTTGGAGGCAGTAAATGTAGAGTGATAGGTGGTTGGAGATAGGAATTTTAGGATGCTTTGATTGGAAAACATGTGTTTTGGAAGATGAAGACCTATGAATGCAAGATGAATTCGGCATAGTTTTGGAAGAGAAGCATGATGACATCGCCTTTTTTGATACCAGTGAGTGATAATCCGGCAGTGACTTTTTGGGAAATGAGGTGGGTTTCAGAGAAAGAATAGGATTTACCGGTGGAATCGATGATGAGACAGGGTCTGTCCAGGAATTAAGAGAGGTTTTGGAAGCAGTAAATGTGGAGAGGTAGGTGGTTGGAGATCGGAATGCTAGGAAGCTTTGATTGGAAAACATGGGTTTCGGAAGATGACGACCTGTGAATGCAAGATGATATCGGCACAGTTTTGGGAGAGAAGCATGATCACATCGCCTTTTTTTATACCAAGAAGAGATAATCCGACAGTGACTTTCTAGGAAATGAGGTTGGTTTCTGAGAAAGAATAGGATATACCGGTTGAATCGATGATATGACAGGGTCTGTGTCGGAATTAAGAGAGGTTTTCGAAGCAGTAAATGTGGAGAGGTAGGTGGTTGGAGATGGGAATGTTAGGAAGCTTTGATTGGAAAACATGGGTTTCGGAATATGAAAACCTATGAATGCAAGACGAATTTGGCACACTTTTGGAAGAGAAGCATGATGACATCGCCTTTTTCGGTACCAACGAGTGATAATCTGGCAGAGACTTTCTGGGAAATGAGTTCGGTTTCAGAGAAAGAATAGGATTTACCGGTGGAATCGATGATGTGGCAGGGTCTGTCTAGGAATTAAGAGAGGTTTTGGAATCAGTAAATGTGGAGAGGTAGGTGGTTGGAGATGGGAATGTTATGAAGCTTTGATTGGAAAACATGGGTTTCGGAAGATGAAGACCTGTGAATGCAAGACGAATTCGACACAGCTTTGGAAGAGAAGCAAGATGACATCACTTTTTTTTATACCAAGAAGTGATAATTCGGCCGTGACTTTCTGGGACATGAGGTTGGTTTCAGAGAAAAAATAGGATTTAACAGTGGAAGCCATGATGGGCTGGGTCTATCTAGGAATTAAGAGAGGTTTTGTAAGCACTAAATGTGGAGAGGTAAGTGGTTGGAGATGAGAATGTTACGAAGCTATGATTAGAAAACATGGGTTTCGGGAGATGAAGACCTATGAATGCAAGACGAATTCGACACAGCTTTGGAAGAGAAGCATGATGACATCGCCTTTTTTGATACCAAGGAGTGATAATCCGGCAGTGACTTTCTAGGAACTGAGGTGGGTTTCAGAGAAAGAATAGGATTTACCGGTCGGATCGATGATGAGGCAGGGCCTGTCTGGGAATTAAGAGAGGTATTGGAAGCAGTAAATGTGGAGAGGTAGGTGGTTAGAGATGGGAATGTCAGGAAGCTTTGATTGGAAAACATTGGTTTCAGATGATGAAGACCTATGAATGCAATACGAATTCGGCACTGTTTTGGAATTGAAGCTTGATGACATCGCCTTTTTTGATACCAAGGAGTGATAATCCGGCAGTGACTTTCTGGGAAATGAGGTGGGTTTCAGAGAAAGAATAGGATTTACCGGTGGAATCGATGATGAGGCAGGGCCTTTTTGGGAATGAAGAGAGGTTTTGGAAGCGGTAAATGTGGAGAGGTAGGTGGTTGGAGATGGGAATCTTTGGAAGCTTTGATTAAAAAACATGGGTTTCGGAAGATGAAGACCTATGAATGCAAAACGAATTCAGCACAATTTTGGAATCGAAGCATTATGACATTGCCTTTTTTGATACCAGGGAGTGATAATCCGGCAATGACTTTTTCGGAAATGAGGTGGGTTTCAGAGAAAGAATAGGATTTTTTGGTTGAATCGATGATGAGACAAGGTCTGTCTAGGAATTAAGAGAGGTTTTGGAAGCAGTAAATGTGGAGAGGTTGGCGGTTGGAGATGGGAATGTTAGGAAGCTTTGATTGCAAAACATGGTTTCGAAAGATGAAGACCTATGAATGCAAGTCGAATTCGACACAGTTTTGGAAAAGAAGCATGATGACATCGCCTTTTTTGATACCAGGGAGTGATAATCCGGCAGTGACTATCTGGGAAATGAGGTGGGTTTCAGAGAAAGAATAAGATTTACCGGTGGAATCGATGATGAGACAGGGTCTGTCTAGGAATTAAGATAGGTTTTTGAAGCAATAAATGTGGAGAGGTAGGTGGTTGGAGACGAGAATGTTAGGAAGCTTTGATTGGAAAACTTAGGTTTCGAATGATGAAGACCAATCAATGCAATACGAATTTGGCACTGTTTTGGAAGAGAAGCATGATGACATCGCCTTTTTTGACACCAAGGAGTGATAATCAGGCAGTCACTTTCTAAGAAATGAGGTGGGTTTCTGAGAAAGAAAATGATTTTCCGGTGGAATCGTTTATGAGACAAGGTCTGTCTAGGAATTATGAGAGGTTTTCAAAGCAATAAATTTGGAGAGGTAGGTAGTTGGAGATGGGAATGTTAGGAAGCTTTGACTGGAAAACATGGGTGTCGGAAGATGTGGACCTTTGAATGCAAGTCGAATTCGGCACAGTTTTTGAAGAGAAGCCTCAATGACATCACCTTTTTTGATACCATGGAGTGATAATCCGGCAGTGACTTTCTGGGAAATGTGGTGGGTTTCAGAGAAAGAATACGATTTACCGGAGGAATCGATGATAAGGCAAGGTCTGTCTAGGAATTAAGAGAGGTTTTGGAAGCAGTAAATGTTATGAAGCTTTGATTGGAAAACATGGGTTTCGGAAGACGAAGACCTATGAATGCAAGACGAATTCGACACAGCTTTGGAAGAGAGGCATGATGACATCGCTTTTTTTTTTATACCAAGGAGTGATAATCCCGCCGTGATTTTCTGGGAAATGTGGTGGGTATCAGAGAGAAAATAGGATTTAACGGCGGAATCCGTGATGGGCAGGGTCTATCTTGGAATTAAGAGAGGTTTTGGAAGCAGTAAATGTGGAGAGGTCGGTGGTTGGAGATGAGAATGTTAGGAAGCTTTGATTAGAAAACATTTGTTTCGGAAGATGAACACCTATGAATGCAAGACGAATTCGACACAGCTTTGGAAGGGAAGCATGATGACATCACCTTTTTTGATACCAAGGAGTGATAATCCAGCAGTGACTTTCTGGGAAATGAGGTGGGTTTCAAAGAAAGAATAGGATTTACCGGTGGAATCGATGATGATGCAGGACCTGTCTGGGAATTAAGAGAGGTTTTGGAAGCAGTAAATGTGGAAAGGTAGGTGGTTTGAGATGGGAATGTTTGGAAGCTCTGATTGGAAAACATGGGTTTCGGATGATGAAGACCTATGAATGCAAGACGAATTCGGCACAGTTTTGGAAGAGAACAACGATGACATCGCCTTTTTTTATACCAAGTAGTGATAATCCGGCAATGACTTTCTGGGAAATGAGGTGGGTTTCAGAGAAAGAATAGGATTTACCGGTGGAATCGATGATGAGGCAGGGCCTGTCTGGGAATTAAGAGACGTTTTGGAAGCGGTAAATGTGGAGAGGTAGGTGGTTGGAGATGGGAATCTTAGGAAGCTTTGATTAGAAAACATTGGTTTCGGAAGATGAAGACCTATGAATGCAATACGAATTCGGCATAGTTTTGGAATCGAATCATGATGACATTGCCTTTTTTGATACCAAGAAGTGATAATCCGGCAATGACTTTCTCGGAAATGAGGTGGGTTTCAGAGAAAGAATAGCATTTTTTGGTGGAATCGATGATGAGACAAGGTCTGTCTACGAATTAAGAGAGGTTTTGGAAGCAGTAAATGTGGAGAGGTAGGTGGTTGGAGATGGGAATGTTAGGAACCTTGGATTATAAAACATAGGTTTCGGAAGATGAAGACCAATGAATGCAAGATGAATTCGACACAGTTTTGGAAAAGAAGCATGATGACATCGCCTTTTTTGATACCAAGGAGTGATCATCCGGCAGTGGCTATCTTGGAAATGAGGTGGGTTTCAGAGAAAGAATAGGATTTACCAGTGCAATCGATGATGAGACAGGGTATGTCCAGGAATTAAGAGAGGTTTTGGAAGCAATAAATGTGGAGAGGTAGGTGGTTGGAGACGGGAATGTTAGCAAGCTTTGATTGGAAAACTTGGGTTTCGGAAGATAAAAACCAACGAATGCAATACGAATTGGACACAGTTTTGGAAGCGAAGCATGATGACATCGCCTTTTTTGATACCAAGGAGTGATAATCAGGCAGTGACTTTCTTGGAAATAGAATGGGTTTTAGAGAAAGAATAGGTTTTTCCAGTGGAATTGATGATGAGACAGGGTCTGTCTAGGGAATTAAGAGAGGTTCTGGAAGCAGTAAATGTGGAGAGGTAGGTGGTTGGAGATTGGAATGTTAGGAAGCTTTGATTGGAAAACATGGGTTTCTGAAGATGAAGACCTATGAATGCAAGACGAATTCGACACACTTTGGAAGAGAAGCATGATGACATCACCTTTTTTGATATCAAGGGGTGATAATCAGACAGTGACTTTCTTGGAAATGTGGTGGCTTTCAGAGAAAGAATAGGATTTACCGGAGGAATCGATGATGATGCAGGGTCTGTCCAGGAATGAAGAGAGGTTTTGGAAGCAGTAAATGTGGAGAGGTAGGTGCTTGGAGATGGAATGTTCAGAAGCTTTGCATGGAAAACATGGGTTTCGGAAGATGAAGAAATATGAATGCACGACGAATTCGACACAGCTTTGGAAAAGAAGCTTGATGACATCGCCCTTTTTGATACCAAGGAGTGATAATCCGGCAGTGACTTTCTAGGAAATGAGGTGGGTTTCAGAGAAAGAATAGGATTTACCGGCAAATTTGATGATGAGGCAGGGTCTTTCTAGGAATTAAGAGAGGTTTTGGAAGAAGTAAATGTGGAGAGGTAGCTGGTTGGAGATGGGAATGTCAGGAAGCTTTGATTGGAAAACATGGGTTTCGGAAGATGAAGACCGATGAATGCAAGACGAATTCAGCACAGTTTTGGAAAAAAAGCATGATGACATCGCCTTTTTTGATACCAAGGAGTGATAATCCGGCAGTGACTATCTGGGAAATTAGGTGGGTTTCAGAGAAAGAATAAGATTTACCGATGGAATCGATGATGAGACAGGGTCTGTCTAGGAATTCGGAGAGGTTTTGGAAGCGATAAATGTGGAGAGGTAGGTGGTTGGAGACGGAATGTTAGGAAGCTTTGATTGAAAAACTTAGGTTTCGGAAGATGAAGACCAATGAATGCCGGACGAATTCGGCACAGTTTTGGAAGAGAAGCATGGTGACATCGCCTTTTTTGATACCAAGGAGTGATAATCCGGCAGTGACTTTCTACGAAATGAGGTGCATTTCAGAGAATGAATAGGATTTCCCGGTGGAATCGATGATGCGACAGGGTCTGTCTCAGAATTAAGAGAGGTTTTGGAAGCAGTAAATTTGGAGCGGTAGGTGATTGGAGATGGATTGTTAAGAAGCTTTGATTGGAAAACATGGGCTTGGGAAGATGAAGACTTATGAATGCCAAACGAATTCGGCACAGTTTTGGAAAAGAAGCATGATGACATCACCTTTTTTGATACCAAGGATTGATAATCCGGCGTTGACTTTCTGCGAAATGAAGTGGGTTTCAGAGAAAGAATAGGATCTACCGGTGGAATCGATGATGAGACAAGGTCTATATAGGAATTAAGCGAGCTTTCGGAAGCAATAAATGTGGAGAGATAGGTGGTTGGAGATGGGAATGTTAGGAAGCTTCGATTGGAAAACATGGGTTTCGGAAGATGAAGATCTCTGAGTGCAAGACGAATTCGACACAGTTTTGCAAGAGAAGCCTGATGACATCGCCTTTTTTGATACCAATGAGTGGTAATCCGGCCGTGACTATCTGGGAAATGAGGTGGGTTTCAGAGAAAGAATAGGATTTACCGGTGGAATCGATGATGAGACTGGGTCTGTCTAGGAATTAAGAGAGGTTTTGGAAGCAATAAATGTGGAGAGGTAGGTGGTTGGAGACGGGAATGTTAGGAAGCTTTGATTGGAAAACTTGGGTTTCAGAAGATGAAGACCAATGAATCAAAGACGAATTCGGCACAGTTTTGGAAGAGAAGCATGATGACATCGCCTTTTTCGATACCAAGGAGTGATAATCCAGCAGTGACTTTCTAGGAAATGAGGTGCGTTTCAGAGATTGAATAGGATTTCCTGGTGGAATCGATGATGAGACAGGGTCTATCTAGGAATTAAGAGAGGTTTTGGAAGCAGTAAATTTGGAGCGGTAGTTGGTTGGAGATGGGAATGTTAGGAAGCTTTGATTGGAAAACATGGGCTTGGGAAGATGAAGACCTATGAATGCCAGATGAATTCGACACAGTTTTAGAGGAGAAGCATGATGACATCGCCTTTTTTGATACCAAGGAGTGATAATCTGGATGTGACTTTCTGGGGAAATGTGGTGGGTTTCAGAGAAAGAATAGGATTTACCGGAGGAATCGATGATCAGACAGGGTCTGTCTTGGAATTAAGAGAGGTTTTTGAAGCAGTAAATGTGCAACGGTAGGTGGTTGGAGAGGGGAATGTTAGGAAGCTTTGATTAGAAAACATGGGTTTCGGAAGATGAAGACCCATGTATGCAAGGCGAATTCGGCATAGTTTTGGAAAAGAAGCATGATGACATCGCCTTTTTTAATACCAAGGAGTGATAATCCGGCAGTGACTTTCTGAGAAATGAGGTGGGTTTCAGAGAAAGAATAGGATTTATCGGTGGAATCGATGATGTTACAGGGTCTGTCTAGGAATTAAGAGAAGTTTTGGAAGCAGTAAATGTGGAGAGGTAGGTGGTTGGAGATGGGAATGTTAGGAAGCTTTGATTGGAAAACATGGGTTTCGTAAGATGAAGACCTATGAATGCAAGACAAATTGGGCACAGTTTTGGACGAGAAACATGATGACGTCGCCTTTTTTTATCCCAATTAGCGATAATCTGGCAGTTATTTTCTGGGAAATTAGGTGGGTTTCAGAGAAAGAATAGGATTTACCGATGGAATTGCTGATGAGACCGGGTCTATCTAGGAATTAAGAGAGGTTTTGGAAGCAGAAAATGTGGAGAGGTAGGTGGTTGGAGATGGGAATGTTAGGAAGCTTTGATTGGAAAACATGGGTTTCGGAAGATGAAGACCTATGAATGCAGGACGAATTCGGCATAGTTTTGGAGGAGAAGCATGATGACATCGCCTTTTTTGATACCAGGGAGTGATAATCTGATTGCGACTTTCTGGGAAATGGGGTGGGTTTCAGAGAAAGAATAGGATTTACAGCTAGAATCGATGATGAGACAGGGTCTGTCTAGGAATTAAGTGGGGTTTTGGAAGCAGTAAATGTGGAGAGGTTGGTGGTTGAAGATGGGAATCTTAGGAAGCTTTGATTGGAAAACATTGGTTTCGGAAGATGAAGACCTATGAATGCAAGACGAATTCGGCACAGTTTTGGAAGAGAAGCATGATGACGTC
This sequence comes from Camellia granthamiana, assembly GCA_036172215.1. Taxonomy (NCBI): domain Eukaryota; kingdom Viridiplantae; phylum Streptophyta; class Magnoliopsida; order Ericales; family Theaceae; genus Camellia; species Camellia granthamiana. Next base: position 123,051,759 of record CM069912.1, read on the forward strand.
GCCTTTTTTGATACCAAGGAGTGATAATCCGACAATGACTTTCTGGGAAATGGGGTGGGTTTCAGAGAAAGAATAGGATTTTTTCGGTGGAATCGATGATGAGACAGGGTCTGTCTAGGAATTAAGATAGGTTTTAGAAGCAGTAAATGTGGAGAGGTAGGTGGTTGGAGATGGGAATCTTAGAAAGCTTTGATTGGAAAACATGTGTTTCGGAAGATGAAGACCTATGAATGCAAGACGAATTCGGCACAGTTTTGGAAGAGAAGCATGATGACATCGCCTTTTTTGATACCAAGGAGTGGTAATTCGGCAGTAACTTTCTGGGAAATGAGGTGGGTTTCAGGGAAAGAATAGGATTTATCGGTGGAATTGATGATGAGACAAGGTCTGTCTAGGAATTAAGAGAGGTTTTGGAAGCAGTAAATGTGGAGAGGTAGGTGGTTGGACATGGGAATGTTAGGAAGCTTTGATTGGAAAACATGGGTTTCGGAAGATGAAGACCTATGAATGCAAGACGAATTCGGCACAGTTTTGCAAGAGAAGCATGATGGCATCGCCTTTTTTGATACCGAGGAGTGATAATCCGGCAGTGACTTTCTCAGAAATGGGGTGGGTTTCAGAGATAGAATAGGATTTACCGGTGGAATCGATGATGAGACAGGGTCTATCTAGGAATTAAGAGAGGTTTTGGAAGCAGTAAATGTGGAGAGGTAGGTGGTTGGAGATGGGAATGTTAGGTAGCTTTGATTGGGAAAATGGCTTTCGGAAGATGAAGACCTATGAATGCAAGACGAATTCGGCACAGTTTTGGAGGAGAAGCATGATGACATCACCTCTTTTGATACCAAGGTGTGATAATCCGGCACTGACTTTCTGGGAAATGAGGTGGGTTTCAGAGAAAGAATAGGATTTACCGGTGGAATCGATGATGAGACAGGGTCTATCTAGGAATTAAGAATGGTTTTTGAAGCAGTAAATGTGGAGAGGTAGGTGGTTATAGATGGGAATGTTAGGAAGCTTTTTTTGGAAAACATGGGTTTCGGAAGATGAAGACGATTGGTTCTGCGGCGGAGGAGTAGAATGAGAAAGCTTTGGTTTTTGTGTTTCTGTAGAAGCCACAGACAACATTGTTGCCTTTCTCTTTCAACAAGAAGAAAAAGCAAGAAGAGAAGAAAAAGCGAGACCGCTCCCTCCATTCCCTTCCCCCTCGCCCTCCCCTCCCCCCTTCCTCTCCCCTCCTCCCTCCCCTCCCCTCCCCTCTGTTATCAAAGCTCCCTCCCTCTCCCTCCCCTCCCCTCCCTGGGCATATGTGGTGGTAGTGGTGGTAGTGGTGTTGGAGGATGCGTTAGTGGTGGCGGGGGTATTGGTGGTTGTGGTGGTTGTGGTGGTGGAATAGGGGGAGGTATTGGTGGTAGTATAGGTGGTGGCGGAGGTATTGGTGGTGGTGGTGGAATAGGGGGAGGTGTTGGTGGTGGTGGTGGTGGTGTTGGAGGAGGCGTTGGTGGTGGTGTTGAAGGAGATATTGGTGGTGGTGGGGGCATAGGTGGTAGTGGTGGTGTTGGAGGAGGCCGTTGGTGGTGGTATCGGTACTGGCAGGGGTATCGGTGGCCGTGTAGGTAGTGGTGGTACTATTGAAGGAGGTGGTGGTATAGGTGGTGGTGGTATAGGTGGTGTTGGAGGAGGAATTGGTGGTGGCGTTATCAAAGCTTTCAATTGCTGCCTCCCCTCCCCCTCCTCTCCCCCTCCCCTCCCCTCCCCTATGTATATATGTGGGAAGCTGAGATGTATATATGTGGGAAGCTGAGATGTATATATGTGGGAAGCTGAGATGGAAAAAAAAAAAAAATTTCTGTCAGTTCAAAATTCCCTCCGTATTTCCTTTTAACATTATTTCTTTTTTCCTTAGTCATTTTTTTTTTTATTCTTTTCCTTTTTTGTTTTTATGTAGAATTTTTCTTTTCCTTTTCCTTTTAGATTTGAATCTCATGATGTAAATATTAAATTTGAATCATTCATCACTTTTTTCATAAAATTTTTTAAAATTTCTATCTTAAGCAATGTTACATGTACAAAAAAAAAAAATTCTACATATATATATAAAATTTTCACATAAAAATGGAACCATACATGTAAGAAACATCCTCAATTAAAAATTTGTATAAATAGTGTGTACAAATTTTTTATTTAAATATATCGATTTCACAAAAATCAATGGTTAGGTTTTTTTTTTTTTGTTTTTTTTCAGTGGTTAGGTTGTTTACTCTACAGTGGTAGGTTGCCAAGAGGTTGCCATCAACCACGTGGATGAATTGCTATCACAAGCACCTTAATAGCTGTGGTGACCCACCATCCAAATTTATTTACTCTAAATGATTAAAATTTAAAATAATATTATCGATTTAGAATTTTTTTTATATAAATTAAATTTATTGTAAATACGTCTCACACTACATCAAGTTAAATTTATATTATTTAGTCACTTTCTAAGTAAAATTTGTAGAAAAATCGTCAAAAAGAATCACACAATTATTGGACATACATCCTTCATGTATTTTATATATTAATGATTGGACATACTTCCTGTTCAAATAAAATTCGTTCACAATGTAATTTACCGAAAACATCAGAATATTAAAACCAAACGTTTTTAAGAAAATATGATAATATAAATTTGAATCTCAGTTACACACATTATAAATTTAACCAACATTAATGTTTCAAATATTCGTGTTCAGTTGCCGTCTTAGTTGGTACGTAATGTTCGCTCTTACAGTTGCCATTGCGGGGTCGGAGTCCCCTTCCTCAATCACATCGGCAACCTGTGTGTATTCATCATGGTCGGGCATTTCGGGGGCCACGTATTCGATGCTGTTTGGGATAGCCAGCGTGACCTCATCAATTTCACTGTGTCGGCGTATGAAGTTATGTAACGCCATCGACGCACATACAAAGGTCACTTGATTAGAGAAACTCAACTTCTGAATATTCCGCAATGCCCCCCACCTGAACTTCCACGCACCGAATGTCCGCTCGATAAAACTACGCAATGACGAATGTACCTTATTGAACAGTTCGAACTCATTCTGTGGTGTTCGATTCCGATGGGCATTTTGGTGATACATATACCCCTTGTATGGGGCTAGGTACCTTGTCTTGTTGCTATAGCCGCTATCCACCAAATAGTATTTTCCTGCAACGAACACAGAGATGTTATTCACTATTGCCTAGTTGGTGACCATTTGGTTGTCACTTTGCAGTTTATAACTACAAAACTCAAAATTACTGCCAATAAGACATCATTCGAAAGAGTTTTTTTGGTTTATAAATGGTTGTCACCTACAATAATTTTAGGAAAAATCGTAATGTCAAATCAAAAGTTTATATTGTTTTTAAACTGACATTTCAAATTGTTAGTAACAAATATTTTTTTTTCAAGTCAGTTTTTTGTTTCAAATCATTTTTCTTGCAAGTAATTGTTTTTCAATTAATTTTGATTTTCATATACTGATTTTCCACCTACAATTTTTTTGGGTGAAATAAATACAAGTGGCCATTCAGTTTTTTTTGTTTTTTTCCAAAAAAATAAATTTGCTATTATTGTATTACTAATTATTTTGTTTTCCAATTTTGTTTTGAAATACTTTTTTTGTCAATACATTGTCTTGTCAAATACAACAATTTTGAATTACTTTCTGTTTTTTGTAAGTAGTAGTTTTAAATATTTTGTTTCGACGTAGAAATTTTTCAAATTAATTTATTTCATAAATTTGTTTATTTACAATTTTTTTTAAAATGATATTGTGTATGTTCGCAGTATCATGTGGACATGTTCGCATTATCATAATTTTTTTTTTTTTTTTTTTAATTTTAAATCAATTACCAACTGTAAATAGTAATTTAGACAAATTTTTGTGTTCAAGAGCAAGTATGATGTCGTAATTTGTCTTCTATTATTTAAAATTATACTACTTTGTTAAATGTTTAATAATTTTTACCATGTGCGGGGTGCGGGAAGTGGTGTTTAGGCTCGGTTGGCACGTAGTGCAACACCCTGCTGTCGTGCATGCTCCCGTCCCAACCGGCTGACACAAAGGTGAAGCACAAATCAAAGTCTCATACGGCCAGTATATTCTGTGTTGGCATGCCTTTCCGGCCATAGTACGAAGTGGCGTACTCTTGCGAGACACGAGCCATCACGTGCGTGTCGTCTAGTGCACCGATGTAGTCCTATGCAACGCACCATTATTCAGAAAGTATAAATACAAAATTCAGGGTATATGTTGCCACTGTGATATTTAAAATTTTATGGAAAGTGTCACCTTGAATGGCCGGTACCGCCGTTAAAATTGTAAATGTGGGTGGCCCCTTTGTTGCACTTGCTCGGGCATAAGACTCCTACTATGAACCGATGTGAATGGTATCATAGCTTGCAAAACCTCATGGAAATTGCGTGACAATGTCTCCTTCGAGTGTTGGAACCGTTCTTGCAAATCTTTCCAATCCATTCCTGCAATGCACAAATGAAAATGGCTACCTTCTCTTTCAGCGAAACGCCATGCTCCCGCTGTGGCAGTGTCAATCCAAAACTATGAAGCGCATCGCATAACAACAAGAACACTGGTTTGGACATACTGACAGCATCTTCAAACCGGCCTTGGTGTCCGTTAAACAACTCATACATCCATAAACGTCCCAAAAGTATTGATGTATTTCGAGGGACTTTGTGATAATGGTTGTAATAATATCTAGATGCACTGTTCCACGCCTCTATCAAGTTGTGATCAGTTTCGACCACCATTTCCCGCGCAATTTCACCGACAGCTTCCCGAGATGTAATACTTTGCACGATGTGACTAGGACCAGCGTCATCCGCCACTTCTAAAAAATGGAACGCAAAATATGCAAAAATAAAATGGGTGCTGTGTACAAATGTAAGCACACAGCTTCTACAAAAACTATGGAAAATGAAAGAGTTTAAGGGAGAGGGAGTGTGCGCGAGAAACCACACTGTCAACATATGATTATATAGACATATCCATGACACAAGGAGAGATGAGCTTTGGTGGTGGTGGGTACACTTTCCTGCATTTGAAGAAGTTTACTTGCTTGTGATAGTTGGGACAAGGACGGAGGGGCCTACATCTATGATTCCCTCTTTTTTGGTTCACCCAAAAAATTTATTTGTGTTCAGGAAAGTGTATGTTGTGCATCCAAAAAAAAAAAGACACCTTGTTTTGGTATAATTTTTTAAAAACAGTGTCAAAAATTTCTATTTTGTTCCCATGCATAATTTTTGTGTTATCTACCTTTTGTTCATATTTTATAGTCTAGTTTTAAATTGGTAGACACACGTGACATGAATTTACAAAAACAGCATGACAGTGTAACGAAAAAACGAAAATTATATCAAAAATTAACACTAATTGAGAACAAAGTTATGCTTGCAAACAAAGGTTATGGCAAGAAGGAAAATTTTAAACTGCGAAAATAGGGAATCAAAGGAAAGTGTACGTGGTCATCAACACGACAGTGGGTTTCCTAATAAATTTTACAATTTTAACTGTTTCAGTAATTTTAAAAAATAAGTACATATAATAATATTTATCTATAATGATCATTGAAAAAATCTGCAGGACTCCAGTAGTGTGGGCAACTCCAGTTTTTCCGTTGTCTTTTTTTTTTTTTTAATCTTTAATGATCTTGTTTTCAAAATTATATCGAACTTTTTTTAAATTTTCAGCTCTGTTGCAAATGTGAAAAATAAAAAAATAATAAAAGATAAAAACGAAAAAAATCACAACCAAAAATGCTAAACAAAACAGAGGAGTTTGGCACACAATATTTTTTTGTTAGCTAAAAATGATGTGAAATGGATTTAAAAAATTTAACAAGTCTTCTATCATAATTCAAAAATCTGCAGGAATATGTACAAACATGTTGAAAGTATGCATGATGAAAAAAGTATTCACTGACAAAGCATTCACTGAAAAAAGTAGTAACACAAGTCAAGATTCCCATAATGAAATGTGCAGCATGCTCGGTTCTCTCAAGGCAATCTGCAACACCTACATCCATCTCTCTAAGGCTAGCATGTACTTTATTTGACACATCAAACCATCCCCCCCACTAGAAGACAAACTACCAATTGCCACACTTTAATATTTTCTGTATTTATAACTTGTACCATTTGTCCTCCACAGTCCAATCCCAGGCTATAACCAGCAGTCCTCCACAAATAAAATTGAGGCAGAAAATCATGAAGTATATGAATGTCTACTACTCACTCACAACACCTAAAGATACATACCAAAATTATAGGCATCAGATAATACAAAATACACAGCTGTGAATTCATTAATCACAGCTGTTCCAGAATTCCATGCACAAATTGCTAATATAATTTATTAAAGATACAGGCATGAGATACACGGCTGTTTCAGAAAAGCATCCTTATTGCATGCCTATTGCATGTAATTCATTAATCCAATTGCTAATATAAATTATAGGCATGAGATAATGCAAACTACACACCTGTTTCAAGTGGCCAAATGTCACGACCTCATTCCGCCCCTAGTAGAATGGTGCCATGATGGCCAGTAATCCGAGATTACCAAAAGCCAACTTACAAAGATTCGCACACAATCAGAGTATACATATGGGGCTTACATGTGCGGAAGCAATAAATTTAAATCTAAGTAATCCATAAGAGCTGTGCATAGATCAAATGAAATGACATGCATCTTAACATGGTTTTACAACTTGAATACAAAATAGAATAAGTACATGTTACATCTTGATCAAAAGGCTTCTCAAGCCGACATATACAAAAGAAATGAATTACAAAGCCAAAAAGCATAATCTTCAAGATGCTAGCAAAACATGAATCCAAAACAACTTGCAAATAACATCTAGGCATCACCGCCTTCTTGCTCATCACCTACATATATATAAAGGGAAGGGTGAGCTTGGATACTCAATGAATGATATTAGTAATAAAGGTTTGAATGAATGATATTCGAGATCTTTATCAAAACAATACATATCATAGCTTGTACAAAATCAAGGGATGAACCAAGTTCATCTGTCAAGTCTTTCAAAGCTTCAAGGGATGCTTACTAGCATCAATATAATACAAGGGATGACATTCTTGACAAAACAAGGGAATAATCGACCCAGAATCGATTAGACAAACCCACCCGTACAAGACCGTCGTTGGCAAGGGAGATATCTCAAACAAGGATACTAGTTGCATTATAGTCCCTTAGCACTAAGGACTTTCCAAGAATGTCATCAAAACAAGATAATACTTGATACAAAACTAGGAATAATCATTCATACTTGAACAAACACTTTTTCAAAACGAAACAAGCAAAGCGTTTATCAAAACATTAGAACATAGCTTTATTAAAAATACCACTCACTTAGCTCTTCGGGTGTAGGGCTTAAAGCAAGGATCCAAGGCCTACAAGTACATAATAAATCCCATTGAATGCATTTCAAAAAGACAAGAAGAGATGCTCAAAGATGGATATGAAATGCATCCCTAGAACAAGCTTTACATGAGTGTAAATGATCTCGGCATTTCTTTCAAAGCTAAGTCAAGACAAAGCAAAACATATGCTGGGAGTTAAAACACTATTTTTCATCTCGGGAAAACATGCTAGGTACCAGCCAGGTCTTGGCCAAGGTCCCACACCTCTTGGCCGAGGTGTGGTCTCCTAGGCCTAGGTGCGAGATCTAGGCAAGAGTGGATCTCGGCGACCACACTTAGGGAAATGAAGTCTGGAAAATCTGGGCTTCCTTTTGAAGAACATGAAGAATATGAACATGAAGAACATGAATGCTAAAATCATAACTTGTTATTACAAAATCTTAGACTTCATGGCATGAGTTCAAAAACATGGACCTGGGTACCCGTAGTTGAAGATCTTCTTGAAAACAAACACAAAACATGGAACTTGTTATAAACTTTCGGATCAAAACAAGGCTTTTCTTCAAGAACACATGAACATCATTTTCTCTTTCTAAAACCAATTTCAAATCAATGCATGGCTCATGAATCATGCTAGATCATGTAATGTGATCAAATAACATAAGAACAACAAGAGTAAATCAAGAATCTAACCTCAAAACACAGATCAAACAGTTTAAACTCTAAGGATCAAGCTTGGAAATCTACTCTCACTCCAAGAACTCCTTCTTCCTCTCTTCCTAGAGCTTCTCTCTCTACTAGGACCAAGATGTAGCAAATGATATGTTTTCTCTACTGCCGGCTGACTTAACCCTCTACTGGGACACGTGGCACTACCGGATTGGATTTCCTCAAAAAGGTGCCTAAGTGAAAAGACAAGGATATGACAAAGTGTGTATGACAAGTAAGGTGACAAGGTCACTCTGACAAGGCAAGGACCTCGGATCAAGACATAGGCTTCGGCAAGTAAGGTCTCAATGATCTCGGCTAGGAAGGATAACACTTGACCTAGCTGTGCCACACCTCGGCCTAGATGTGCCACACCTTGGTCTAGGTCATACCAGTCCAGGAACAAGATCACTAGGTGCAAGGATCAAGGATTTAGGACATCTAGATGATAACACCTCGGCCCAGATGATACACATCTCGGCCTGGGTGATGCACACCTCGGCCTAGATGATAACACCTCGGCCAATGTGCCGGGGTGAAGGTGGAGGTCAACCAAAGTGGATTCCAAGATGGTCCTAGGTGTAAAAGGTTCAAGGGTGTGACCTAGGCTTAACGCACCAAGCAAGGAACAAAGCATACCAGTAATACATAGGTAAATCACACAAGCACAAAACAAGACAGGGACGTTTACTTAGGCAAAACAATTCAAAATCTACAAATGCAAGCTCATCAAGACAAAATCATGTAGATGTACATGAACGTGACTAAGACAAGAATGAGGGTCATTACACCAAAGATACACAAATTGCAAAATACACAGTTGTTCCATAATGCAAAATACACAAATTGCAACTCAAGAATAACCTGTTTCACCAAATCAAGTACATGTTCCAAGTGGCCAGAGATACACAAATTCGAGGATACACAGTTGTTCCATAATGCACAGCTATTCCATAATGTGAAATACACAAAATTATGCAACTCAAGAATTTAGATAACCTGTTTCACCAAATCAAGAACATGTTTCAAGTGGCCAAAGATACACAAATTGCAAAATCTGCAGCTGTTCCATAATGCAAATTACACAAATAGCAACTCAATAATTTAGATAACCTGTTTCACCAAAACAGCTGCAAGCATGTACTTGATAATAACATCAACATCATCAAACAAACCAAGCGATAGATAAAGTCTTAAAAATTCCATGCACAATGTCACAGTTTTTGGGAAGGAAAAAAAATGGCACACTGTTTGTTCGAAAGGAAAAAAAAAAAAACAACAACACACAAACAAGTTCCAACATGACAGAATTGCTGGACAGTCTCAGAACCAGCCACCACCCATTCCGGAGTTTGCTGCTGATGGGCAACCCATACTTTGGGACTTCTTCATTCGCAGCCAGCTAATGACAGCCTCGTCTGTCGGAATCCGCACCATTATGGCTGGATTTGCCGGGTTGTCCAATACTTGATTTGCCGGGTTGTCCAATACCGTCAAACCAAAAACAATTAGCGAGTCTTGCGGATCTAGCCCTTCCAGCGAGTACAACCTTCTCATACACTTGTCAATAAGGTCCTGTGTCGAATCTCCGTAATCATGCCGCACGCGGACTTCTCATTATTGTAATTTAACTGAAGATGCAAGGTTTTCCATGCTACTTGCCAATAGCGAAGCTCCCTCACTCTGTCCTTTTTTTCGCTGTGGGAGTGTTGTGTGAATAAATTTGCGTTTGCTCCCGTTACTTGTTGGTGCGTCATCAGCGTTAATTGCCGACAACGCAGCATGTACGGTTGCCAGCTTGTCATCCTCTGGCGCAATAGGTTGGTGGACAATGTCTTCACGCTGCGTGACAGATTAGAAAGGGGGCAAATCGCCGCTGTCCTCGCAATCTTCTTCATCCATCGGCAAAGTACCGTCATCGGTTGCAATAGGTTCGAACACTGCACCTGGTGTCCATGTATATTTTTTGGTTACCGTAGCGCCTTCGTACACCCTTCACATGAGGTCCATGTGCTCCAACGGTTTCATTTTGAACTTGATTGCATTCTTGTCAACCAAGGAAAAAATGACATCAGCCTATTTGTAACATAATTCAACAGGAACATAATTCAACTTCCTAAGTTTGAAATTAATGTAAAATGACAACAGCTTGTTTGTTTCATTTTCAAAATATTTTTTTCCCAAAAAATCAAAACAAGATTCATGAGGGGGGAGGGAAGGAGAAAAAGTAGCTATTTTGATTTTTATTTATGCTAACTGCTTCAGAACTTTCTATGAAATAGTTTTTCAAACATGATCAGTCAACTTTGCTTCCTAAGATCTTTCTAAAAATCAGTAAAACAAATTTTTTTTAAGTCAATTATGGACTCTACAATGTTTGAATTGGTGTTTGGAAAGTTGATAGTACAGCAATTGCTTTTGTTCATCTTATTCAATATTTGAAATTATACATTAGCGGTTGGGGGGGCAAGTTTAGCCCTCAAATTTTATATTCTCATGTCTCGTAATATTTATAGTCATTGAATTACATACGAATGTGAAGGTATGAATATTTGGAGACATAAATTAAGAACCGTGAATGTTTTTCAATAGAGAAATTGAAAATTTTAAAGATAAAAAGATGTTGGGTCTCATCAGTAGGTTTTGAAATATATTGAAAATTCAAATCATCACATTAAAAGATCATAGCCTAAGAAGTTAAGAGTGATCCTACGTGTATAGAAAGAAATACATAGAGAAAGATCAAGGTATGACGTAGATTCTACATGTAAAAGGAACTAAATTCATCATAAAATTGAGATACATATTGATTTTTTATTTTTTTTTTCGTGCACGTAGCATTGTTGGAAAAGTTAAGGTCAAGAGAGTTGAATTAAATTTTTTGTCATCCAATTAATTCATGAAAGTGACATCATTTTAAGTAACAAATATTGTGTTCAAGATTATATAGTTTCGATTTGTGATGTAATTGTCATTGAGAGGTTGTCATTATCATTTTTATTCAGGGTGTTCTTCTAAGAGATATCCCATTGCTAAGAACTTCAAACTATTACCCTTAAACATATCCATATCATCCACACCCAACACCACAATTTACACCTCAAAGCTTTCCTTCAATTCGCAAACTTTCTTCAATGTGTCGGGAAATTACTTGATAGATTCAAGCTAACCCATATGAATCCCAGCAGGGAGGATCTTCATACTAACTGTTCTACCATAGTATTCTAACCCAACGTACCCCCTACTAGAATGATAATCCAAACCCAACATTCTACTATTTTCATTTCAACTCAATCAAAACATTTATAGCAGGTTGTTCAAGTCTACAACGATTTGATACCCATTCCAAGACCAATGAGCAGACTGTTCACGAGATGCTAAACCTTGCTATTAAATATAACAAGGCAATGCAGGAAGAGGCTGAGTTACCACTAGAAAAACTTGAAATTTGCGAATGTGGGAAGACAAGATACCAAAAAACATCTCGAATAACATGTCTCCAACTTGATGTCTTCAAACATAATTCAAACTTTGGGCATCATGGTCGACGTAGTTGTGTTCTAGGGTTCAGTGTTTGATTCTCCATAGGATTGCATTTTAGTGGCACTTAAAAACTTGAAAACACTGTGGGTATGATCAGAACTCCTTGAACTGCTACAAATATTTCATTATTTACGTAGAATAATAGGTGGAACAAAGCTTATGTGGGTAAGCAATGCTATCATGAAATAGTTTTTGATCTTACTCAGTTGTCTCTTCTTGATTTGTTTTTCTAGTTAGGTTTGATTTGAATATTCTCCTAAGCTACATTCCATTAAATGTTCTCTGTATATTCAATTGTGTATCAATACAATATGTACATCTAATATATATATATATAATATAGCAATTCTATACATAATCCTAAACAATAATAGGAAACAAGAATAATGCTTCTAATATCAATAATGCTTGAGGCCGCGAATACCATTTTAATTTCTTTTCTTTTTTTTTTGTGGCTGTGTTAGTCTGGTCTTCTTTTTTTTTTTTAAATAAAAATAAAAATAAAAATAAATTGCCTTTCTTTTCTTTTTGCGAAAGTGGTTCTGTGAAGAAGTATACTGCAAAACTAGACATCACACACTAACTGAACTTGTATAGTTTGATAAGGTGAGTGAGTTGGGTTGGACTGATTGGGTGATAAAAAGTTTTAGCACTCAACCAGTCCAACCCAACTCACTTACCTTATTAAACCACATAGGCTGAGTTGTTTTGTTTTTCTTCTATTTGTTGGGCTGTATTGGTTTGTTTTTTTTTTTTTAATGTAATTAAATTTTATTTGTTGGCTTGTGTTGGTTTGGTTGTTTTTTTTTTAAGGTGGTTATGTGTAGGGGTGTGCCAAATAATTAGACATCCCGCACCAACTCATCGTATAAAATTAGATGAAATTAACAAACTTTAACTAGCAGCCTAACTGATCAATCAATTAGGTTGGACTAGTTGAGCGATGAAATTGACTGATCAGTTAGATTGTTGGTTTTCGTTTTCTTAATTTCATATAATTTTGTACGATGAGTTGGTGCGAAATGTCGAATTTTTTGGCACAACACGTAACCACTCTTAAAAAAAATTTAAAAAAAACTACAAAAAAAAGAAAAAGTAATTAACACAACCACAATTTCCAAAAAAAATAAAAATAAAAGCATGGGCAAGCCAAATTCGAGGCCTAGAATTCAAGGCCTCTAGCACTGTCGTTCTAATATATGCATCAGTTTCATGTTGAACGTAAGTAAAAGTCATTGGAAATGTTACCTTTTTGTAATGCGCCCACCAATCGTCAGATGTTTGTATCAAACCCGTCGCTTCATTGTAACTTATACTGATTGGCCCATGGCTGATGTCCATCAGTTTAGACCACGACTGCCAATCCTTTTTTAGCAACACATACTTGTTTTGTAGTTGCTTGACATCATGCACCTTATTTGTATGCTCCTGGAAGCCCTTGCAAACAGCTCTATATCCATGCATTGTCATTGTATGGAAGCTCCCCTTAAAACCAGCGTCTAACTCTTTGGTAACAAGTTCCAAGAAAATCCGCACCGTGTCAGAGTCCCAAGCTGCTTTATGCACGTTTGCGGAGTGCTGCTGCGTCTGTTTACTACCGCGCTTGTGCAAAGTTTTGGAAGGCACCGACTGCGTTTGGGACTGCTCCATTTGCGTACTACAATGCAACAACAATTCTGGTATATGTGGAAAAATTGAAAAAATGGAAAAACAAATTGGGAAAAAATAAAAAACATAAAAACCATTCTCGAACAGAGATAATTTAGACAAGAGGCCAAAAAATTAAACTACAAATGTTCTTTCGAAACTAACCTTAAATATTATATCATTTTTTTGACTAAAATGTAAAAGCAACAATAAAAAATGATAACAAAAAAATACCCAGTTCAAGTACAATTACATATAGACAAACATGAGCTATGTATCAGAAATTTATGACCGAATACCAATTGCAATGAAATTAAGGAAGAACACTCAATTGCAGATGAAATGAACAAGTCGTCAGATCAAATATCGAAGAAAAAAACACAGACATTGCAAAACGAAAAGTATGAAAAACTTTGAAGACAATAAAGATCCCAAGCTTCAAATCAAGGGAACCAGAAATATAGGTCTTTAGGCCTCAAAAGTCATCCAGATGCCCTAGTCCACAGCTTGCGCCGAGGAGGGTTGGACCATTCTTGCAGCGCTGACCACTTGCCATAGAAATTTTCACTCTTCAAACAACAATTTAGGAAATCACAGCTAGTGTACGTACACTGTATGGGTGTCAGTGTGTGTATACATATATATATATATATATATAAACTACCAGTGGCTGCAACTTAAGTTTATACATATATACTACCACAGCTTCCCCAGCTGTGTGAGGTTGATTTTCATCAACACTCCATACCTGGAGATTCTCTACCTGATGGGTACAAGGATCCTAGTCATGTTAATGAATGTTTGAGGAATAAGATTTAAAAAATTAATGTTTGCATGAATTGCATTATCCTCAGAATGTCAAATATGCTATAATAAAAATCTATATTTCAGTTTCTAATCCTGTATTTTTTATGTACCTTTGTATATCTTATCAAATTTCTTCTGTAGTACCAAACATTCTATGCAGAAAACAAACCGTGAGTTGGGGACAGGGGACATCTGGTCATGTTCTTGTCTCTCAAACTCTGGTATCTGTTGATGGTGCTTCAAAGATATGTTATAAAAGTAAACAAAAATAACAGGTTATTTTGTCACGCGATCTGATTTGCTTTGCTTAGACAAAAGGGGGATCTGTACGGTAGTGGTTCAAATGCAAAAATTCATTTGCGTAGAAGAGATGTTACCTTGTACTTAGGGGGAAACGGGCCGGCGTGGTGTAGATCTGGTGAGCAGTGGTGCAGATCTGGGCGACGGATGGTCCGATAGCCGTCGGTTACTGTTGTCACGCAATCAAGTTGAGGTCACACTTTCCCATGGCTGTGGCGGTGCTGTACGATGAAGGGTGCGACAGATCTCCGGCAGTCATTGGTGTGAGCGTGACGAAGTGGACTTGATTCTTCGACTAAGGGACTGTGTTGGTTGTTCGAGGACGAATACAGGTTGGAGAAGGAAAGGGAACTTCGGGTGAGAGGATAATTGTGATACATCTGTGTTAGAGGAAGGAATACAAGTAGGGGCAAAATTGTATTTTTACCCTCTGCAGCTTCAGACACAATTTTGCCTCCCAATGCATGAAGGTAAGATAACTTTTTGACTTTTTTAGTAACTTTTTCGCTTTTTATCTTTTTCTGGAGATGCTAAACTAGCCCTTAGAGAGGGATTTTAAAAAAGAATAAGAAAAAGAGTGTAAAATTATTTGAAATATAAATATATTTTATTCATATTTTATCTTCTTCTTTTTTTTCTTTTTTAAATTTTTTCTTAAATTCTCAAATCAAACACACGGTATTAGGGTACAATTGGAAATTGGAATTGGAATGGGTCTCCTCCCCAAACAAGGACTAAGTCCCAAACTGGAGTACACAGACATCCAAACCTTTTCAAAATGAAAATTAGATAAGGTCAAAAATATAAAAAGGGTAAATCATATATATATCATATATATATATACTAGCGTATGCATGTACCTGAAGGCACGATATAAATAATGTTAGGATTATAATATAATTGTAATCTCAACACTATTTAAATTTATTTTTTAATTTGATAAAATCACAAATTTATTATAAAATTTTGGAGTAATGACAAATTTCCTCACGAAAACTCATTTTTACTTATATAATATATAGCTAGATAGGACCAAAATAATTTGAACAGATCTAAGTCATCCAAATGTCCTAATAAGACAAAAATATGTTGAAGATTCAAAAACCGCCCTGCTTTAATAAAATATGTTGAAGATTCATGTGAAGTCTAAATTTATGAAGTCCATCAGGTATTCAATATATTTAAAAATAATAATTAATTGTTCAAATTCATTTAATTTGTGGAATATAAAATTTGTTAATTTAATCTCCACTACACACAGTAATATTTGGCTCCTAATTATGGGATCGCAGACGTTTCCATAAAATATAATTAAAAAATAAGTGAACAAAAAGGAATATATATATATATATATACAAATAGGGGGAAAAACAAAAATGGGAGAAAATAAAAAAAATAAAAATAAAAGAGAGAGGAAGGTGGGATCATAGAAGGATGGGTGAGAAACGGAAAAAGTAAGTGAAAAAAACGGGAAAATAGAAAATGTACATGTAGGATATTTTTTGAAAAATATAGCTCAGCTGTTATTTTATAATTTAAATAGATCTGAGTCATCCAAATGTCCTAGTAGGACAAATGTGTGTAGGACAAATTCAAAAACTATCCTGCTTTATTATATAGATGTTGAAGATTCGTATGAGATCTAAATTTATGAAGTCTATCATGTATTCAATATATTTAAAAATAATAATTAATTGTTCAAATTCATTTAATTTCTGGACTAAAAAATTTATTAATCTAATCTCCACTACATACAGTAAAATCTAGGTCTTAATTCTGGGATTGCATATAGCGATCCCGGGTTTCACCCCTTGTTATACAGTGATCCGGACTTGGTTCTGTGGATGTTAGCAGTTGTTTATATCTTGTTTACATCCTTTCGTGCTTTGTATTTGAGTTATAGGATGTGTTGGGCAGGTTTCTTACAGGTTGGTTGTATTTGGGAGCAAATGGCTGCTGCCCAAAATTTTGGTCCTTTGCTCGAGCCAGGGTTTCTTCGCTCGAGCGAGAGTTGAGTTTTGTGTCTGGTGGCTCGAGCCAGAGTTTCTTCGCTCGAGCGTGAAACTGCGTATGGTTCCGGACCTGAGAGTTGCATTTCTTGGCTCGAACGAGCTTTCCTTCGCTCGAGCGAGCGAGGTGTATGTTTTTAGTTCCTTCGCTCGAGCGAGCATTCTGTCACTCGAGCGTGCTTCTGGGTTGCAGACCTGAAGCTTCGTAATGTTGGCTCAAGCGAGACCTTCTTCGCTCGAGCGAGAGTTCTTTGTGTCTGGTCGTTCGAGCAACCAACTCTTCGCTCGAGCGAGCCTGTTTTACATCAGCAGGCAGCAGCGGGTAAACACTTCACTTTTTCACCTCTTTTGTTTTGGAAACCCTAGATCCGAGCTTCCTCTCTCTCTACAAACCTTCTCTCTAGGTTGTCATCTCCCTCTAGTGTGAATCTACCCTAAGCCCTTAATTAAAAAGGTAGAGGGTGACTTGAGCTTCGTTTTAATCTGAGAAACTTGGGATTTGGAGCACGTTGGTTTTGATCTTCATCTCCGTTTGAGCTCAAACTTCGAGGTAGGGATATCCTACTCCTCCTTATGAACTTTGTCTTTGAATTTTAGCATTTTGATATGTTGGGGGTTGTTGGGTAATTTTGAGAAAGTTTGGGCCTTTATGTATTTTTACAAAAGAAGGGGGTTTTACTTGTAGAAACCCACATGTTTGTTTAGCATGGAGAAATGAGGTAGATGTTGGGTTTTTGATAGAAATGGAACCTTAGGGTTGTTTTGTTAATTATGGGAAATGCCCTAATTACATTGATAAATTAATTTGTAAAATTAATTTTGAGAAATGAGAAATTGAATTGAGATTGTTGAAATTGGGAATGTATGGGATCAAAGGGTGTAGTTGGATCATTTATCACTCACCTAGTTGAAACGTTGATATTTTATCCATTTGGTGCATTTATTTTCTGTTTAGAAATAACTGCTTTGGGCTATCGGTGGAGGATAGTCTTGATTGTTGTAAACAATGCATGATGATTAGGCAAACTAAAACTAATCGATTGAGTATACTAACAAATATAGCGGTTGGAATAATACATTAGCTTTATGTATTGATTGATTATGTATATGATCTACATTTATATACATTGTGTGTGAGAGGAGATTGGAGATGTACTCCACGGTTTAGGGCAAGATAGGGGATGGACCTCTAAACCGGATTTTTGTTTGATATTGATACAGCACTACAATGTGTATCAAGTGTGGATTATGGAAGTGTTTGAATTGATTTGATATAGCACCAAAATGTATATCGTTATCAATTGTGAAGTGTAGAAATACTTTTATGATATGTTGATACAGCACCAAAATGTGTATCCTTCGTGAAGTATGGAAGTGGTTTATGTGTTATTGATACAGCACCAAAAGGTGTATCCATTATGAATTTCAAAAGTGTTTTAAAGATGAGTCATAATCTCATTAAGTTATTTGGCTAGGTTCTGAGCCTTGTTTTCAAACTCAAAATTGAAAAAGAAGTGGGAAATGAAATGTAATATGGACTTAAATGTCATGAAACTGTAATGTGTTAAAAGTGGGAATATAAGTGTGGACCATCTATCGAATGCTACTATCTTAGTCATTGTTTATAATTGGTTTAGTATATTTCTACTGGGCTGTGGCTCACCCTATATGGGACATCATTTCCAGGTACAGGTAGCATGCACCTCCAAGGACATAGCTTGGGAGGCTAGAGGCAGACAGACTTTTTGGTTATTTTGCTTTCCTTTGATGTATTACATGTAAATTCAAGCCAAGGGCTTAATATGTATATGAGTTAGTACTCATTTCTTGTAACCAAGTGTTGGCTTGGAAAGTTGTAAGCCCATAGGGCCTTTACTTTTGTCGTCAACATGTAATACTTTTGTAAGGACTACTCTGATAAATAGAAAGATGTTTATTTCTCTTATATTGTTGCATGTCAAGAATGATGGACTTTATGTTATTTTTTTTTAGGGCGTTACAACTTGGTATCAGAGCGTACCGGGTTCGAATACTTTAGGTACGTGGGAAGTGATTAGTATCACAATGGGTTTGTCTCGCTTGTTAGAGACGTGTGTGTGACATTATGCGTTAATTTGATAACATGTTTATGTGACTATGTGGGTATGGGATTTAGTTTCTAGGATGTTGATTGGATCCTTGGGTTTCTGTGAGTCTTGTTGGAAAAGCACTTGATCAATGTTGTTTTTAACCGGAACTCTAGTAACGCCTCGGGACTATCATTATCCGGAAATGAAATTCGTAAGTGCTTATGTGTTTATATGCTTACATGGAGTGAATTACAGTTGTCCATGCATTAGGACGCGAGTGTTTAATTTTGGCACATTTATGAATGTGCTAATGCTCTTCGTTACCTTTATTAGGATGTCCGGACAAGGACGTGGTGGTAGGCGAGGTAGGCCTAGGAGGCAGGAGGTGCCTATACCGGATGACATTCCGGCGCAGCAGGAGGGTGTTGGCCAGGCCAATGAGGCCAAGCCAGCAGGTCAGCAAGCCATGGGCGCCTTAGCCTGTGAGATGGCAGGAGCATTGAGAGCATCCATGGACATTCTCAGAGCTGAGAATCAAGTCCAGGCCCAGGTTGTTGATGCAAGGCCTTCTTTTTTGAAAAGGGAGTTCTTCTGGTCAAATCCGGATGAGTTTTTGGGGGATCCAAAAGAGCCACTTAAGGCTGATAAGTGGCTGGAGCAGATGACGAAGACGTTTGAGATGCTGGGCATCGAAGACGGGGCCTTGAAAGTGACCTTGGCATCTTTCCAGCTTAAGGGGGATGCGGGTCAGTGGTGGAAATTCATGAAGGGTCGTATGAGTGGCACTTGGGAGGCTTTTGTGAGTGCTTTCCAAGAGAAGTACTTATCTCCAGCAGTCAGGGAGAAGCTGAGAGACCAGTTCTGCCAGCTTTTGCAGTTGAGTTCTTCAGTGGCCGAGTATGAGGCCGCTTTTACTAGCTTGTCCAGGTTCGCACCTGAACTTGTGGCGTCCGAGGAATGCCGCTGTATCGAGTTTGAGAAGAGGTTGAGGCGCGGCCTTAAGATGAGAGTTGGGGGTTCTATGATCCAAGACTATGGGCGCTTAGTTGATGCTGCAGCCCATATGGAGATCATGATGCAGGAGAAGGAGGAACAGAGAGGCTCCAATAGGAGCCAGGATGGTCAGGATGATGGCAGGAGACAGAGGGGTGCTAACCCTCAACAGTCTTAGGGTGGTGTTGCTAGATCGACCTTTCCAGTGCCGAGTGCAGGCTCGGGGAGAGGCAATCAGGAAGATTTCACCTGTTACAAGTGTGGTCAGCTGGGCCACAACGCTTCGGTTTGCCCACAGAGGGGAGGAGGTCAGAGAGCTACTTCATCTTCAGCTAGACCGCAGAGCCAGAGTCAGGGCAGGGGCCAGCCCTCGTCTTGTTATCAGTGTGGTCAGCCTGGGCACCTGAAGAGGTTTTGCCCACAGTTGAGTGCCACTTCGGGCGCGTCTGGTTCTAGGCAAACGCAGGGTTTTCAACCAACTCAGTCTGTGCAGGCCTCGAGGGCCAATCCGGGAGCTTCGTCGTCCCAGTCTGTGCAGCAGTCGTATGCTCCGAGGGGTGAGTAGGTGGATCAGGGGCCTACTGGGCGCGTGTATGCTGTTACCGCGCAGGATCTTGTGTCTGCTCCATCAGTTGTGAGAGGTACCTTCTTGTTTTGCAACTCGGTTGCTAGTGTACTGATTGATACGGGTGCATCTCATTCTTTTGTATCTGCTGCATTTGCATCTATTTTGGGGTTGGAGTTGGCATGGTTAGCATCTCCTATTTGTATAGTGTCACCTATTAGGGGTGAGTTGATCTCGAAACAAGGATGTAGGGATTGTGATATAGAGGTCGCCGATCGCCGGCTTCCGTTCCCTTTTGTAGTGATGCCTATGTCGGGATTTGATGTTATTTTGGGTATGGACTGGCTATCGTCATACTGGGCTGTTATTGATTGCTACCGCCAGAGGGTCACAGTTTGTACCTTGAGTGGGGATTGTTTCCATTTTCTGGGAGATCGGGTTGGTAGTGTGTTGCCACCGATGTATGATCCGCGAGGGCAGAGTGAGCTTAGTGGTCTACTTGCTAGATTTTTGAGTAGTGAGTGTGGTGAGACCCATGCGGTGTTGCCGAGAGTGGTTTGTGAGTACTCGAACGTCTTTCCCGAGGATCTCGTTAGTTTGCCACCTCATCGAGAGATTGAGTTCTCTATTGATCTAGTGCCCGACACGGCGCCGATTTCTATGGCACCTTACCGTTTTGCCCCAGCCGAGTTGGTTGAGTTGAAGGTTCAACTCCAGGAATTGCTGGATAAGGGCTTTATTCGCCCTAGTGTTTCGTCGTGGGGAGCACCGGCCCTCTTTGCCAAGAAGAAAGATGGCGCCTTGAGACTTTGTATCGACTACCGAAAGTTGAATCAGGCTACGATTAAAAATAAGTACCCTATGCCCCGTATAGATGATCTGTTTGACCAGTTGAAGGGGTGCCGTTGTTTCTCTAAGATAGACTTGAGATCGGGTTACCACTAGTTGAGGGTCAGAAAGGAGGATATTCCGAAGACGGCATTCCGTACGCGGTATGGCCATTATGAGTTTCTGGTGATGCCATTTGGGCTCACCAATGCACCGGCAGTCTTTATGGATTTGATGAACCGGATATTCCAGGAATTCTTAGATTGCTTTGTGGTCATTTTTGTGGACGACATTCTCATCTATTCACCTTCAGAGAAGGAGCACGAGGAACACTTGAGAGTGGTGCTCGAGTTACTTAGAACCCATAGGCTGTATGCCAAGTTTGGGAGATGTGAGTTTTGGCTAGGAGAAGTCAAGTTCTTAGGCCATGTGGTTTCCGGAGAAGGGGTGTCTGTTGATGCATCCAAGATTGAGGCAGTGCAAGATTGGGCACAGCCTAAGAGTGTGTTTGAGATCCGCAGTTTTCTGGGATTAACTGGGTATTACCGCCGGTTTGTGAAGAATTTCTCCAAGTTAGCTTCGCCGTTGACTAGACTGACTCGTAAGGGAGTCAAATTTGTATGGAGCGAGACTTGTGAAAAGTCATTCCAAGAGCTGAAGGTTAGATTGACCACCGCTCCGGTCTTGATTATTCCGGAGAGAGGGTTGGGTTATGCAGTCTATTGTGATGCCTCACGAGAGGGCTTGGGTTGTGTGTTGATGCAAGAGGGGAAAGTGGTTGCCTATGGCTCACGTCAGTTGAAAATACACGAGAAGAATTACCCTACACATGACCTAGAGCTAGCAGCAGGGATCTTTGCCTTGAAAATCTGGAGGCACTACCTTTATGGTGAGAGATTCAAGGTGTTCTCGAATTATAAGAGTCTGAAATATCTGTTTTCACAGAAGGACTTGAACTTGAGGCAGAAGAGGTGGATGGAGTTTATTAAGGATTACGACTTCGAGTTGCACTATCATCCGGGAAAGGCCAATGTTGTGGCCGATGCCCTTAGCAGGAAATCCATTAGTGATATAGCTTGTATAGCCATCCGGGAGTGGGAGATGTTAGATGCGCTTGGCGAGTTTGATTTGCTTCTGGGCAAATACGTTAAGGCTGCGACCTTATTTTCTGTTGTTGCTCAGCCTACACTTGTGACTCGAGTGTTAGAAGCACAGAGAGGTGACCTTGAGGTAGAATCCCTCCGAGAGAAGATCTCCAGTGGGAAGGTTGAGAAGGGTTTGACGGTGTATCCCGACCAGAGTGTGAGATACCGAGACCGTTTGTTTGTACCGGAGTCTTGCCGAGAGGAGGTACTCCGAGAGTTTCATCATTCACGCCTTGCGGTGCATCCAGGAGGCACTAAGATGTATCGGGATTTGGGTCGCCAGTTTTGGTGGCGAGGTATGAAGAAAGATGTGGCAGTTTTTCGTGTCTAAGTGCCTTACTTGTCAACAAGTGAAGGCCGAACATCAGAGGCCAGCGGGTTTGTTACAACCCTTGCCTATTGCCGAGTGGAAGTGGGAGCATGTTACTATGGACTTCATTGTAGGTCTTCCGAGGACTCAACGGGGTAGTGATGCTATTTGGGTGGTTGTAGACCGGTTGACTAAGTCGGCGCACTTCATTCCTGTGCGCGTGAGAGATTCGGTAGATCATCTTGCCGACTTGTATATTCAGGACATAGTGAGGTTGCACGGGGTCCCAGTGACGATTGTCTCAGACAGAGATCCTCGTTTTACTGCCAGGTTGTGGCAGAGTTTGCAGAGTGCCTTGGGTACTAAGTTGACCTTTAGTACGGCTTATCATCCTCAGACTGACGGGCAGTCCAAGCGTACTATTCAGATCCTTGAAGATATGCTTCGGGGTTGTGTCCTTGACTTTAGTGGGACGTGGGAGAGGCATTTGCCCTTGGTGGAGTTTGCCTACAACAACAGTTTCCAGTCTAGTATCGGTATGGCACCGTTTGAGTCCTTGTATGGCCGACCGTTGTAGGTCTCCAGTTTGTTGGGCCGAGGTGGGTGATGCACCTTTGTTGGGTCCAGAGTTGGTAAGGGAAACGACGGAGAAAGTTGAGCTTATCCGTAGGAGGCTTGTTACAGCCCAGAGTCGTCAGAAATCTTATGCCGACCGTAGGAGGCGACCATTGGTATTCGAGGTGGGTGATCATGTCTTTCTAAAGATATCACCTAGGCGGGGATTGATGAGGTTTGGGAAGAGTGGGAAGTTGTCCCCTCGGTTTATTCGCCCTTTTGAGATCCTTGAGAGGATTGGCGAGGTTGCCTATCGTTTAGCATTACCACCGCAGTTATCCGGAGTTCATGACGTGTTTCATGTGAGTATGCTTCGGAAGTATGAGCCAGATCCATCGCATGTATTGGATTGGACCGACTTAGAGGTTGATGAGGATGCCTCGTATGAGGAGAGACCGGTTCAGGTCTTGGATAGGCGGGATCAAATCTTGCGAGGCAAGACCATTCCCTTGGTAAAAGTCTTGTGGAAACATCACGGGTGAAGGAAGCCACTTGGGAACGTGAGTTGGAGGTCCGAAAGAAATATCCGGATCTATTTGTGGATGTTTGAGTATATGTTGTGTATTTTGTTGTATTAGTGGACCTTAAGAGTATTGAATATATCTAAGGTTGTAAAACATGGTGTATGTTTTGGTTTAATGGAAGTTTAATGTAACATTGCATATGTTGATTATATTGTAGAAATGGAATTATATCATGAAAAAAAATGAATATGATATGGAAATGGGAGTCATGTATATTGTAAACTGTTGAAATGGGAAGGAAGTGCATGTTGAAATGTATATGTTGTGAAATGCCTCTTGACAAGAGATGGAATGACCGGGATGGGTCGAGTTATTAAATGTTGAATGTAACATTGTTTAAAATGGAGAAAAACTTGTCCTTTTGAAAACTTGTACTTAATTTTGGGGACGAAATTCTTTAAGGAGGGGAGGTTATAGCGATCCCGGGTTTCACCCCTTGTTATACAGTGATCATCCGGACTTGGTTCTGTGGATGTTAGCAGTTGTTTATATCTTGTTTACATCCTTTTGTGCTTTGTATTTGAGTTATAGGATGTGTTGGGCAGGTTTGTTACAGGTTGATTGTGTTTGGGAGCAAATGGTTGCTGCCAGAATTTTGGTCCTTTGCTCGAGCCACGGTTTCTTCGCTCGAGCAAGAGTTGAGTTTTGTGTCTGGTGGCTCAAGCCAGAGTTTCTTCGCTCGAGCGTGAAACTGCGTCTAGTTCTAGACCTGAGAGTTGCATTTCTTGGCTCGAGCGAGCGAGGTGTATGTTTTTAGTTCCTTCGCTCGAGCGAGCATTCTGTCACTCGAGCGTGCTTCTGGGTTGCAGACCTGAAGCTTCGTAATGTTGGCTCGAGCGAGACCTTCTTCGCTCGAACGAGAGTTCTTTGTGTCTGGTCGCTCGAGCAACCGACTCTTCGCTCGAGCGAGCCTGTTTTATATCAGCAGGCAGCAGTGGGTAAACACTTCACTTTTCATCTCTTTTGTTTTGGAAACCCTAGATCCGAGCTTCCTCTCTCTCTACAAACCTTCTCTCTAAGTTTTCATCTCCCTCTAGTGTGAATCTACCCTAAGCCCTTAATTAAAAAGGTAGAGGGTGACTTGAGCTTCGTTTTAATCTGAGAAACTTGGATTTGGAGCACGTTGGTTTTGATCTTCATCTCCGTTTGAGCTCAAACTTCGAGGTAGGGATATCCTACTCCTCCTTATGAACTTTGTCTTTGAATTTTAGCATTTTGATATGTTGGGGGTTGTTGGGTAATTTTGAGAAAGTTTGGGCCTTTATGTATTTTTACAAAAGAAAGGGGTTTTACTTGTAGAAACCCACATGTTTGTTTAGCATGGAGAAATGAGGTAGATGTTGGGTTTTTGATAGAAATGGAACCTTAGGGTTGTTTTGTTAATTATGGGAAATGCCCTAATTACATTGATAAATTAATTTGTAAAATTAATTTTGAGAAATGAGAAATTGAATTGAGATTATTGAAATTGGGAATGTATTGGATCAAAGGGTGTAGTTGGATCATTTATCACTCACCTAGTTGAAACGTTGATATTTTATCCATTTGGTGCATTTATTTTCTGTTTAGAAATAACTACTTTGGGCTATCGGTGGAGGATAATCTTGATTGTTGTAGACAATGTATGATGATTAGGCAAACTAAAACTAGTCGATTGAGTATACTAACAAATATAGCGGTTGGAATAATACATTAGCTTTATGTATTGATTGATTATGTATATGATCTACGTTTATATACATTGTGTGTGAGAGGAGATTGGAGATGTACTCCACGGTTTAGGGCAAGATAGGGGATGGACCTCTAAACCGGATTTTTGTTTGATATTGATACAGCACTACAATATGTATCAAGTGTGGATTATGGAAGTGTTTGAATTGATTTGATATAGCACCAAAATGTATATCGTTATCAATTGTGAAGTGTAGAAATACTTTTATGATATGTTGATATAGCACCAAAATGTGTATCCTTTGTGAAGTATGGAAGTGGTTTATGTGTTATTGATACAGCACCAAAAGGTGTATCCATTATGAATTTCAAAAGTGTTTTAAAGATGAGTCATAATCTCATTAAGTTATTTGGCTAGGTTCTGAGCCTTGTTTTCAAACTCAAAATTGAAAAAGAAGTGGAAAATGAAATGTAATATGGACTTAAATGTCATGAAACTGTAATGTGTTAAAAGTGGGAATATAAGTGTGGACCATCTATCGAATGCTACTATCTTAGTCATTGTTTATAATTGGTTTAGTATATTTCTACTGGGCTGTGGCTCACCCTATATGGGACATCATTTCCAAGTACAGGTAGCATGCCACCTCCAAGGACATAGCTTGGGAGGCTAGAGGCAGACAAACTTTTTGGTTATTTTGCTTTCCTTTGATGTATTACATGTAAATTCAAGCCAAGAGCTTAATATGTATATGAGTTAGTACTCATTTCTTGTAACCAAGTGTTAGCTTGGAAAGTTGTAAGCCCATAGGGCCTTTACTTTTGTCGTCAACATGTAATACTTTTGTAAGGACTACTTTGATAAATAGAAAGATGTTTATTTCTCTTATATTGTTGTATGTCGAGTGTCACGACCCGCTCCCCGTACCCAAGGGTTAAGCATCGTGATGGCCAGTAACTGAAATTACCTACGGCCAATTCTTGAACAAATAAATAAACGCAAGTGGAAGAAATATTTAAATAAGGGTACCAAAATAATCATTGGAGCTTCTATTTTTATTACAAAATATATTGACCAAAAAGGCCGATATTTACATATAAAAATATCATAAAAATATTGTGTGTGTGTCTATTTCGCAGCCCCGCATCTAAGACTTTCCAGAAGCTATTTCTGAATTGCATATTTCCTAAAAATTGGTAAACAACTATAAGCACATGGCAGAGTGAGAAACATTATACCAAGAGTATAAGGGACACGAAATAACCATGAATAATCATTTAGGCCAAAACATTTACATAAACAAATCATTTGAGTAGCAGAAATCATTTAAGTAACAGAAACTGAAATACAGATATTATATAAATATATAACCATAACCACGGTACAGAACAGAACAGAGGTCACAGAAGTGACAGTCAAAACAGAGGTACGGATTCAAGAGGTGGCTCGTACGGATTCTAGAGGTGGCTCGTACGGATTCTAGAGGTGGCTCCCACAATAGTGTAGCACTTAGCTCCGCAACAGCACTTTGTTCCGCACAGAACAAAGGTCAATGGTTATTTAAGTCCCCCGAGGCGTGGGACCCCCGTAGTTGGTACTTACAAAACATAATTGTATATAAGGTCATAACCAAATATTCTTTAAAGTAAAACAACATATCCATGGGTTTCCTTTTAAGAAAATAGGGTTCAAATGATAAACCACGTAATTGAAACTTTTATAAACATAACTTTTATTAAAAACATAACTTGTATAAAACAGATTTTGGTAAGTCAAAACATACATAAAATACATTTTGGTGACTCAAGGTATAATATAACTCACCTTAACTTTAATACATTACTCTTCTTTTCCACTATTAAAGACCCTTCCAACTTCCACTATTTCTCCCTTCTTTTCTTTCTTTCTTCTTTCCTCTTTCCTCTTTCTTTTCCTTTTCTCTTGCCCAGTGAAACGCCTACTCCCTATTTATAGGGAGGTCAGGCCATTCATCAACCAACGCGTGACTTACGCGTCCCTTTCCCTCAGATATAATTCATAATTATATAGATTTAATCTTATCCTTAATAGATATTTAAGATAATTATCTTTTTGACTCAATATTTTAATACAATTATATAAATAAATTAATTCCTAATTAAATTACACTTTATCTTATACTAACAGAAAATTAATTATTTATTTTAATACCACACCCATTATTATTATTATTATTAATATTATCTATATTATTGTTATTTAATATTTTGACCCCTAAACTTTTAATAATTATATTATTTTACAAAATTACGCATAATAATATATAATAAATTATATTTTTCCTTAACTGAGATTAAATAATATTAGTATAAATTCTACAGAATAGTTAAAAATCTGGGTTGTTACATCAAAAATGATGGACTTTATGTTTTTTTTTTTTTAGGGCGTTACATTGCAGATTTTTCCATATAATATAAATAAAAAAATAAGTGAACAAAAAAAGAAAATAAAAAATAAACAAATAGAGACAAAAATAAAAATGAGAGAAAATAAAAAAATAAAAAGTAAAGAGAAAGGAAGGTGAGATCATGGGATCATAGAATGATGGGTGAAAAAATGAAAAAGTAAGAGAGAGAAGCAGGAAAATATGAAATGTACATATAGGAAATTTTTTTGAAAAATATATCTCAGTTGTTGTTTTATAATTTGAATAGATCTGAGCCGTCCAAATGTCCTAGTAGGACAAATTTGTGTAGAAGAAATTCAAAAACAATCTGCTTTATTATATAGATGTTGAAGATTCATATGAGATCTAAATTTATGAAGTCTATCATGTATTCAATATATTTAAAAATTATAATTGATTGTTCAAATTCATTTAATTTGTGGATTAAAAAATTCATTAAGTTAATCTCCACTACATACAGTAAAATCTGACTCCTAATTCTAGGATCGCAGATTTTTCCATATAATATGAATAAAAAATAAGTGAACAAAAAGGAGAAAATAAAAAAATAAACAAATAGAGACAAAAATAAAAATGGAAGAAAATAAAAAAATAAAAATAAAAGAGAAAAGAAGCTGTTATCATGGAATCATAGAAGGATGGATGAGAAAAGGAAAAAGTAAGAGAGAGAGAGAAGCGGGAAAATAAAAAATGTATATGTAGGATAGTTTTTGAAAAATATATCTCAACCGTTATTTTATAATTTGAATAGATTTGAGCCGTTCAAATGTCCTAGTAGGACAAATGTGTATAGGATAAATTCAAAAACCATCCTGCGTTATTATATAGATGTTAAGGATTCATATGAGGTCTAAATTTATGAAGTCTATCACGTATTCAATATATTTAAAAATAATAATTAATTGTTCAAATTCATTTAATTTGTGGACTATAAAATTTATTAATTTAATCTGCACTACACACGGTAAAATTTGTCTCCTAATTCTGGGATAGCATAAATTTTCATATAATATGAATAAAAATAAGTGAACAAAAATGAGGAAAAAAAAATAAATAGAGAGACAAATAAAAATGGGAGAAAATAAAAAATAAAAAAATAAGAGAGAGAGAGAGAGAGAGGTGGGATCTTGGGATCATAAATGATGGGTGAGAAACGGAAAAAGTAAAAGAGAGAAGAGAGAAAATAGAAAATGTACATGTAGGATATTTTTTTAAAAAAAATCTCAGCCGTTGATTTATAATTTGAATAGATCTGAGCCGTTCAAATGTCCTAGTAGGACAAAAGTGTGTAGGACAAATTCAAAAACCATCCTGCTTTATTATATATATTATTAAAATTAGTGGTGCTTTTATGCTTAAATGGCACATTATAAGAGTTTACTCTTTTTTTTCTAAGAGAGTAATTTTTTTAATTACATATAGAGTTCTACACAAATTCAACCTAATTTAAATTATATTAACTTAATTACATATAGATTTCTACACAAACCCAACCTAATTTAAATTATATTAACTTTATCTATTTTGTATGTACTCAATTTAACAAATTTTTTTTTTTTCATATATTTTTCATGATAAATTGAAAAAATTCATAAACCCAATACTAATTTGCGTTTCATGTTTTTCTTTTTAAAACTTTCAAGGATATTAAGATTTTTTTTTTTAAATGCTAAATTGTCTTTCTTTTTCTTTTTTTTTTTCTTATTTCCCCGTGCATTATTCTATATCATATACCAATTCTATATTACAAATCTGTCGCTTAAATTTTACTGTGATTATATATATGAAATTATACTTTATTTCTTATATTATTTTATATAATCACAATTCACAGAAAGAGAAACCCGCATAACAATGATACTCTCGAAGAACCTCTAAAGTTCCGATTTACTACTTGAGTTATTTTTTCAATTGTTCAACAGTAAGTTCTTTTATGTTTTGACGTCACTTCACATATTGAGATGTATCTATAGTTTAAATGTTTTCATTATTTTTTCTGTTTGGGTTTAGATGTTGTTATGTGATTCTTTCTTGGTTAGTCGTTGTTGAATTTCTTTTGTATAGTTGATATTTTAATTTAATTAAGAGTGTTTATTTTACAATTTTATAATTTAATACATGTATATATATATCATATAAAATCATTATACGATAATTCAATTACAACATATTTATATTTAATTTTTTTTAATAAATTTTATATAATTTATATTTCTATATATTTTTATTTTCAAATTGAATATAAAAGAAAATTAAATTGTTAGAATTAATTTTAATTTTATGTTACTAATTCTTCTTCTCATTTAACTATTATTTTTAATATCAAAATGAGTATTTATTTTACTATTTTATAATTTAATATATATCATACAAAATTATTATACGATAATTATACTTTTATAATATGATAGAACAAAAATTATCAAAATACACAAATAATTTAACTAAAATTAATATATATAAGTATTCAATTAACAATTTTATAAAACTATAAAATATTATCAAAATAAATAATTAAAATTATACTTTAATTTTAAATTTAAATTTAAATTATTCTTTTATAACATACATTGTACCATCAGATATTTTTAAAAAAATAGTACGTGCATTGCACGGGTTAACTGCTAGTATATTATTAAAAGTAGTTTTTTCTCATGCTTAGGTGGTACGTTATAAGGGCTTACTTTTTCTAAAACAGCCATGTTACCATGTATTTTCTTCGTTACATATTGAATTCTACAAAACTTAAACATAATTTAAATTATACTAACTTTACCTAGACTCTATTTGACAAATATTTATTTTCTATATATTTTTCATGGTAAATTGAGATAATCCACAAACCCAATACCAATTTTGCGCTTCACGTTTTTTTTCTTAATTCTTTCAAGGATATTAGGATTTTTTTTAATGTTAAATTACATTTTTTTTTCTTCTTATTTTCCCATGCATTATTCTATACTCAATTCAAATTCTATATTATTCTATATTATGAATTTGTCGTTTAAATTTTATTGTAATTCTATATATGAAATTATACTTCATTTCCTACATTGTTTTATATAATCACAACTCATAAGAGGAAAAACATGCATAACAATGATACTCTCAAGAAACCTCTAAAGTTCAGATTTATTACTTGAGTTACTTTTTCAATTGCTAAACAGTAAATTCTTTTATGTTTTGACATCATATTTCAGATGATTAATCATTTCACACACTGAAATGTATTTATCATTTGGATGTTTTTATTATTTTTTTTTTTTTTTTGCGTTTAAATGTTGTTATGTAATTCCTTATTGGTTAGTCATTGTTAAATTTCTTTTATATAGTTGATATTTTAATTTAATTAAGAGTGTTTATTTTACAATCTTATAATTTAATATGTATATATATATTTCATATAAAATCATTATATGATAATCCAACTACAACATATTTATATTTATTTTTTTAATAATTTTTATATAATTTTTATTTCAACATATTTTATTTTCCAAGTAAATATAAAAGAAAATTAAATCGTTAGAATTACTTTTAATTTTATATTATTAATTCTTCTTCTAATTTAACTATTATTTTTAATATCAAATGAGCATTTATTTTACTATTTTATAATTTAATATATATCATACAAAATTATTATAAGATAATTATACTTTTATAATACGATAGAACTAAAATTATCAAAATATACAAAAATTTAACTAAAATTAATATAAATAAGTATTCAAGTAATAATTTTATAATAAATAATTAAAAATAAATAATTAAAATCATAATTATTTTTTTATAACACACATTGTACCATCAAATTTTTTTTTTTTTTTAAATAACACGTGCATTGCACAGGTCAACTACTAGTTCCAAATACAAAATTTTGAGATTTAAAAATGATTTGGCAATACCAAAAATAAATAGCTTATTTGTTTGTTTATTTATTTTTTTGTCACATACTTTTATTTTTTTACATGTTTATTTTTTTATAAAAAGTAAAAAATTTATTAAGCCTTCGTTTGGCATGTCAAACTTCTTGGCTTTTTGGCTATTTTAGCTACAAAAAAAAAACAAAATAGGCTTTTTAGCCCAATAAGATAAAATATCACATCCAAACCATAATTATTTCGTTTTTTCTCTCACAAAAGTCAAAAAAATAGACTTTTTAACCTTAGGCTAAAAAGTCAAAAAGTCAAAAAGCCAACCGACATTCGAAATGAATCTTATATAAGTCATACTCAAACAATCTCTAAAAATACGAGTTGTTCTTATGATTTAAGAAATTATATCTTATCAAATTTTGAATCACATAACAATTTACCTTTTTTATTAATACTTTATTAAGTCAATTAACATGATGTTAGAAATATATTTTAATTAACAATTCTGATAATTTTATTATTGTATGGAAGAATAGTTAAAATTTTTATTTTTTCTACTAATTCTGTTAAATAAAAAATTCTAACAAAAAATATTTGTAATTGCTAAAATTATAGGAGTAATTTATATTTTAATCAAATTCTAAAGGTGTATTTATAATTTATTAAAAAAATAAAAGATAAAAGATTTATAGATTAGATTGCTAGTCACGGAGCTAAGCTAAGGTCACCCTTAACTAAGGTCACCCTCAACGTAACTTCGCAGTATACGATTACAATAGTCCAATTTTTGAACACTTGCTTAATTTTTTCCAAATTAAAAATATTATTTCTCCATTTTAATGAATAATTGCATCGAATATATATATTTTTGACATGTCATATATCAGACATGAGCTCAAAATGAAACAACATGAGTTTGTTCAATGCAATTTATTATAAATTAAAAATTGATAATAAAAAAATAAAAATTAAAAGTAATCATTTCTTAGTTTAAATTATTTTTACATAATAAATTATAAGTAAAAATTGAATCAAATAATTTGTCAAAAAATTTTAGAATAAAAAAAAAATTATAATCAATTAAGATAAACCGCATTAAACAGTCCCGATTACATGTAATAATAAACAAATGGAGTTCTAAAATCGATCATTGAATGAGAAGTTTATAAATACATTTTTTCACAAGTAAATCACATGGAAGGAGAATGGGCTGCAAATATGGCCCAATTATAGATCAGCCTGTTGAACCTGAGCTTCCGGCCCATCCTGTAAGCTTGTTTTGTTAGCAGAAATATCAATAATCACCAGCAAATCATTCTATACATGTTGGAGTTAAATTTGGGCGGATCTAACCCGTGCAACTCACACGCAGATGGAATGTTTTTAAAATTTAAATAGCATATTTTCAAATTTTGTGTATAATTGGAGAAAAATTTAAAAGCCCGTATTAAATTTGAGATAAACTTAGGCAAATGCATACAATTTCATACAATTTGAAGCACAAAATAATTGGCCATCCTAAGTCTGGGTACAAAAAAGAAAAAGAAAAAAAGAAGGTGCAAAAATTTGTATTTTTCACAATTTTACATAAATACTAAATCTAAGAGCATCTCTAAAGATAAATGTTATTATAGCATCTCCAAAAACATGCTATAATAGCTAATTGTTAAATTATAGCAATAGTGCTCCAATAATGCAAAGCCATTTTGGCAAATCCCAACCGAAGTCGAGGTTGGACAACTGTCTTGGCTGGTCAATCAACCGAACGACTAGGTGATCGACTGGTGGATGAAATTTTGCTGAGTTATGCAGAAACAGAGAGCTTGTCAACCGCAGTTGGTTTGCTGAGAATGATGAAAAAGGAAGGTAAGAAAGAAAGAAAGGAAGGAAGGAAGAAAACAGTTAGTTTTGGATAAATTGACACATTTGGTATTTGCCAAATTTAACAGCTCCAATGACAAATCATTAGAGAATCACTTTTGCACCAAAATTGTTATATTATAGCTTTGGCATCTCTAATAACAAACTATTGAAGGCTCTATTTAAAGCAATAAAATTTAGGAACATTAATTTGGCTTTAAAAAATGACTTTTCCCAAATCAATTGCATTACAAAATCAACGAGATTAGCATATTGATCCAAAGTAAAAATAACAAAAGAATAAAAAAATATTTTTGATCTATTGATTTCTTTACATGAAATTTGAAATTAGCCTTACAATTTCGGTTTTATTAATAATTTTGGATTGTCCATTTTTACTGTCTCATTTTTTATATATTAAGTGAATGCAAAATTTTAGAAGAGAAAAAATCTATTGTTATAGAAAATTCATAAAGAATCTTTTACTAAAATAATATAGGGGTAATATTTTTACAATTAACAATCATCTTGATATATTATTTATTTTGATAAATTTGCATTTCAACCACATTAGTTTTTGAATAATACTATATGCATTAATTAGTGTATTAATTAGTGTCTCAATTGATGATGTAGCATAATTTAAGAAGTTTTTGGTATTTGTAATTTATATAATGAGTGAGGCTAATAATAATGTCATAATTAGTGTTGGTACACTAGTTAGTACACTAATTGATACATATAGTACCACCGTTAGTTTTTATACAAGTTAGTTTTGTAATTTTTTCTTATGGCATTAAATTTTTGGATAAATTACAAATACATCCCCTGAGGTTTGCTTAAAATACAGATTGTCCCCTGTGATTTGAAAAATTACAAATATCTCTTTATTAGAATTTTTTATTTAACAGAATTAACTAAAAAAAATGAAATTTATAATTACTCTCCTATATAATAATAAAATTACCTAAATTATTAATTGAAACATATTTTTAACATTGTTAAAAACAGTTAATTGACTAAATGATTTATTAATAAAATGAGCGATTTCTTATGAAATTAGAAATCTCAGGGGTGAAATGTAATTTTTAAAATTATAGGGGCAATTCATATTTTAATCAAATTTCAAGGGTGTATTTATAATTTATCCTTTTTTTTATTTATTTATTATTATTTTTTTTTCCTGAAAAGCATGTGTGGCCTTTCCAACTGTCAAGGATTTCTCAATGATAAAACTGTTGAGTTGGACGACGGGAAGTTTGTTTCAACGGATACTGGCAAATCTGGGCCCATCCACCGAGCTCAGATCCTCTCCTTGCAAGCCCTGCTTGCAAGGCTACGGGCAATGGTGTAGATCAGCCGTTGCCCATCCAACGGTCATAAAAATAAAAATAAAAATAAATAAAAATAAAAATAAAATAAAATTGAAATTTCACTTTCACTTTCACTTTCACTTTCTTCCCGCCCAAAACAAAACTCAACTCTCTCTCTCTCTCTCTCTATATAATAATTACATCGACTCCTCAAATCTCAAATCAAGTAAAAAAATGGCATTTAGAAGACACCCATATCCACCGCCACCGAATCCTTATGGTCTGCCACGGCCGCCGCCTCCGCCACCAGGTTTATACGGCCCATTGCCGCTGCCACATCGTCATCGTCCCGATTACTGGTCTCCTCCTCCTCCGCCTCCACCGCCACATCACCACCATGGACCACCCAGTCCGCTACCACCGCATCCCGGTCCACCTCCGCCGCCGTATTTCGATCCCTACAGGCCACCCCCACCTTGGCATCGCCCTCCACTGCCTTACTCTGCACACCCACCTAGCTAATATATCCTCATGTGGGTTCATATCATCCGATCATTCTTAGTGGAAGAAAAATAGGTCGTGTGTTTTTGGTTCTTTCTCTATCTATGCACTTCTTGTTCTGTCCCCTTCTTAATAGATATAAAAGTTTGGGGCATATATGACTGTTATGAGTTTGGGGCAAAAAACCAAAGAAACAAGGAAAAACAGAGCAAAGGAAAATAAACCCACTTTTTTTTTTCCTTTTTTTTTCTTTGATCACTAATCAAAATGGACAAATATTGATCAGTGTCGGTTACACCTTCCTGTCTAGTATGGAAGTGTTATTTCGGTCGTTTGGTAGTTCGGCCATGTTAAAACCATTTCCCTTGGTTTAAGCAGTGAGGGGGGTGTTGAAGGATAAGCATTATCCTTCAAGAGTATGAATCCTAAGGGGACTCTACATGGAGGAATAAGAGTCCTACTTGGATTGTGCCACACGGAACCTATAAAAGCCCATAACATCACCTGTGGAGAGGTAACGCAACTTTGATTCCTGAATATACAGAGCTTTTGTCTATTTGTCTAGTTTGCTGACTTAGGCATCGGAGAGGTTTCCGGCACACACCCGCCGGCTAGCTCACGTTTGTATTTTCAGGTAATGGAACGACATCGTACGGAGGAGCGCAGACTTGATCAACAGGATTATACGAGAAGGTTTATTTCTTTCCCATACAATTAGCGCCGTCTGTGGGAATTCAGACAAGAATGAAACCTCTTGATCAAGCTTTTTCCCTTAAGAATCAATGGCGCACAATGAAGATTTACCGCAGTCCGCCATTGACGGACAAACACCAGAAGGGGGTGCAAGGCGCGAAGGTCTACCTCTCGTCCCTCCTATGGCAGAGTTGGAGCCACAGCAACAGAATCCCAGGAGGGATAGAAGGGGAAGAAGGCGGACTAACAACCCTCGTCACTCTCGTTCGCAGAGTCCAGAGAGACAACGGCGACGGATTGATCCTCAAACTCTGGAGGACCATGTGAAAGAGCAGGACGAACTAATACGACGGATGGCGGCGGACATGGAGTCCATGAAGTGTCAGATAAAGGGCAAAGAAGTGGCGACAGGAGAGGGGCGCGAAGGCAAGACGCCCCCTCGCCGCTCGGAAGATCGTAGTAGACATACCACGCTATCCCAAGCAGAGAGTAAAAGCCTCAGGACAGGCGACACTCAATCCAGAACCTCCAGAACTCGTCACTCCAGGACTGAGAGGACGAGATCTGAGAGGTCGTACACTAAAGGAAGCACCTATTGGCCTTCACATACGCACCAAACAAGATCCAGACAGACAGAGTTGCCCAGATCATCCGACTTACGCACCGTCCTCGAAGAGAAGGCACGATGGAAGGAGGACACCAGGGCACGCGATCCATACAGAGTTTCTGCTTTACAGCGGTTGGCTCCTCGATCGCATGGAAGCGTCAAGGTTGGAATGCCAATACCGCGCCCTGCCTATGAACCAACGGACAAAGCATTAGCGAGGCTGCAGACTTCGCCGTTTGTTCCGGCAATTGAGAACGCACCCTTACCTTCAGGCTGCCTTTAGCCCAAATTCACTACATATGAGGGAAAGACGGACCCCTATTCGCACCTAAGCCACTTTCGCTAGGTCATGGCTGTGTACCGACGAAACGAAGCTTTGATGTGCATCCTCTTCCCATCTAGCCTTGGCGACCTAGGCTTGACTTGGTTCGAAAAACTTCCTGAAGGCAGCATAGCCTCCTGGGCGTAATTAGCGGAAGCGTTTGTAACCAGATTCAGAACAAACACTAAAACCCCGGTGGAGATCGACCAGCTACTCTCCATCGACATGGACGACAAAGAGATCCTAAAATCCTACAATAGTCACTACTGGGAGACCTTCAACCAGATTGGGGACTGCCCCACCAATCTCGCCATTGCACAGTACAAAAGAGGCCTTCCGGTCGGCAACAGACTAAGGGACTCAATCACCATGACACCGCCCCTCACCATGGAAGCCTTGATGGAGAGAGTGCATCAGCACATTAGGGTGGAAGAGGATGGCGCACGCGCCAAAACAAAATCTGGCACGACCGCAGTACCAGAGAAGAAGGCCTCAGCAAAGGTCAACGCGGTAGATCGTCCAAGCAGAAACGGACGCAGCAGAAGAGACAACGGAGAAGACCAGGATAAAAGATGGTTGAGAGTCCGCACTGCCATAACCACGGTATTCAAAAAACCGATCTACCGAATTCTAAGTGAAATACGAGATGAGCCTTTCGTCAGATGGCCAGCCAAACTAGGGAAAGCTCAGAAGGACTATGACGAAAGATCACGGTGCACCTTCCACAAAGAAAAGGGGCACCGCACTGAGAATTGAACGCCATTGCGACAACACTTGGAGGAGTTGGTAGCAGCAGGTCACCTGGATAAATACATTGAAGGAGAGGCACAACCAGTCCCCCAGGACCATAATAACCCCAACGGAATGCCAATCGACGCCCCACCTCAAGGCGTGATCAATGTGATACATGGGGTCTTTGAACCTGAGCGTGTATGCGAGCTCAGAGGATCAATCAAAAAGGCTGAGCATTTAAGAGAGATACTAAGTGCCCAACCTGCCATCAAGAAGGGAAAAACAGAGGCCACGAACGTCATGTCCTTTTCAGATAAAGACTTGGCAAGGATATATTGCCCTCACAATGATGCCTTGGTTGTCACTCTCCGAGTCAAGGATTTTGACGTCAAGCGGATTTTGATAGACCAAGGCAGTTCATGTGAAATAATGTACTACGAAACATTCAAACAGTTGAAGTTACAAGACAAAGACTTGGCACCTGCCGTATCTCCCCTGATTGGATTCAACTCCATGCCAGAATGGCCCGTCGGCAAAATAATCCTCCCAGTCAAGGCAGGAAGCGTGACGAAACAAGTGGAGTTCTGGGTATTAAAAGTCCCCTCCACTTATAACATCATCTTGGGCAGAACATGGCTGCATGCCATGAGATCGGTGGCATCATCCTACCACCAAGTAATGCGGTTCCCCAACGACACCGGTGTAATTGAAGAGGTCTATGGAAATCAGATTATGTCCAAGCAATGCTTTGTCACGGTGAATGGCAGCCGCACTGCCAAAGGATACGTTCATTCGGTGGAAGAACCTGAGAGCAATGAACTGTTCACAGATATCGGCAAAGCAGCTAATCAGAAGGCGGTGGAAGACTTGGTCGAGGTAAGAATAGATGAAAAGAACCCGGATAAGTTCTTTTTGCTCGGTTCGTCGTTGTCCAGCACTGAGAGATTAGAGGTCTTGGAATTTTTGACCTCTAACATCGAAGTGTTCACCTGGACACCATACAACATGCCAGGCATTGATCCCAACTTCATCTGTCACCAACTCAATGTCCACCCATCTGCCAGACCAGTCATTCAGCGCACACGCAGATCGGCACTCCACCACGCCGAGATAGTGGCGGAAGAAGTAGGAAACCTGCTAGAGGCAGGGGCAATCAGAGAAGTACACTACCCAAGATGGATCTCTAACACAGTCGTAGTGCCAAAAAAGAATGGCAAGTGGCGTGTCTGCGTCGACTACAAAACAGTCAACAAGGCATGCCCAAAAGACAGCTTTCCTCTACCACGGATAGATCAACTGGTAGACCTAACGGCGGGGCACAACCGACTTAGCTTTCTGGATGCATACAGAGGCTACCATCAAATTGCCATGCACGAACCAGATCAAGAAGTGACATCCTTCACAACTCCAAGAGGTCTATACTGCTACAAGGCCATGCCCTTTGGCCTAAAAAACGCAGGGGCAACATTCCAGAGAATGGTCACCAAGATGTTTGAACGGTTATTAGGCAGAACAATGGAGGCTTACATCGACGATATGGTAGTCAAGAGCAAAGATGAGAATGACCATCTCAAGGACCTAGGTGAGATATTTAAGATCCTGAAGAAGCACAAGTTACGCCTCAACCCGTCGAAGTGTGCATTCGGAGTAGGATCTGGCAAATTCCTCGGCTTCCTGGTGACCAACCGGGGTATTGAGGCAGATCTATCTCAAATCAAGGCAATTCAGGATCTGGAAAGGCCTAACTCAGTCAAAGAAGTGCAGCATCTCACCGGCATGGCAGCTGCGCTCAATCAGTTCATAAGCCGGTCATCAGACAGACTACGACCATTCTTCTATGCTCTAAAGGCCAAGTTTGAGTGGGACGACGAATGCGACCGAGCTCTGGAAAGCTTGAAGGAATACATGTCCTCTCCACCACTGCTTGTAACCCCAATTCCTGGAGAAGAACTCTTCTTGTACCTGGCAGTCTCACAGCACGCAATTAGCGCAGTATTGGTCCGTGCAGAAGGAATCCAACATCTACCCATCTATTATGTAAGCAAGACATTACTGGGCGCCGAAACAAGGTACTTGCCACTAGAAAAACTGGCCCTAGCCTTGATGATGGCCTTAAGAAAGTTGTCGCATTACTTTCACGCCCACACCATAATTGTCCTCACAACCTTTCCATTGAAAGCTCTCTTTGAAAGGGCGAACTTTTCCGGACGAATTCTGAAGTGGGCAGTAGAGTTGGGACAATTCGACATCAAATTCCAGCCCAGAACTGCAATAAAGGCACAAGCTTTGGCTGACTTTGTCGCAGAATTCACCGTAGGAAGTCATCATATCTGCCTAGTCGACCTGACTGAAACAACCGAACTAGGGATGGAAGTTGACGTCGGAATAACGCAACTCTACTCACAGGATACTCAGTCGGGTCCCAAGGCAGACCAGAGTGCAGCAAGGAAGGAAGGAGCAAACCATGCTACACCAGGTCTAGACCCACCAACAAAACAAAACTTGGTACAACCAGGTGGCGAGGGGCAGACAGCAGGCATGAACCATAAAGAAGAAGACACCGGCAACGTGGAAGACCCTAAGGCATCATCTGATCCCTCCACTTGCTGGAAGTTGTTCGTCGGGGAGATGTGGAAGCTCTTTGTGGATGGAGCATCCAACCGGCATGGAGCAGGGCTCGGCATAGTCCTCATTTCTCTAGACGGCCTAGTAGTGAAGCAGGCAGTCAACCTTGATTTTCCAGCATCAAACAACGAAGCGGAGTATGAAGCGCTTCTGGCAGGTCTCAAATCAGCATTCTACATGAAGGCCACCGAACTAATGGTTTACAGCGACTCACAACTGGTGGTGAACCAAATATCTGGCGACTACGAAGCAAAGGATGACAGGATGGCTAAGTACCAAGAATTGGTCAGAACAGAGATCAAGAAGTTTGAAGTGGTGAGGATAGAACAGATCGACAGGGAGGAAAACAGCAGAGCAGACGAACTAGCAGGCTTCGCCTCAATGGCAAATACCTCCATCCCTACTACTGATCGACTACCTGCCTAGACCAAGCATTGAAGACCTAGAAGCAGAAGAGGTATGTTGCGCCGATCTAGGCCCTTCCTGGATGGATCCCATCATATTGTTCCTAAAAGATGGTACCCTACCGGAAGACAAGAAAGAGGCCAACAGAATAAGGGCAAAATCGCTGCGATTTTGGCTCTCCCCATCCTTGGCATTGTACAAAAAATCATTTTCAGGACCCTACCTAAAGTGTGTTCACCCCAGCAAAGTGGAAGCATTTTTATTCGAGATTCATGAGGGCGTGTGCGGAAGCCATCAAGGAGGAAGATCACTGGCATACAAAGCAATCTCGCAAGGATATTGGTGGCCATACATGCAGGCAGATTTAGAGAAATATGTCAAAAAATGCGAGAAGTGTCAGAAGTTTGCGCACCAAATACACCAACCAGCCAGAGAACTTTTACCTCTCACTAGCCCGTGGCCCTTCGCAATGTGGGGCTCAGACATAGTAGGGCCACTTCCAACAGCACCAGGCAACAGGAAGTTCTTTCTAGCAGCAACCGACTACTTCACAAAATGGGTGGAAGCAAAAGCCTTGACATCAATCAAGGAGAAAGATATGAAGAAGTTTGTTTGGCAGAACATTATCACTCGATTTGGCATACCAAAGGCACTAATATCAGACAACGGCACTCAGTTCGATGGCAGAATCTTCAGAGGCTTTTGTGAAGAGTACAAGATAGAGTTCTACAACTCTACACCGGCATATCCCCAAGCAAATGGACAGGCAGAAGCATCAAACAAGGTCGTCTTGGACGGATTGAAGAAAAGGTTAGAGAAAGCAAAAGGCAAGTGGGCAGAAGAACTCTCTCATGTTTTATGGGCTTACCGCACCACACCTCGGCGATCGACAGGAGAAACACCATTCTCCTTAGCCTACGGCATGGAGGCAGTAATCCCACTGGAAGTTGGCCTCCCCACAATTCGAAGCGAAAACTTTGACCCAGACTTAAATGGCGAAGCCATATCACTAGAGCTTGACCTTGCGGAAGAAAGAAGAGACAGAGCATTGGTCCACATCACCTCCTACCAACAAGAACTGTCCAGAAAGTATAATAAAACTGTGCATCCAAGGCAATTCAAGATCGGAGATTGGGTGCTGCGCAAAGTGATGGGGAACACCTTGGTTCCGGGAGATGGCAAGCTAGGACCTAATTGGGAAGGACCTTACAAAGTGGTCGGATTAGCAGGCAAAGGGGCATACCACTTAGAAGATGAGGACGGCAAAGCGATTCCCAGGCCATGGAACACTGCCAATCTCAAGTTATTTTATTTTTAGTTTTTTTTCTTTTAAACATATGTAATTTTTTCCTTTCTCAATAAAACAAGTCAATTCTTTTCAGCATGGTTGTTTTTCTGTAAAAGATAGTTTTAGTGGGTTAGGAACATTGTAAGCATTTCATTCTAGGTTGGCTGGGAAAAACTAACTTAGAGGTTGGCTGGATTAAACCAACACCCCTCCTAAGCCCAGGATAAGGATCCAGGCTGCAGGACGTTTGGCCGGAATAACCAAACACTTTATTCTAAGTTGGCTGGAAAAACCAACTTAGTGGTTGGCTGGATTAAACCAACTCTTTGTACTCTTCAGCCGAAGTAAGTATGTCGGCTGAAGAGTGGTTGGCTGGATTAAACCAACTCTTTGTACTCTTCAGCCGAAGTAAGGGTATGGCTGAAGAGTGGTTGGCTGGATTAAACCAACTCTTGTTACTCTTCAGCCGAAGTAAGGGTATGGCTGAAGAGTGGTTGGCTGGATTAAACCAACTCTTGTTACTCTTCAGCCGAAGTAAGTATGTCGGCTGAAGAGTGGTTGGCTGGATTAAACCAACTCTTTGTACTCTTCAGCCGAAGTAAGTATGTCGGCTGAAGAGTGGTTGGCTGGATTAAACCAACTCTTGTTACTCTTCAGTCGAAGTAAGGGTATGACTGAAGAGTGTTTGGCTGGATTAAACCAACTCTTGTCACTCTTCAGCCGAAGTAAGTATGTCGACTGAAGAGTGGTTAGCTGGATTAAACCAACTCCTAGTACTCTTCAGCCGAAATAAGTATATCGGCTAAAAAAGTGGTTGGCTAGTAAGCCTACTCAGATTGCCTAAAAATATTTCAAATTGCAGTTAGAAAGCAAGCATTCAAACCGAGATCACAGTCAAGCAAACAAGTTCATTGTAAAATTCATTACAAGAGCAAGCATGCAAATCAAAAACCGGAATAATAGTTGATCGCAAAAGAAGATTTTCATTGAAGTAAAAAACAGGTACACAGGAGGGGCCACAGCCCGGTTACAAGTCCAAAGAAAAAGAAAAAATACATAATCAATTAAAAAGGTCTTCAAGATCGGCTTCAATATCAACTTGAACACCGGTTGCAAATGGAAGATCAGTCTCAGTAGCAACTGGCAGTACGGTGTTAGTCGGCGACTCAACAGTTAGGTCTTTAACCGTTGGCTGCAACCGAGCTGATTGATCGTTGCCTTGCTCGTTGACTACCGGAGTAACAGTTGGCTCATTTTCTTCATCTTCATCATCTGAACCCTGCAAAAATTGTTGTTGGACAGAAGCAGCATACTCCGCCAGTGAGGCTGGAATGAAATACTGAGGAGCATTGTGGACCTCGGTTTCGGGCCCACAGCCAAGCTGCTCCACAGCACCTCTCCAGCCACACTTGAAGAACAACTCCTTGGCGGCCTCACACTGTGGAATGTAGAGGGCCTCCGCCTCCTTGAAACCTTCGATGTTGGCGTCCTCCACTTTCTTCTTTAGTTCAGCAATTTCGGCGTCCTTTTTCCCTTCGAGCTTGACTAACTCACGAAGGTACTTATCTTTCATTACGGTCAACGCCTTCTGTTTGTCAGCTTCAGCCGAGGTAACTAGTCCAGTTAGACGAGCTACCTCAGCCTCTAGCTCGATCGTTTTTTGTTGTGACTCCTTCAGTTCGGTTGTTCTTTCTTCGACCTCTGCCATGGCCTACCTAGCCGTTTTCCTGAGCTCCAACACCTTCTGATGGGCAATTTGGCTCTTTTGAAGAGACTGAGATGAATGGAAAGAAATCAATGACAAAACCGAAATAAAAGTTTGAAAAATTTAAGAGACAAGAGGGGCATTTTACCAGGATCATGGATTTGGTGGCCGATCGGATGGCCCTTAGCTCGGTCAAGTACTGGTGATGTTCCATGTCTGCTGGAAGGCAAACACTCTTGGCAAGGTTGAATGCCATCAAGTGATCC
The DNA here is from genome assembly GCA_036172215.1 of Camellia granthamiana. Classification (NCBI taxonomy): domain Eukaryota; kingdom Viridiplantae; phylum Streptophyta; class Magnoliopsida; order Ericales; family Theaceae; genus Camellia; species Camellia granthamiana. The sequence continues at coordinate 123,095,567 of CM069912.1, forward strand.
TTCTCAGCAACCACCGAATCAGTGTCTTGGATATCTCGGTTCTGAAATTTCAACTTCGGTGCCCACTTGGAGGAGCTAGCTCAGGCAGCGGACTCCGGTTGCGGACTTGGCGGGTGGCTTGGTGGAAGTACAGTCTCATCTTCGTCGACAAGGCGTGGCTCGGTTGCTGTAGTCCGGGCACGCTTACTGGGGCGAGATGACGAGGGTTGTTGGGAAGGAAGTGCCACAACCGTTTCCTGAGTTTGGCTTGCTGGTGGTACTTCGGCGCGGTTTGTTTCGGTGAGTAGCGCTCTTACTCGGTTTCGTTTGGCCATCTCTTGTTCGGCGGTCAGGGGGATGAGGTTGATCTGGGGTAAAGATGGGTCCGGTTCTGGGGCGTCCTCAAGCAGAAAGTCTGTGACTCTGGCTTTTTGGCGACCGCTGTAACAGTATGTCGGCTCAACGTTCAGAAGCTTGGCCCAACTTCTTTCTGGGAAACGTAGTGCGGCGCGAAATGTGTTCAGGTTGGGGTAACTATACAAAGATTGAAGATGGGCTGAATCTGTATAATGAAAACAACTGTTAGTTCGGTTCAAGAGCAGATAAGCGAAATAAAGAGAAGCATGAAAAGTGACCGAAGTAAAGTATACCAGGGATTCCTTTATTCCAATTTATACTTCGGCCTGGGATCTGGGCTTGGTGGTCTTCAAAATTCCCAGATACCCAGAAAAAATTGTCATCATTTAAGTCTTTATCCGGCGTATCTTTTATTATTTTTTCTCTGCGACGGCGTATCCTAAGGTAGTAGACCCAGCCGTCATCTTTGGAGCCAATGGAATATTGGTGGAATATCTCAGCTAGACCGAGGTTAAGACCGGCTCGGTGGTTTAGTTCGGCTATTCCCATTATTATACGGTAAGAATTGGTGGAAAGCTGAGTTGGGCATATTCTGGTTTGTCTAAGGAATTCACAAATTAATGGTTGAACTGGAAATCTTAGTCCGGTTTCTATTATTGACAAAAGGGTACAGGGCACAAAGCCTTCGTTTCCCCATGGTGTGACATCTTTCTTGGCCAAAGTTAGGTGGACGTCGTCAGGTATGTTGTATTCCCTTCGGAATTCGACTAAACCACCTGGTGTCTCTACTAAGAACCTATATTTACCCATTTGTTCTGTAAGTTATGAATAAATTAGATCGGCTGGAGAGTTGTGCTCAGTAGCTCGGTTGAGCGCACAAAGGAGTGCCTGGGCAACCTAAGTCTGCAAAGTGGAAAAACAAAGGTGTTAAGCACAGCTCGTGGGACCGTGCTACAAAGTAAAAGCAAGAAAATAGAGGCCTATTTCGGCCATGAAGGACGTTACAGGTTCTATTTCGGTTTCGGCAAGGTGCTTGGTAGCTCGGTTTGTGCAAGGGGACGGATATCTCGGTTTGTACTACAGGTTCTGTTAGACCGGTGAAGCATCTAGGGGCAGCTTTCTGAGTTCGGTCTAAAAACTAAGAAAGCTGGTTTAGCCCCGAAGACCTAGCTCGGTTGGAATTATGGTTTCCCAGTACACTAAGTACAGAATTAGTTCGGTTGGTTACCTCGGCTAGGGTAAATCAGAAGATGGCGCCCTATTGAAACTATTGGTGTATTCACAAGTTCTAGTTCGGTTATGGTCTGGGAAGATCTACATATAGCACAAACAGTATCCTAGTTCGGTTGGGGCATGTTTATGGATCAAACGGGGTTCTACAGATTACTTCATGAAGTTCATAGGGTTCTTATGAAGATTTTTCCCAGATAAAACAAGAACAGTGTTTTGTAAAAACACGGAATAGTATGCTATGGATTAAACGAGTGCAAGAAAACAACAAGTTGAAGAAATCTGTGTAACTTACCAGGTAGAGAGGAAGAGACTGAAGATGGAGATGGAAGCAACAGCAACAAAAACACGAGCTTCGAAGCTGCAGGGTTGAAGAACGATGGAAGTCTCAGAGGTTTGTAAGAGAGAGAGAGAAGGTGAATAGTGTAGGTGAGTGATTCAATGACAGAGGATTTGTTTTGTGAAAAGAGAGGGATGAAGAGGCGGGAACTGTTCAAATTTTGCGAAGTACGAGGGCGGCGCGACAGCTCAGATTGACCAAACGGAGTGTGCCACGTGTCATGGGAAGGAGAAGCGATTCAATTACTGTGATTGAAGAGACGTGTTGACCGGACAGGAACAGCTCGGCTTAAGATAGCTCGGCTGGAAAGGCTAAAGGGTTTTTTTAGCTCGGCTGGAAAGGCTTCAAACCTTAGCTCGGCTGGAAAGGCTTCAAACCTTAGCTCGGCTGGAAAGGCTAAAGAGTTTAGCTCGGTCGTAAGACTAAGGATTTTTAGCTCGGCTGAGAGACAGGTAATCCCTATCATGCTGCGCAGATGGAATTAAGGGACAATTGAGAGGGTAATTTATATTTGAATTGGGCCGAGCTAGGTAATGGGCCGGTATGGGCCAAAGTACGAAAAGCAGAGTAGAAGGGCCCGAAGTTAGTCCGGTCTCCAAAGTACCTATTATTATCTCGGTCGCAGTGTGTTACGGTTATCTCGGTCAAGTCCTCTAGACCGAAGTATGATAAGCCTTCTTCAGGAATGTTCTGAGTTAGTTCGGCTCTTCACTGCTATGGATAGCTCGGTCTTAGCATTTGAAGCCGAGATAGAAGTAAAGAAAGGAAGAGCCGAACTCAAAGTTAGATCGGTCACACCTTCTTGTCTAGTATGGAAGTGTTATTTCGGTCGTTTGGTAGTTCGGCCATGTTAAAACCATTTCACTTGGTTTAAGCAGTGAGGGGGGTGTTGAAGGATAAGCATTATCCTTCAAGAGTATGAATCCTAGGGGGACTCTACATGGAGGAATAAGAGTCCTACTTGGATTGTGTCACACGGAACCTATAAAAGCCCATAACATCATCTGTGGAGAGGTAACGCAACTTTGATTCCCGAATATACAGAGCTTTTGTCTATTTGTCTAGTTTGCTGACTTAGGCATCGGAGAGGTTTCCGGCACACACCTGCCGGCTAGCTCACGTTTGTATTTTCAGGTAGTGGAACGACATCGTACGGAGGAGCGCAGACTTGATCAACAGGATTATACGAGAAGGTTTATTTCTTTCCCGTACAAGTACTATTTAATATTATACATCCAAGTAACCTTGTAAGCCTAATCAAGCTTTATTTTTTTGCAGTAATATGAGGAGCCTATAAAATTTTACTCAAAAATATATGTTAAAAAGATAATATGGGGTGGAGATTCATTTTAAATTTGAATCTCATGATGTAAGTATTAAATTTGAACCATTCATCACTTTTTTCATAATATTTTTTTTAAATTTCTGTCTTAAGCAATGTTACATGTTAAAAAAAAAATTCTACATATATATAAAAATTTTCACATAAAAATGGAATCCATACATGTAAGACGCATCCTCAATTAAAAATTTGTATAATTAAAAATTTGTATGCGTAGTGTGTACAAATTTTTTTATTTAAATATATCGATTTCACAAAAATGAATGGTTAGGTTTATTTATTTATTTTATTTTTTTTTTCAATGGTTAGGTTGTTTACTCTGCAGTGGTTAGCTTGCCAAACAGGTTGCCATCAACCACATGGATGAATTGCTATCACAAGCACTTCAATGGCTGTGGTGACCCACCATCCAAATTAAATTTATTTACCCTAAATGATTAAAATTAGGATAAATTACAAATACATCCTCTAAAATTTGTTTAAAATACAGATTATCTCTTATAATTTGAAAAATTACAAATACCCCTTATTAGAATTTTTTATTTAACAGAATTAACTAAAAAAATGAAATTCATAATTGCACTCTTATATAATAATAAAATTACCTAAATTATTAATTGACTTGATGATTTATTAATAAAATGAGCGATTTGTTATAAAATTAGAAATCCCATCGGGTGGAATATAATTTTCAAAATCATGAGGGCAATTCGTATTTTAATTAAATATTAGAGGGTATATTTGTAATTTATTCTTAAAATTAACAATAATATTATCGATTTAGAATTTTTTTTCATAAATTTTATTTTATGTAAATTAAATTTATTATAAATACAACTCACAATACATCAAGTTAAATTTATATTATATAGTAGTGTTTTGAGAAGTTGGTAAAAAATTAATTTTTTGACTTTTTTGATGACTTTTTTCAGCAAAAAAGCTAGTCTTTTTATTAAAAAAATTAATTTGTTTAACTAAAAAAACTAAAAAGCCGAAGAATGGACTCTTTTAGCTCCTTCCCAAAGTATCACAAAGTCACTTTCTAAGTAAAATTTGTGGAAAATTTTCTGAATCTGTTTCTTTTTGTAACATAAGGATTGTTTGGGAGTTTAAACATCACTTCATCGGATGAGATTATTCCACGTTGACATTCATCGGACGGTCCATAAAAATTGTGATGTCAGGTGTCGGCGGCGATAATATAATGGCACGAACCATTTAGACATGGGGCTTGCATGTCAACTTGTCGAGATGACAAAGGACTTAAAAAACAAAAAAATAAATAAAAATTACATTAAACTCTACAAATTTAATAAAATTACACTAGGTTCTTATGAAATTTTAATTCACATACTATTTATTACTATTTTTATTAGCAATTTGTTAATTGTATGGTTGAAAATTTGATGAGATCATCATTTTTATATTGAATTATATATTTTACAATAAACTTTTTTATCGAGGAATATATATTTTGCAATAATTTATGTTAAGAATTGATACATTTAACCAGGTTCGGAGAGACTTGAAATACAAAGAGAAAAAAAATAAGAATTTAAGTCAAGCACAAAATAAGAGGGTTGCTAAATGCCCATACATTTTTATTTTAGAACTTTTTTTTAAAAAAAAATTATTACAATTTTGTAATAACATTAAATTTCAATTTCGTCCCTATCCTTATCCTTCCAAGTCTAACCCTAACCCTAATCCCACCACCACACTCACTCTCGCCGATACCCTTCGATAACCAATCGACCATCACTTCTACTTCCGTTCCTGCTGAAAGCTTCCAGTTATGGTCAATGGTTTTTGAACTCTGAAATTATTGCTCTAATTGATCACGATCTATTTACTTTGACATTGCCAGAATGCATGACGAACTCGACCATTACATACATAAACATACAAATATTTACATCTTTTGCTCTCCAATGACCTTTCTTGGTGTATATCTACTTTATCTGTTGCTAGCTACAGCAATAACGTTGTGCATGGCATTTACCGGAACTCATTACCGGAAAAGTCTAGCACTTTTGGTGAGAATTAACACAAGTACTCACACCATTGTGAACACTCACACCACCGAGCAACCTAGATCGACTCTCTTTCGCGATCTTCATCCTCCAGAACCTACTCTTTTCTCTCTCTCTCTCTCTCTCTCCTCATTGATTTCTCTCTCTACCTTGTAGTTTGGTCAATTTCTCGTCATTCGGTTATACAGAGCCGAACTTGTTGACTATGTTCGGTGCTTCACAACCGAACATATGGCTTTTTTTCGATTACACACTATCGAACATCAGGTTTTTGTTCAGAACTGGTTTTTCAAACGATGGCAAAAGTGGTTGAGGTACCTATCGAAATGTGAGAGAGGTCTTAGAAGTGCGATGATAGAGATCGGAAGGAGAAGTAGGGGATTATTGGCAAGGGAAGGATGTTGAGAGAGGGTTGTTGAAGGAGAAGGGTCGTCGGAGTGGGAGGAGAACTACTGAAGAAAGAATGAGGAGTTGTAGGTGGAAAGTGTAGAGGTGGGGTTCAAAAGGTATATTTGGAATTATGGTAGAGGTACAAACAAAAAAAAAGAAGGCAACAATTTGGTAGTAGAAGGTCCAAAGTAGAAAGGTGGGGGTATTTAGCGGCCCTCCAGAAGAATACAAAAAATTACTTGGTTTACTCCAAAATAAAATTACATTTTCGAACAAATTATAACTTGAAAGAGTTAAAATAAATGTGACATTTAGGCTTCGTTTGGGAAGTAAAAGTTTGGGCTTTTTTTTTTTGGCTATTTTAGCCACAAAAAACAAAATAGGCTTTTTAGCCTAATAAGACAAGATATTACATCAAACCCATAATCATTACATTCTTTCTCTCACAAAAAAAAATAAATAAATAAGCCAAAAAAGCCTAAAGCCTTTCCCAAACCAGTCTTTTTAGCCCTAGGCTAAAATAGCCAAAAAATCCAAAAAGCCAACCCACTTCCCAAACGAACCCTTAAATTAGGACCTGGCTTCTTTCCAGGAGAGGTCTATTTGGCATTGGTGGGCTCTAATCTGAGCCCATGTCGATAACCCAAACCGTTGAATGTGTAAAATTTATCAAGTACATCATCTCTACAAAAAAATCATATTGATCGGATATCGATAATCACTTGATTATATCATATTTTTTCAAATCTAATTTTTGAAGTAAATTGCGATAGAAATGCGATCTGATTAATTGGTTATTGATATTCAATTAACGTGATTTTTTGTAAAGGTAATGTACTCGACGGGTTCTATACATTGAACAATTTGGATTATCGACATGGGTTTGGATTAGGATCCAACAATGCAGAACAACCCTCTTCAATAATTGGAGAGGAGCTAGGTCCTTTATGAGGTTGTTAAATTTTTTTTAATGGTAAATTACACTTTTTTTTTCCCTTTATGTTTAGTCACTTTTTTACTTTGACTTTTTTTTTTTTTCTCTTTTTCACTTTGGCTTTTCAGATTTTAAATTTTTCTTAATTTACTCCTAAAGCCAATTTGTATTCAAATTAGACAGAAAATGTCACATTAATTGTTACATAACATAAAAATATGTTATTATATTAGAGTTTAAATTTGTATAAGAAATGTAAATTATATATAATAAAATATTTTTATACCACGTAACTGTTAATGTATCATTTTCTATTTAATTTTGAATATAAATTAACTTTTGAAATAAATTAAAATATAAAAAGCCAAAATAAAAAAATAGTCAAATATAGATAGAACAAAGGGTAATTTACCCCTTTTTTTATAAAATTTATAAGTCTGTAATTTGCCATGTTATTATTTGTAAGAGTTTGTTCGAGTTGATGTCAGCATTTCATCAATAATGCCCATGCTTGTTGCCGTGTTGGGTGGAATGTCGTAATCTCTTGCCCTTTGGTTGGTTTGTTTCATATAATTTTAATTTTGCAATCTAAACCCTGTAAATTTTTTTTATTCTTTGTCGGGACACTAAACAATCCTTGGTTAATATCCTTTTCTTTTCATCTTTTATGCTCAAAATTCCTCCTCTCTCCCCCTGCTCTCTCTCTAGATATTTGTATTCATAATTTAAAACTTATTTCTCTAATTTTAGAATAATTAATTTTTTAAATTTATTTTTACAATGTAAACTACAAACATAAGCCACAACAAACGGTTTGATAGTAAAATTCAACAGTATGGAGAATATTATTGTTATTGAGCCTTTGAAGTTAGATTTGTTTAAATTTGGAAGTTCAAGTTCACTAACCTTTTCTACAACTCTCTTTCTAATATTTGTGTATGAAGATAAATCTTTTCTACAACTCACTTTCTAACCTTCTTTTAGCATTTTTATTAATTAAATTGACTTATGACCAATAGCAAGTGGTGTAGTGAACAAAAAAAATTAGAACAAACTTTACTTTATTCCTGTGATTTGGGTCATATGCGGTTTATCTTTTTAATGTCTGGAAATGACGACATAACCCACCTGTGATTTGTAAACTGAAGTGCACAAACATTCTGTCCGACTTAACAGTAAGTGTGAAACATGGTTATATGTTCATTTTTAAATTTCAAGATGGTAAATTGCACAAGAAATAAAGCACTACAGGTTAAAGTGCATTTTGCCTTCCAAATAAATGATAAAAATATATGGATATATTTTAGTCTTTTTCATTAAATTGTTAATGAAATGCACTTCAGTCTCTAAACCACAAGGGGATTATATAGTCATTTCCAAACGTTTAAAGGGCAAACTGTACATAACGCAGACTGCAAGAAAATAAAGTAAAATTTGCCCTATTCTTTCAGATTGGTAACTCATTTGTTAAAGTCGTGTCCTGATATCGCTTCTCCATTCCTCCTCTGCTCTCCTGGCTAAAAAAAAATTATTAACCGTTTAATTGTTGTTAACAATTTCCACAATGTTTGAAGTTCTCCCGAGGTGGCTTGGACAAACTTTTTTAATGACTTTATAGTATTGTTGCTTCTTACTTATTTCAAAATTGGAGGCTAAAAAAAATTGTCAAACTAAAGAGAAAATTGATATTTAAGCCACTACATTTCAAAATATTCCAACCTTAGAACACCTTATTAAGGGGACAAAATGTCACAAATGAGTTACCTATCTAATATGAATCCAACAAGAATTGGACAGCCACCTTAACTTTTGGAACTTTGAAACTTGAAAGGGTGCCAAATTCAAGTCAAGCAACCTTCTGTCCCAATTAATTAAAGTCACATAAATATTTTTTTCATTAATATATATTTAATTAAATTAAATAAATTCATATGCTGAAACTTGTAAGAGTGTTTGTAAAAAATAAAGGACTACTATATCTTTTTGGATAGATATTACATTACATCTATTAGAACTTTCAGATTTTATTATGTTTGTCTACAATTGTAAGATATTAATGTAAAGCAAAATTAATCATACAAATAATTGATTGAAGTAATTGTCATATAAAACATCATGTTAAGTCACTAATTGTCCAAAAGATTTAAGCCATTAGGAAACATATCCAAATGTCTATCAAATTTACAATTAGTCTCATGTGCAATTCCATCTTGCACGTGGAGACATAAACAGACTGAGAGAATAAGGTGAATAAAGACAGATAAAACCTAATAATAGATATAATGGGGGGTGAAAAAAAATTTATTTCAAGACCTCTTGAAACTAAAATTCTCATAACATATTAGATTAATATATGAAACAGGAAAAAAACAAAAGAGAGAGAAAGAGAGGAGGAAAATAGAATACGTGACACATCCTTTGATTATCATGTTCAATTCACATGCTCAACTTATCTATTTGTTTGCATATAGTTTAACATGTTTTAAACTTTATAGTCACCAATATTGAATTTTGAGTCACTTGATTAGGTTGTGATAAAAAAAATTTGAGGAGTGGAAGATCATTGGATTGCTAAATTGTAATGTCAATTCATAGAACCCTTTGCATTGATTAATATGTTTAGTGTGTGCCCTAGTTTGGCACAATGCCATGCTTGAATAAATTAAATAATATGCCTCCACCTAACTGCCTACCATTGAACCCCACATAAGCCATAAAATAAGCTTTCTTGTTAGATATTGTAATCAACTGTTTCAATATTATTCTCTCCATCTTTTTCTCAATGAAAACTTGCCTAATTTTAATATAGTTATGTTGTATTTGGTTGGGGGATTTGGAGAGAGATTTGGAAAGGGAAAGGGAAAGGGAAAAGGCGTGTGAAACTAGGTGAAATATAGGCATATTTTATTCACATTTCACTTACCTTTTCCATTTTCTTTTCCAAATCCCTCCTCAAATCCTCCAACCAAACACAGCATTAAGGACTAATTACATCCCATGCCCCTTTACTTCATCAGTTGTGTCAATATAATCTTTATAGTTTTAATTATATCAATTTTATTTTCACATTATGTCAATTTACTTCAAGTGATAACATTTATTTAGAAATTAGACTAAATTAAGGGGTAAAATTTTCTATTCACATTTAAAATGGTTCATTCCCTTTTGAATAGATTATTTTGGCCTTGATTTTTATCTAATTTTTTAACAAATGTTATTAATTAAATTAAATTGGCATAGTGTAAAAAATTAAAGGGCAAAATTAATATAATTATAACTGCACGAATTAAATTAATATAAGAAGTAAGTTACAGGAACCATTAGTATAATTTATCCTATAGTTTCCAAAGGAAGACGGAGAAATATATAAAGATCATCCGTGCTATTTTTGTTTATCCATATTGATAGGTAGACGTAAGATTCTAATTTCAAATAATCAAGATTAATAAAGGGGCATGTATTGAATTTTAAAATAATCTTAAAGGACAAATTTATATAATTTGATAATATTTATGAATAATACTATTACAATAATAAGAAATTTTTTTTTTATAAAAAATAGAACTTTGAGAGACAAGTTCCCATGGACTTTTATCTACCTCAACAGTAAAGACAAAAGTGGTATTATGGATTGGTGAAATAACGTTCCAACAACATGAACAAAAATTACTCATAAAAATAAATTTGTAAATCATATTTACTGTGAGTGTGATCTATATTTTATTTTAACTTTACATCATACACTTTATCATCAAATAATAATTTTTTTAAAAGATTTGCTAAATTTTAACTTTAATTAAATTATAACATGCCATTAAAGATGTTATAAACTGATTAAACTATATAAATTAGATTGCAACAAATAACTTCTATCAGATTTTTCAAAGTATAATCCAAATAATCTAAAGTTAAAAGTTGTGGCCAAAAGGGATTCCATGTTTGTGGCATGTTGTATTTTCTTGTTCATGTAAGGGTACTTTTGTCATCTGGAAGAGCTTTTTTTAAAATTATTTATTTATTATTTTTTTTTGTGTGTGTGCACCAAATCCATACTTTAAAATGACTAGCGTGTAAAAGTTGTCCAAGGATGGACAGAGATATGTGAAAGCAAAAGGAAGTTTCAAATAAAATAAAAAATAAATTGAAAAAAATAAAAAATATTTATCATTTTCGTTTAATTTTCTTGAAATAGACTGTTTTTTATATTTATTTTTATCAGTTTTAAAAACCAATTTTAACAGTTATTTTTATTATTTTTTATTTGGAAGTATATATTTTCCTATCCTTTATCACATTATTTTGCATTTCTGTGTACTTGTACATTGAAAGTACAGGGTGGTTTAGGATGATCTATATAAGTGTACTTTTTGACTTTTTATGAAATATGAGTTGGATTTGAAGTGATGTGGTAGAAAAGTGATGTGACTTAAATAAGATGATGTGACTTAAATAGGATAGCGACTTTTTGACTTTTTTTTAAAGATGTCAAACCAAGCCTAAATAATCTGAAAGTAAAAATTAAAAATTACAAGCATTCCTCTCTCTCAATTTTTAAATAATCAGCTTATTCAAATCATTTTTACCTTACAAGTCATAAATAGGAATTGCACTAAATAGTGTAACTCAAACTGTTAAAATAAAAAAATAAAAAAATTGATACCTCATATAAATTTTACCAAATAATCCTATTATAACATACATATATAATTTAAAAAAAAAGTACATTTAAATGAGAATAATTTAAAACAATTACACAAATGAGTTTGTATCTAATGCATCTAGTGCAAATGAAAGTCATTACTTTCACATAAAATTATTTTAAATTATTATCACTTACATACAAATTATCTTATAGTAATATATAATTTATTTGGTTATTTTCTGTTTTATTTTAATGTTTATTTTGTTTGGGGCTTGGATGGGGATGTGGGGTGGATAGAGATAATGGCCTGTCCTCTACTACCACCATATCATCACCTTTCTTTCACAGATTCTTGTTACATATAAGAGTGTCAATGATTCAACTCTTCTTTTAGCTTCTCTCTTCACTTGTTTCTATCATCTTTAATTCTTGGTGAATTATTGCTTCACTGTCTCCAACTCCAAAAGCTGGCTCACTTGAGAAGTCAAACCATAAACACCCACATAATTTATTGTGTGTTACCCTCCCACAAACTAGAATTACTGTCAGATTCTCTATTAGAGAGCTATTGTTTGGGCTATTTATGCCTTTTTTTAAGTGTTGTTTGTGATTTGATGATAATTAAAATTTTGGGAATCTCTGTGTTTGGATGTTTTGGTCCATTTCTTTATCTGGGTTTTGTTTGGTAGCTAACAGGATAAACTCAAAATTCCATTCTGGTATTGGGAATTTGAAACCCTGGTGGATTCTTTGATTCTTCTTTTTGGGTGTTTGGGATTTTCTTATCTTCATTCCTTCCGTGTCTGTCTTGTTCCATTCTGATTGTGAAGCTAATTGGCTGGATAAGACAGCATCTTCTCTTTACCCTTCTTTTTAATCAACTTGTTTGTACTGAGTTTGTAGTTGGAGAGTAGTGGTGGGCTCATCTGCTTCCTTCTTCTACTTTCTTCTCTCAAGTTTTTTAGGAGTTTAGAGTGGGCAAGATGTTTGTAAATTTGACTGAGGGAGTTCATTTTTTTTCCCTTGTATTTTTTTTTTCTTTTTCTGAAATTAGAAAGAAGTGAGACCTAGTTCAATCTGAGACTGTTCGAACTACTCTGGTTACTATTGTGGATGAGTTTCCTCCATTTAATAGGGTTTGGCTTGAAGGTTGGGCATGTACTATTGATGCTATGTTGTTGGCTTGTCTCTATAATGTCAATGAATTGGTTCATTAATGGTGGTGTCAATGTCATGGACACCAAGACTGGTTTGATTGGTGATGGTGGTGTAAAGGTTTTGCTGAATTTGTGGGAGAAGATCTCAGGGAACACTTGCAAGATCCACCATCACTACTACCAGTATGTTGGATCCAAGAGAGTGAGAAAAGCATGGTGGTGTAAGCTTTTGGTGGCATGGTTAGTTTTCTGGGGTTTGTTTTCTTTGTGGGTCTTCTGGTACATGAACTCCCAAGCTATGGAGAAGAGGAAAGAGAATCTTGCAAGCATGTGTGATGAGAGAGCTAGGATGTTGCAAGATCAGTTTAATGTCAGTTTAAATCATGTACAGGCCATGTCCATTTTGATCTCAACTTTCCACCATGGCAAGAACCCATCAGCTATTGATCAGGTATAGTTGGATCTGCCTTCATCTCTTTGAAGTTCATGATAGGAATCAGTAACGTCTAATAGGACACAAAAATAGAGAAGAACAAATGCATAGGAATTGTAAATCACGCACACACAAGAAGATAAGATTTACGTGGTTCATCTCAAAACTATAGATAGAGGGGCAACAGGTCACAAGCGTTGAAATTCCAAAAATATATTTGCTCCAACAGTCGGATCCGCTGTTGAGTGTGGTTCAGTTCTTATCTGATCCACACTACTCCAACAGTTTAGGGTGCTAAATTGTATTGAAATTGAATATTTTCCCCTGCTGTGCTTAATTACCTTTACTCACATTTGGGTTCTGTTATCTTATAATTAGATTTGAGCTATTCTGCTTCTGAATTCTTTAATTCTGAGTAATTTGGATATTATACCGCGCCGCCATCTATTTTTTCAATTCTGTAATATATTTGTTTGCAATGTAATTGGGTGTATTTATACTGAATGAAGTTCAACATGTTAATAATGGTGATTTAGCTTGATTTGGAACAAGATTCAACTTCTTTTTTCCTCTGATCGGTGATGTCCAGTCAACAAAGCAATCTAACCTTCTGAACCTATAGAGGACTTTTGCTAGGTACACAGAAAGAACTGCCTTTGAAAGGCCCCTAACAAGTGGTGTGGCATATGCTGTGAGGGTGCTGCAGTCTGAAAGGGAACAATTTGAGAAGCAGCAAGGCTGGACAATTAGGAGTATGGATACTCTCGAACAAACCCCGATGCATGAGGATGAGTATAACCCAGAAGCCCTTGAACCGTCCCCAATAAAGGAGGAATATGCCCCTGTTATATTTGCTCAGGATACCATTTCGCATGTGATTTCCGTTGATGTGCTATCGGGAAAGGTGATTCTTTGTCTATTTTCTGCTTATTATTGGGATTAAGCAAATTCTGACCTTATACCACCTGATGTAGCCTAAAAGTTTCCTTTTCACATTCTTGAAATTCAAAATATGGTGATTTATTCAGATTCAATCTTTCAGAGCAGACTAATAGTTTTCATGTGAAAGCTGATTTTTTATAATCATACTTCGATTTGAAATTCTTAGTTAACATTCTTTTAATCATACTTGCCAAAAAGAAGAAGCATTCTATGAATAATAGTAAAGATAGAAAAGAGAAAGAAAAAGAAAGAAGAAGTTTGATGTAACTAACGATTTCTTAAAATAGTCAATCTTGAACTTGTGTACCAACAGGAAGATCGTGAAAATGTGCTGCGCGCAAGAGAATCAGGAAAAGGGGTTCTCACTGCTCCTTTCAGGTTACTCAAATCAAATCGCCTGGGAGTCATATTGACTTTTGCTGTCTACAAGACAGATCTCCCCTCAAATGCAACATCAAGTGAGAGGATTCAAGCAACTGATGGGTATGTTGTCTGCCCAAAAATCAAACTTATCATTAGCTCCTTAAGGGGGAATAGAGAAGAGAAGAAATAAATAAATATACAATGATGACAATTGTATAACTGATCCTATTCATAAAATAAATTGTATTTAGAAAATATAAAACAAATTTAGAGGTCATCGCAAAGTAAAATAGAATTAATTGAGTTGATGTACTGTCTTAGCTATAAATGATAAGTGCAGCTAGAAATTTCAGGATGCAGACAAGATTAGAAAGATTGAATTAGATAAGAACTTCATTTAATGTTTCACTATTGCCAAGCAGGTACCTTGGTGGAGTCTTCGATATCGAATCACTTGTGGAGAAGTTGCTTCAACAACTTGCAAGCAAACAAACCATACTTGTGAATGTGTATGATACCACCAACTTTTCGCACCCTATCAGCATGTATGGCTTGAATGTATTAAATGATAGGTTACAACATGTTAGCACACTTAACTTTGGTGATCCGTTCAGAAAACATGAGATGCGTTGCAGGTGATCTATTTAATCCTATCTGTTACTGTGTATTTTAGAGGGGTCAATGCGAGTTCTTAGATTGAGATTCGAAGTGATAAAATGGACTTACAACTAAGTTTGTTCTTGAAGCAGATTCAAACTAAAACCACCATGGCCATGGTTTGCGATGATGATTTCAATTGGTATCCTTGTAATTGCATTGCTTCTTGGGCATATAATCAACGCAACAGTGAATCGAATAGCCAAAGTTGAGGATGATTACCATGAGATGATGGAGCTCAAGAAACGAGCAGAGGCAGCTGATGTTGCTAAATCACAGGTGTTTGATAGTTGTAGTTCATGTATTGAAATTTTGTTAGGCTTCACCTAATATGTCTACATGGTTCTAATTGAATTTCAATCCTCTGTAGTTCCTTGCTACTGTGTCCCATGAGATCAGAACCCCAATGAATGGTGTTCTCGGTAACTTTTTGTTATTGTCCTTTATCATTTTAAGTCATTTAGATACATTGCTTTGGGGAAAACATTAAAAAATTATTTAAAAATAAACAAAGAAAGTGTGGTTGTTGAGTGATGTCTGTATATATGTTTATTCAACAGGAATGTTGCAGATGCTAATGGACACAGATCTGGATGTAACTCAACAAGACTATGTCAGAACTGCACAGGGCAGTGGAAGAGCGCTGGTTTCACTAATAAATGAGCTTTTGGACCAAGCAAAGATTGAATCTGGTAAGCTCGAGCTTGAGACAGTTCAATTTGATCTGCGGGAAATTTTGGATGATGTGTTGTCACTTTTTTCTGGGAAGTCTCAAGAAAAAGGAGTGGAGGTAGGCGATATATCTTACTTCTTGTTTTATCCAGTGCCCTAAAATTTAACCATCTTATATATAATTAATTTGCTTCTGTTTTTGAATTTCTCGGGGAGAGCAGCTTGCAGTTTACATTTCTGATAAGGTTCCTGAGATGCTAATTGGTGATCCAGGTAGATTTCGGCAAATCATCACAAATCTTATGGGCAATTCAATCAAAGTAAGTATTCAACAGCTTCTAAAATCTTGAATATACAGGGAGACAATTAGGGCATTAAAAAGTTAAATTCTGTTTGCAATCAATCAAGAGAAAAAAGAAAAAGAGAAAGGGAAACATGGTCATGGGAATCTATTCATTCTCTATTCTCTCTAAAGAAAAAATTAATTTTGTTATTTTGAATGTATTCACTCAAGAAGGCATTACACGGGAATCTATTCAGGGACTTTTTTTTTATAAAAAAAAAAAGAAAAAAAGAAGCAAAAGTGATTGATCCTTCCATTAGTGGAGGGAAGTGTAAAATAATCTGTCTTGACTGAAGTGCATATTGTAGAGTCATCCAGAGAAAACTTGTGGTGTCATGAAATGTGATATTATAGGCATAAAGTATTATTACAAATTTA
Organism: Camellia granthamiana; assembly: GCA_036172215.1. Lineage (NCBI taxonomy): Eukaryota > Viridiplantae > Streptophyta > Magnoliopsida > Ericales > Theaceae > Camellia > Camellia granthamiana. The sequence goes on from CM069912.1 coordinate 123,111,759, forward strand.
AGTAAAAAGATAGATGTCACTTTTAAATTACCGATTTTTTTACCAACATGCGTGTAGTTGAAAAAAAATTGGTAGATTTGTAGGGATCTGTAGCAAATTTGTAAATTTAACGTTGTACATGCATGCAATAAAAAACGTTTTTCATATGCTTTTTTCCTGCAACCAGCTTTGAAACTGAGAGATGTACTATTTTTTGGCAGTTTACTGAGAAAGGGCACATTTTTGTGACAGTCCGTCTTGTTGAGGAGGTGATAGAATCCATAGAAGTTGAAACAGAATCATCATCCAAGAACACCTTGAGTGGGTTACCTGCAGCAAATGCATGCAAGAGCTGGGCAGGATTTAGAACTTTCAGTCAAGATCGACCTCCTTGTCCTCTCTCATCATTGTCTTCCGACCTCATCAATGTAATTGTATCAGTAGAGGACACAGGTGTAGGGATCCCATTAGAAGCCCAACCACGTGTATTCACTCCCTTCATGCAAGTGGGCCCCTCAATCTCCCGAATACATGGGGGCACGGGGATTGGGTTGAGCATAAGCAAGTGTTTAGTCGGACTCATGAATGGTGAAATTGGGTTTGCAAGTTTACCCCGAATTGGGTCCACTTTTACTTTCACCGCTGTATTCACCAATTGTTGTTCCAATAGCAGTCAGCTTAAGGACCCGCAAATCAGCAACCAGTGTAACTCTGCTATTTCAGAATTTCGGGGCATGACAGTCTTGGTTGTGGACCCCAGAGAAGTCCGGGCCAAGGTATCCAGATATCACATCCAACGTCTTGGAATTCAAGTTGAAGTTGCTCTTGATTTGAATCAATGTTTCTCAAGCATAGGCCGTGAAAATACAGTTACTGACATGGTCCTAATAGAACAGGAAGTTTGGGATAAAGACATGGGTCTATCAGCTCTTTTTATTGATGAATTAAGAAAATTTGATCGTGGCTTGCCTCCAAAATTGTTTATTTTATCTAACTCAATCAGCTCTACCCGAAGTAGTTTTGCAAGTTCTGGTATTTATGCTCCAACTGTCATCATGAAGCCCCTGAGAGCAAGTATGTTGGCTGCATCGCTACAACAAGCCATGGGGGTGGGGAACAAAGGGAATCGCTGCAATGCAGAGCTCTCTGGTCTTGATAATCTGCTTCACGGGAGAAAAATTTTAGTCGTAGATGACAATAATACAAACCGCATAGTAGCTGCTGGTGCCTTAAAAAAATATGGAGCCGAAGTGGTTTGTGCACATGGTGGAAAAGAGGCAATCTCATTGCTAAAGCCACCGCACAAATTCGATGCCTGCTTTATGGACATTCAGATGCCAGAAATGGATGGGTATGCATCATATTATCAATTTTAAAGCTTATGTTTTCTAGAATATAAGAGCTAGTGGACTAATTCTTCAATTTCGTTAAGGAATTTCAAAATATACTTGTGCTGCATTTGTTCAAGCGGAAAATATTTTTTGTAGAAAATGTTTTCTTATGTTTGGTTGCTACCTTGAAACTAATATACTAGTTGTTGTATTAATGGTGGTGGTGGGGTGGTGAGGTGATGGTGTGGTAGTGGTTAGGAGAGGGGTGGAGGTGGTAGTGGTGTGGGGGCATTGGTGGTGGGTGGTGTCAGCGGTGGAGTTCTGTCCAAATAAGCTTGTTTTCCGTTGACTGTAGAAAACGTTTTCCGTTGAGTTTCATTTTCTCTGGTATGAAAATGTTAGAAACTGTAGAAAACATTTTCCGCCGAAACAAACTGAACATTATATTTGTAGCAATTACTCAGGTTACCTTGTATGTGTTAATAGCTATTTGCTAATTTGCATCGGTTTATTCATTATCAACCTCTTTTTAGAGTCTATAATCAGTTTTTGTTCTTGTTCTCCTCTTCTGCTTCTTCTTCTCTCTTTTTTTTCTTTTTCTTTTCCCCTAGTGATTCTTATCCACAAATGTAAATATTTTAAAAACTTGACAACTGACTATCCTCCTTCCTTGCAGGTTTGAAGCTACAAAAAGAATTCGAGACATGGAATGCAACATCAATGGTCGCATCCAACATGGAGAACCATCAGTGGAAGGTTATGAAAATGTTTCTGATTGGCACGTGCCAATTTTGGCTATGACCGCGGACGTAATTCAGGCTACACACGAAGAGTGCATAAGTTGTGGAATGGATGGATATGTTTCGAAACCATTTGAAGCCGAACAACTTTATCGTGAAGTTTCACGCTTTTTCAATACTGCCCCGGATCAGAACTCATAGCAAGGACTTGCTAGTGAAAAATGACATAAGCACAAGGTGCCTGTTCTTTGCGGTTTAGAATGCTAAAGGGGGTTTGAGTTTCTTTGCCAATGGTGAGTTTTTAATTTTTTAAAGGCTTGATTGCTTCTTGTAACCTATCCCACTTTGGAAAATAAAATTTTCACTAGTAATGTAATTCTAGTACGCATTTCAGTTAATTTTGCGCTGTTTTGCTGAGTTTTTGCAATTGTTTCTTACGGTATATATATAGGCCTAAAATTTGCATTGCTGACTTACCCTTATGCGGCCGTGTTTCAGGAAAATTGTTTGTTTTAGAGACTGTACATACATACAAGCAATGCCTAATTCTTTTTCCCCTGTATCGTTAATCTTGTCTCCTTACCATTGAGAGGAGACTACAAAGGCTCAGGACAGTTCTCTGGACTTTGGTGGTACCGTAGAAACTCGGGGTTTGCATTCTCCTCTCTATCTAAGAACACAAGGTCGCTATTATTCGCAGAGACTTCACTCTTCTCTGTTTCACCCTTGGGAGAATCTGCATTTGTATCATAGAGATTGATTTTAGTGGATAGAACGAAACATAGCATCTTAGCAGCAGAGAGGTATGGATTGTGTATGTTACTTGAATAAAAATGAAAATTTATTATGTATTCACTGTAGACCATTTTTCTCATTGGTGTTGTTCTGAACAGTGACAATTTTTAAGTTTTTTCCACTAAGAACTGATGTAATTATCACAGTATTCTAATTTTGAGAAATTTCACACATTTTGGCTGGATTTGTATCGCTCATTGTGACCTTTGTTTCTGATGTATTGTGAGTTGTGACCTAATTCAAAATTGTTTTCCCAGAATGTTGGGGAACGGTTAAATCAATTTGCAGAAACTTCTTTCTGACAGTACAATTTTCGAGAATTACCGGTCACCAGTAGGTTAAAGGGGCTGGGGGCTGAACTCGAATGGGCTGTGAAATTTTCTGTTTGTGATTTGTCTGATATGCTGATCCATAAGTTGAACAATTCTACTGGATTGGTGAGGACCAAATTCTGAAATCGAAGTGGCTGGAATAGTATGAAGCTTTGGTCTCGTGAATCATAGTTGAGCTGGGTTTGGTACAGAATCAAACTACTCGAACTCGTCTTTCGTTTGAGATTGACTTATTATATAAACAAATCAAATTTAAAAATAATTTAAAATTCATTAATTTTTCAAGTCGAAATTAGACAAATTATTACTTGATAAGCTTATAGGCATTATAAAACCTAAAGCCGAGTTTGATAAAATTCATTTGAGATTGAATTGAAAGAGAAACAAATCAAACTCCAGCACATTAGTTTTCCACAGTAATGGACTTTTACTCAAACCTAATGCTCTTCAATCCAAAATTTTAAACCAATCGGAGGCTAATTAATTATTGCCTAAGATTCCCAGTAAAAATAAAAAATTAATTTCTTAGAAATCTTTATAGTTTCTTATCTTATTTGAAACGAAAAGAAGCAAAATGTCGATATGTCCGAGTGGTTAAGGAGACAGACTTGAAATCTGTTGGGCTTCGCCCGCGCAGGTTCGAACCCTGCTGTCGACGGTTTTTATATTTCTATTGAAAATAAATTTTTTATTCTTCTTTACAAATCCTAAAATTTGAATCTTCCAACAAAATAAATCTCGATTTTATTTTCATATTGAAAATACTTTTTTATTCTTCTTAACTTTGGTACAAAAGAAATCCTAAAATTTGAGTCTTCCAACAAAATAAATCTCAAAATTTTAATTTTATTAATTTAAATTCTAATTTTTTGATTTCTTGTTTTCAATTTAAACAATTTATCTACTTTTGTTGATTAAAACTAATATAAAAATATATATTTTAGTTATTAAGCTAAATGAAAAATTATATTTTAGACATCCCGTACACTTACATTGAGTATAATGATTAAAATATCATTCTTTTTCATCAATTTTTACTTAATAGAAATAAGCAAATGATTTAAATTGAAATTAAATCAAAAGATTATAATTTAAATAAACAAAATTAAAAATCAAAGATTTATTTTGTTATAGTATTCAAATTCTAGATTTTTTTTAAATTTAATTTTTCATATTTTAGATTTTTTTTTTTTTTTTTTTTAACTTAGCAAATAACTTTTTGGTAATGTGAAAAATATTGTTGTAAATTCCGTAGTACATAGTCTAACTGAATGTACGGCAGTGATAGGTAGCTCAAAATGGCTCGAATTCAAAAACGGCCTCGTTTTTGAGATGAAGGTGAAGCAGAACCAGAAGCATGGGAGGGAGGAGAAGGAGGAGGAGGAGGGGAGGAGAAGGAAGGAGGAAGGAGGAGGGACTGGAGGGGGAGGAGGAGGAGGGACTGGAGGGGGCCCAACATTTGGGGCTGGAAGCGGGGGACGGGGGGTGGAGGCGAGGCAAAGCCGGCGATCGCTGGTGCTGCGACGATCAGCGGCAGCGAGGCGACGGCGGTGGCGAGGCGAGCAGCGACGATCCTCTCTCCCTCTTTCTCCTCTGTTATTCCTCTCTTCTCTCTCTCTTTCTCCTCTGTTCTTCCTCTCTTCTCTCCCTCTTTCTCCTCTGCTTCTTCCTCCTCTCTTCTTCCTGCTCTCTTCTCTTCCTCTTTCGAGCCAATTCGAGCCATTGGATTCGAGCTACGGCTCATTTCCGCTGAATGTAACACTACAAAAATCATCTTATTACACTTCTCATTTTCAAACCTTACGAATTTAAATTTCTAATTTCTCAACCCATTCTCCCCCTTCCCCACCAACCTACCATAATATCGTTTCCTTTTTGCCATCTCACTATACTCTGTCGACCACCATTAACACTCTTTAACCCCTTTCTTTCCTACTTTGCTCCCCCACCTTTTTCAATCCTTTCCTCGTCACCCATTTCTAACCCCCTCTCCGCTCTTTTTCACATTTTTTCCTCCCCCTCGCCTTTTATGTCTTCCCTTATTCCCATCTATTGTTCTTCTTTTCAACCCTTCCCTAATTTTGAAAATCCTGATTTCTTAAAACCTTAGAGAGTGCTCTCTCTCTCTCTCTCTCTCTCTCTCTCTCTCTCTCTCTCTCTCTCTCTCTCTCTCCTTCCTTACCTATGCAAAAGTGAGTTGAAATGATGTAAGAGGGTCGCAGACTCGCAGGAAGGGGGGAAGGACTAGGGTTGGTGGTTAGAAAATGGATCAAGTAACAGTCAAGGTGATTGTTGGAATGAGCGTAGAGTTGGGGGTTTAGAATGTCAAAGGTGTAAAGAAAAGATGAGAGGTTAGGAATGAAAGTGTGCTTGGAATTATCGAGAGTGTAATAAGAAAAATAATTTTTTTTAAAGAAATATAATTAAAAATTAAAAAGTGATTGTAACAAGTTAAATTTGTTATGTAAATAAAAACTCTCACCTTAACTTAAAATAAACGGATCTTAAAAGACTACATAAAGTTTTTTAACAAAAAAAAGAAGAAAAAAAAAATTACTTTTCTCTCTCTCTCTCTCCAGAATTTTACCTACTGTGCAAATGAAACAATAAGTAACGTATGGTAACGTTTTTTATTTATGTTTACAAAAATTTTATAAATTGTTTTTGTTAATTTTAGAAAAAACATAAATTATAAACAAGTTTGGTTTGAACAAAATATTTGAAAAATTTTAAAAATATAAACTAAAAAATATGTTTCTTCATACCTAAAATATTTATATTTATTTTATATTATTTCTGACAATGGGATCATACACATTATAATTGAAAAAAATTTGTTAGTTAAAATTTTAAATTTCTGTTTAAAAATCAATGTAAACTCATTTTTTTAGTTTACTTTTTTTCTTCAAATTTATAAACTGAACATCCATTTATAAATCAAAAAAATTATCAAATAAGTTTTTATAACAGTTTTTAAAATATTTGTAAATGTGGGGATATATTTCTAAGTACCAACACGTGGCATGGTGACGCCGACGTTTCAGCCGATGTGCCACATGTCGTGGTAGTTACGCCGAGGTGATCTCGGAGTTGCCGAGGTTATCTCCGAAGATATCAGAATCCGGGATAAGCGGATAAAGGACAGGAGTCTTAGATTGGGAGAAGAGTTCAGTTTGGATAAAGGTAGAACTCTAGGGGAGTTTTTGTCCTGAACCCATTGGGAGTTCCAAATTAGCAAAGATCCTAAGTCCATTGGAGTTAGGCTCCTATTGGGACTAGGACTGTATTGACTATAAAAGAAAGGCACCCCCATGGGTCAAAGGTATGTTTTTTGGTACTCAAACTTGTGAGTTGAATACTTGATTATCTTTGACAGATATACTGTCTTGATCGTCGGAGTGCCCCCGGGTGGAAGAACCACCGCCGGAGCCTTTTCTTTCTGTGCAGGACAGTAAGGTGCCATCTATTCTGCCGGTGTTCTACAGCTGAATTCCTAAGGACAGCAGTGTGATCGGGAAATCACTCACACAATTTGGCACCGTCTGTGGGAAAGAAAGACGAATAGATGGCCAGTAAAGCACAAAACAAAAAGGTTGGGGACAACACTCCTGCTGGGAGTGACGGGCCTATCGACCTTGACGTCGGAGGAGACAACCACAACGAAGAAGCCCGTGGCCAGGGGCACGGGGGAAAAGACGTCGTCCAGGAGGGCGACACTTCGAAGAAAACAGACCAGGGCAGATACTACAATGAAGACAACCTCCAGGTATGGAAGGATAGGTGCCTACGGAGAGATGAGGAAGTAAAAGAATTAGCAGATAAGTTGGCTGACCTGCAGTCGGTCGTCAACTTTATGATGCAAAACAATGTCATGCAGCCACCATACCCGTTGCAGGACATGCCAATTCCAGCAATTAATACTCAGAAGGGAGGAAGGAAAATAATTCCTGAAACACCACAACACTCCAGGAGCAAGAGACACTCTCACCCGCCCTCCGGGGAGGTCGGGCAAGAGAAGCCAAGGCAAGAGAAATCCCAGAGGACGTATCAAACAAAGGACCAGGAACGCAGAGAACATCGGAATGTTCAAAGACAGGCGCTCTGCTTTGACACAACCCATGGAGAAAGATCAAAACGGACCCATCACGAGGCCGAGAGTAGTGTGCCGAAGAGACTGAAGTCGAAAGACAGCCAAGCTCCGGAGAGGAGTAAAGAAGACTTGAGAAACTACCTCAAGAGGAAGGAACAGAAAGCTGAAGCCGAGGTAATCTCACCCGTCAAGCCGAGGACGCCATTCTCGGTAGAACTGGACAAATTTGAAGCACCAAAAAGATTCAGCATGCCAAGGTTTCAAATATACGATGGTAAGTCAGACCCTAACTTCCACGTTGGACTATTTTTGAACTCAATGGCGTTATACAGTGGAAACGAGCCACTACTCTGCAAAGTATTCCCTTCATCCTTTGGGGAGATTGCATCAGATTGGTTCCATAAATTACCAAAGGGAAGCGTGAAGACATGGGAAGGCCTGGCCGAGATGTTTGTGGCCAGGTTCGTAACAAACAAACTACAACCATTAAGGGTGGACGCGCTAATGGCTTTAAAAATCAAGAAGGATGAAGGCCTCAGGGCCTATGCAAAAAGGTACTACGAGGTGTTCAATCGCATACCTGAATGTAACCAGGAGGTAGCGGTCGTGTCTTTCAAGAACGGCCTGAAAGATGACTGTTCACTACGGAAATCTTTGGCAAAAACATTGTCGAAGAGTATGGAGGAGCTCATGGCAAGAATCGAAAAGTATGCGCGAGCCGAGGAGGATACATCGGCCACAAGGAAGTCAAACAGGAAAAAGGGAACGCCTCGCCGAAGCAAGGCCGAAGTAAAAACGGATTCAGCAAAACAGAGATGGAGTTAAGGGCTAAACAAGCAGTGACAACCGTGTTCCGAATTCCAATTCAAAAAGTCCTAGGAAAAATTCGGAGCTAGCCCTATTTCAGAACACCAACAAGGGAACCAGGAGAGTTCATGGGAAGAAACATGGACAGACATTGTTCTTATTACAATGAAAACGGACATACAACACAGGGCTGTAGAGCCCTAAAAGCACACTTGGAAGATCTAGTGAGGCAAGGCCACCTGAGGGACCTTGTCGATGAAACTAGAACAAGAGAAGAACAGGCAAGATTACCTCAGGCTCCAGCAGCCCCGCCACCTCCGCAACCTCGGGCAGAAGGACCTCGGATAGTAAACGTAATTCACTCCAAGGTAAATGAAAACGACATCCGGGGGGAAACCCAAAGAGTAAAACACTTACAGTACGTAAATCAGGTCAGACAGAAACGACTTCGGCCTGAAGAGTGCCAAGGTCCGATGATAACCTTCACCGAGGCTGACCTAGAGATGGTCCAGCACCCACATAATGATGCCTTGGTAGTATCCCTCCAGGTTGGGGAGTTCCAAGTGGAATGCATCCTGATAGATCAAGGCAGCTCTTGCGACATCATATACGTTAGATGTTACAAGGAGCTAGGCCTTCACCCAGACGACATGGAGCAATCGAATGGCCCGATGGTCGGCTTCAATGGAACGCCGACGTGGCCACTGGGCGCTACAAACTTGGAAGTACAAGCAGGCACTAAGAAGATCAGGACCGAATTCATCGTGATTGATACGCCTTCTCCCTACAACATCATATTGGGAAGACCATGGTTGCATGCAATGGGGGCAGTCCCCTCAACACTACACCAACTACTGCGCTTCCCAACAGAACATGGGATTGAAGAAGTCAGAGGAAACCAACTGCAGGCAAAAAATTGCTCCATGGCAGCAATGAAGACAACCTGCAATATTCAAGAACCAGAAAAGGTAGAGATTGAAGACGAGGACATGGAGGTCCTAGATGATGTCGGCAAGGAACCGGCCGAAAAGAGTGAGGAATCATTAAAGAAAATCCTCGTCCGGAAGGGCAACGAAGAGCGCTTTTTTCTTCTCGGATCAGGCTTAGCCGAAGAAGAAGAGAAAGAACTGGAAGCCTTTTTAAGAACAAACATAGAGGTGTTCGCCTGGACACCTTACGAAATGCCTGGCATTGACCCCGAGGTCACATGTCACAGACTGAATGTCGACAGATCGGCGAAACCTGTGATACAGCGAGCTAGAAGACCGACGTTGGTGCACGTTGAAGCAATGGAGGAAGAAGTAGACAGACTCCTGGAAGCCAAGGCCATCAGAGAAGTCAATTATCCAACGTGGCTTTCAAATACAGTAGTGGTAAAGAAGAAAAATGGTAAATGGAGGGTTTGCGTAGATTTTACAAGCCTAAATAAAGCCTGCCCCAAAGACAGCTTCCCTCTGCCAAAAATTGACCAGCTGGTGGATGCTACATCAGGACATGGAAGGATGAGCTTCCTGGACGCTTATAGGGGGTATCACCAGATAGCCATGTACCTCCCAAACGAGGAGAAGACAGCATTCATTACCCCAAAAGGCCTGTACTGTTACAGGGTGATGCCTTTTGGACTGAAGAACGCAGGAGCAACCTACCAAAGACTGGTAACAAAAATGTTCAAACACCTGATAGGCCAAACAGTAGAAGTTTACATCGATGATATGGTCGTGAAGACCAAGGAGCCAAAAAATCATCTTGCCGACCTAGCAGAGGTATTTAAGATACTTAAAGCATATCGACTCCGACTCAACGCATCGAAATGCGCGTTCGGAGTTGGATCTGGTAAGTTTCTAGGGTACCTGGTAACAAGAAGGGGAATAGAGGCCAGTCCAGATCAGATCAAGGCCATCCTAGATCTACAGAGCCCAACCTCGGCTAAACAAGTTCAAATGCTCACCGGAAGGGCCGCAGCCCTAAACAGGTTTATAAGCCGAAGCTCAGACAAATGCAAACCCTTCTTCAACCTGGTAAAAAGGACTGCAAACTTCCTATGGACTGAAGAATGTGAGGCCGCTTTGGCCGACCTAAAGAAGTATCTGACCACGGCCCCAGTTCTCTCCACACCTGAACCTGGGGAAAAGTTGTTTTTGTACTTAGCCGTATCAGAACACGCAGTCAGTGCAGTGCTAATCCGAGAAAAGCAGGGAGAACAGAAGGCTGTCTATTATGTAAGTAAAACCTTGGCCAACGCTGAAACAAGGTACTTACCACTGGAGAAGTTAATGCTAGCCTTAGTGATGGCCTCAAAGAAGTTGAATCATACTTCCAGGCACACAAGATTTTAGTGCTAACAAAACACCCATTGAAATCCTTGTTGCAACAAGGAGACTTAACAAGAAGAATTGCAAGGTGGACAGTGGCCTTGGGCCAGTAGACCTAGAATTCAGGCCCAGAACAGCAATTAAGGGCCAAGTTTTGGCCGACTTTGTGGCAAAATTCACGCCTGAATCCATCGAACCTCGGGCTCCGTTGAGCCAAAATGAACAAGATCCCAGCAAGCAAGGAGAATCCCAGCCAAAGGCCAAGGAACAAAGAAAGGAAAAGCTCAGACCCTACAGTATCTACATTGGCGACTCATTCAGACTGTTTGTTGATGGAAGTTTAAACCGACAAGGAGCGGGGGCAGGAGTACTACTGATATCCCCAGATGGTGAAATAATAGAACAATCCATCCGTTTGGGGTTCAAGGCCTCAAACAATGAAGCAGAATACGAGGCATTAATTGCAGGACTAAAACTGGCAGCAGCAGCAGAAGCAGATGAGGTAATAGTTTTTTGTGATTCACAACTAATTGTTAACCAATCAACAGGAGAATTTGCAGCCAGAGACGAGAGGATGTCGGCATATGCAAAAGAGGTTATCAGATTGGCCGAGTTATTTCAGAACTGCCGACTTCTTCAAGTAAGCCGAGATGATAACAGCCACGCCGACGCGTTGGCCAACCTAGCAAGTTCAATACAGACTGAAAAAACAAGAACAATCATGAACGACTATATATCGGGCCCGAGCATAGAACCACGGAGCGCAAAGCAAAAAGCAATGTGTGTGGACATGGGGCCAAGCTGGATGGATGCAATTGTTGCATTCCTGAAAGAAGGAAAGCTGCCAGAAGACCACAAGGAGGTAAATAAAGTCAGATTGAAGTCGGCAAGATTCATCCTGACTGCGGACGGACATCTCTACAGAAGGTCTTTCACTGGACCCCTTTTAAGGTGCGTACATCCTTTACAAGTTGAAGATTTTTTATATGAAATTCATGAAGGGATTTGTGGAAGCCAAACTGGGGGCAGATCATTAGCCCATAGGGCCATTACCCAGGGGTATTGGTGGCCCTACATGCAAAAAGATGCAGAAGCATACGTGAAGAAGTGCGAACAATGCCAAAGGTTCGCACATTTGATTCATCAGCCAGCTGCTGACCTAAACCCAGTATTCAGTCCTTAGCCGTTTGCCCAATGGGGCATGGATCTGGTTGGACAACTTCCCCAAGCAACTGGGCAGAGAAAATACTTGCTGGTAGCAACAGATTACTTCACAAAGTGGATAGAGGCAGAACCTCTTGCCAAAATCCGAGATGTGGACGTCAAGAATTTCATATGGAAAAACATTATTACCAAATTTGGCATTCCCAAAGCCATCGTTGCCGACAACGGAACACAGTTCGACAGCAAGCTTATCAAGAACTTCTGTGCGAAATTCAAGATCAAGAATTACTTTTCAACACCAAGTTTCCCCCAAAGCAATGGGCAAGCAGAAGCATCCAACAAAGTAATTCTGGATGGAATAAAGAAGAGGCTACAGGCAGCAAAAGGAAAGTGGGTAGATGAATTACCCAATGTACTTTGGGCATATCGAACTACGCCAAGAAGATCAACAGGGGAATCCCCATTTGCCATGGCCTATGGCACAGAAGCAGTAATTCCACTGGAAATCGGCATCCCAGGGATCCAAACCCAGGGAGTTGAGAATGGGACTAATGACATACTCTTAGCCCCAGATCTGGATCTTTTAGAAGAGCGAAGAGAGAAGGCTGCAATTCAGCTTGCAGTATACCAACAACAGCTTGCCAGAGCTTACAACAAGAAGGTCAACCCAAGAGATTTTCAAGTCGGCGACCTAGTCTTAAGGAAAGTCGTCGGCAACAAGAAAGATCCCAGAGAGGGCAAGCTTGGCCCAAACTGGGAAAGACCATACAGAATTACTTCGGTGTTAGGCAACGGAGCTTATCGGCTTGAAGACAATGAGGGTAAAGCATTGCCAAGATCTTGGAACACTTGTAATTTGAAATTTTTCTATCATTGAGATGGCCGATGTCATCAATAAAATCTTTTCGAAATTCTTCAAACACATATGATTGATTAAGATACTTAACATTGTTTCTGGAAGATATGAAAAATGAGAACCCAAGTGGAACTCAGGTTCACATTGGGGGCAGAGAAGATATAAAGTCTACCACTTGTTGAAATTTGTAGCAATTTACAAGTTGGTCAGACCGAATACAAAGTTTACCACTTGTTGAAATTTGTAGCAATTTACAAGTTAGTCAAACCGATACAAAGTTTACCACTTGTTGAAATTTGTAGCAATTTACAAGTTGGTCAGACCGAATACAAAGTTTACCACTTGTTGAAATTTGTAACAATTTACAAGTTGGTTAAACCGATACAAAGTCTACCACTTGTTGAAATTTGTAGCAATTTACAAGTTGGTCGGACCGATATACAAAGTCTACCACTTGTTGAAATTTGTAGCAATTTACAAGTTGGTCAGACCGAATACAAAGTCTACCACTTGTTGAAATTTGTAGCAATTTACAAGTTGGTCAGACCGAATACAAAGTTTACCACTTATTGAAATTTGTAGCAATTTACAAGTTGGTCAAACCGATACAAAGCTTACCACTTGTTGAAATTTACAGCAATTTACAACTTAAAAGTAAGCCGAGATGGTTCCTTAGCTTCACTCGTTGAAATTTGTAGCAATTTACAAGTTGAAGTTAAGCCGAGATATTTGTTTCTCTTCACTTGTTGAAATTTATAGCAATTTACGAGTAAAGCCGATGTTATTGCTTACAGACTTATAGCTATCTACTGGTTGGATAAACCGAAGAAGATGTTTAACACTTGTTGAAATTTGTAGCAATTTACAAGTTAAAGATAAACCGACATGTTATCATCGGCTAAAAGTTATAGCAACTTATAGATTGAAGTAAAGGATAAGTATATTGTTTAAACCCTTGTTGAAATTTGTAGCAATTTACAAGAAGATCATTGTTTAAACATTTGTTATAACTTGAGAAAAGTTAACTGTATGTGATAGTCCTTGTTGAAATTTATAGCAATTTACAAGTAGGTTAGACTGATATCACTGTTTAGTCACTCGTTGAAACTTGAGAAAAGTCTGAAAAATTAACATTAAATTGTATATGTTTTATACTTGTTGAAATTTATGAAAAGATTGTAGGTCAGTATCTTGCCGAAGTAAAAACTTGCAGTTATTATACCCGAGGTATGTAACCCCGAGAAGATTATACAGAGGAAGAATTATGTAGATCATGCAAAGTATTCTAAGTATAGACCATACAGAAGCAATAAAGAAGAATTAAACAAACATTCAGGGAAAAACAGTTGCAGTTATATATAAAGAAGGCACTGTAGCCTAGCAGAAGTAAATTGTTCATGAGTAACAAAACAAAGGCACATTGGCCACAGAAGAAAAACTTGCATTGTTCAGAAAACAAAGTACAAAAGGCAAAGGAAAAGGAAAAGAAGCTATGATTCTTCAACCTCAGGAGCGGTTTGAATTTGGACCTCGGCAGTTTCTGGAAGAACAACCTCGGCATCTTTTTCTACCTCGGCATTCTTGTCTGCTACAATCTCAGCAAGAGTTTCTTCAATGTTTCTCTCAACCAGAAGAAGGTCAGAGGAAAGCCTACCAATGTCAGCTTCCTTGGGCACTTCTTCAGTATCTTCATCCTGGGTCAAGTCCAAAACTTGATCACCCTCAGGAGGAGACTTGACTTCAACAGCATCTTTGGGCTTCCTTACCAAGGCTTCATCATCATTATTATCTTCACCCTCATCTTCAGCCTGGGATTCAGACTCAGCTCCTTCCTCAGTTTGACTTGGAGGAGGAGGAGGAAATGGCAAAGGAATAGCTTCAGCCTTGCGCCAGGGTGAGTCGGCAGGAAGATCAAGCTTTTTCACCAGGGACATCCAACCCAGGGAAAATCCCCTATTGCATGCCTGCCTGACTTGAAGTTTGTAGTCTTCAGTAACATCGGCTACACCCTGGGCATAAGCCTTTTCATCAATTTCTCTAATTTCAGCCTCTTTAGTTTTTAAAGCCTGCTGAAGCTTCTTCTCGGCCTGGGCTGCTTTGTCCTCGGCCTCCTTCTTTTGCACCTCAACAACGTTTTTTATAGCTTCAGTAGCCTCAGCTTTTTCTTCGGCCAAGGTTTGGGCCTTGGTTGCAGCCTCGGCTTGATCTTCCAACTTTTTCATTTTAGACTGAAGGCCTTTATTGATCTTTTGTAGAGCTGCAAATTCCTTCTTCAAGTCATTCAACTTCTCCCTAGTCTCAAAGGACTGCATGGAGAAAGAATGCGCATGCTGAACAGCCTGAAAGAACACAGAACAAAAATTATTACAGACATTTACAAGTATGGAGAGATAAAGATAAAAACAAGTCAACAAGTAAAGACACTTACTTGAACGCAACGTTGGAGCATGAAGGCGTAATTTTCATACTCACTCATCTCGGCGTTCTTTTCAAGATCGCCTGGGAGAAGGAGGGCTGTGCTTAGTGCAACGCCAATGTTTATGTCATCGGCGCTGTCACTAGCCAAGACTGGCTTGTTCTCCAGAGTGATTGCAGGTGTCCAAGGGACATTGGGCACTTTGGATTTTGAAGTTGTCCCAAAAGAAGACTTCGGCCTCTTCGATTTCTGGGACTCTACTAGCTGAGTTTCAGCAGACCTTTTTGCCGAAGTAGAGGCATTCTTCATATTCTCGGCCAGTTGAGAGATGGGCACAGCATCCTCAGCCTCAGCCTCAGTAACTTTGGACTTTGGCTGAGCCTTTTTTATTCTTTTTGGTTTTGGTGGGGGCATCGTTTGGGCTGGGATAGCATCAACATCATCCGGAAGGTCGGCCAGGAGGTCTTGGGCGACAGGTCTTGGGCGAACCATTTCGGCTGTTTTAACAAGTCTACGTCGGTGTTTTCTCTCAGGAATTGGTACCAAGAACGGTGCCGACGTAGAAGGTTGATTGGTTGGATCAGATGTGGATCCCTGATCTGTCCGGGATGAAGAAGCAACTTGAGTTGTGACGATAGCTGGAGAAAGGCTCTTTTTCCTCTTCCTTGGGGCGTCTGGCAAAGTGGATTTGTAAGAGGGGATGAAATTCAGTAGGAGTGGAGCCTTTCGCTTTTGGATAGGAAGATCCAAAAGCTTCTTTAAATCTTTTCCAAGGAAGTAGGACTGGCGAAAGTCCTTGGGCGGCTTGCGAACGTCTGCAAAAAAGAGCACAACATTAGAAATAGATAAAATCTCTTGAAGACTTAAAAAAAAAAAAAAAAAACACAACAACAGCTAAGTAATTGACGTTGGGCTCTTACCCTTACCCTCTTTAACTGTTCGGGGAAGAGGGTAAAGATGGACTTCTTCGTCTGGGCCAAACTCCCAATTTCCAGAAGCAATGAGATAATCGTCTCCAGCCCCTTTGTTGGAGTCTGGGAGGTCGGCTACAATTTTAAATTTGGTAGACCTCGGCTTAAGGTAATATACATAACCCTTTTCTTTCAGGTTAAGGGCGTACATAGTGTAACAGTATTGAATGTCGGCGAGAGTGATTCTAACATTCTCCTGCCGAGCTAAGGCTATTATACCATTAAGTGTTCTATAGGAGTTGATGGTGAGTTGCATAGGGTTCAAGGTGTAGTAGTGAAGAACTTCACGAAAAGGGGATTAAGTGGGAGCCGAAGTCCACACTCAACAAAAGCTACAACGGGAAAAGGCATTGTATTATCTGTAGACATGATGGAATCATCATCCCCAGCTAGCCTAAGATGAACATCGGCAGGGATAGAGAACTCTTGCCTAAAGAATTCAAGTTTGGTTGGGGGTATTTACCCTATGTCTCCACATACCCATGTTTTTGGTATAAAGGTACTCGGCTACAAAAACAGTGTGTTCTTAAAAGGTTACTGGCACCTCGGCTTAAACCTAGGTTTATACTGGTAAAGGATTGTTTCAGTTTTCCCTAAGAATTAAAGGTTCTATAAACAAATCCCAACCCTAAAACTATAGAGGTAGAGATTGGAGGCTCGAAATCTGGAAAAAACACAAAAAGCAGAAAACAAAAGCGAAGTTTCAAATTCAAGAAACATAAAGGGTGGAAGACCAAGAACAGTGATAAAACAATACAAGTGTTCATGTAAAATCATAAAATAAGAGTCGTTCAGGAGAAAAATTCACAAATTGAATGCTATAACAGAACAGTAAAGGCGGGGAATTTCAGGGATAAATCGAAAACTAGAGAAGAAAAGACCAGTAGCTTACCAGAAAAAGTGACGCCGGAATGAAATTCACCGAGGACAGACGACAGTAGCGAGAGCTTCGCAAAAACGGAAGAGCAAGGACAGTTGCAAAGCTTGGAGCTTAGAACAATGGCGAATTCAGAGACGAAAAAGTTTTAGAGAGGGAAAAACAAGTAAACAAAATGCAAAGGTAAGAAAAACAGAGGGAAAAACAAAGTTTTGTTGAAAAACTCGAAAACGGCGGCAAAACAGGGCATTAAATGCACCTGGAGTAACGCAGACGTCAGGCGGCGTGGATAGACGAAAGACGACTTGTAAGCGCGTCATAGGCACGGGCCAATAGAAAACACATAAGAGAAACGGTTGAGAAGTAATGCATGACATCTCATACGTATGGGAGAGTTCATTTGAATTCTTGTTTTTAAAAGAAGACATGTCGGCCTAGGACAAAAGGCCTCGGCTAGGAGGTATGATCTCGAATAGCTTGAAAAACATGAAGCTTGATACTTGACAGAAGTGGATAGTAAAGTCCAGGGAACTTTGAGGTCGGCGAATTTGATTTCGGACAGAGGGGCACAGATGAATGAACAATATAGGTTCCATCACTTCAGAATGCCGAAGTAATAGAACCTAGGGGGCAGTTGTGGGGATATATTTCTAAGTACCAACACGTGGCATGGTGACGCCGACGTTTCAGCCGATGTGCCACATGTCATGGTAGTTACGCCGAGGTGATCTCGGAATTGCCGAGGTTATCTCCGAAGATATCAGAATCCGGGATAAGCGGATAAAGGACAGGAGTCCTAGATTGGGAGAAGACTTCAGTTTGGATAAAGGTAGAACTCTAGGGGAGTTTTTGTCTTGAACCCATTGGGAGTTCCAGATTAGCAAAGATCCTGAGTCCATTGGAGTTAGGCTCCTATTGGGACTAGGACTGTATTGACTATAAAAGAAAGGTACTCCCATGGGTCAAAGGTATGTTTTTTGGTACTCAAACTTGTGAGTTGAATACTTGATTATCTTTGACAGATATACTAACTTGATCGTCGGAATGCCCCCGGATAGAAGAACCACCGCCGGAGCCTTTTCTTTCTGTGCAGGACAGCAAGGTGCCATCTATTCTGCCTGTGTTCTATAGCTGAATTCCTAAGGACAGCAGTGTGATCGGGAAATCACTCACACAGTAAATATAAATTGAAAACTAAAAACAAAATGATTACTATACAAGCCCTAAACTTTTATTCCGTATGTAATGGGAGCCCTCGATTTAGGTTGGTTTGTATTCCTTAAGGCTATGTTTGGTTGAAAGATTTGGTAAGGAGTTTGGAAAGGAAAAAAGAAAAAGAGTGTAAAATTAAATAAAATATAGGTATATTTTGTTCACATTCTACTTATTTTTTTCTTTTTTCTTTCTAAATCTCTTTTCAAATTCCTTAACCAAACACAATATTATTGTATTATTGTTACACGGAAAACGAAATCATAAAATGGCATCGCATGACGTAGGGCATTCTTAGGCCTATTTTGGAAAGTGGGTTATAATCCACTTCCCAGATTATAACCCACTTCCTCTCTCACAAAAAAACTGTTTATAAGTAACTTTTCATCAAAAAATTGATTATAACCATCTTCCCAAAATAATCAGAATAATACCCAAATCCTTTCACAATCTCTTATGAATTTTACGGAACAACTGCGAGAGACAATGGGAGATTTGGGTGGAACAAAGGAGAGTGACATTGTGTGAGAGATTGATGACAGATAAACAAAGTGCTTGGACAGCTGAACAAATATACAAACAAAATAAAGAACAGAGGACCACATTTGCCTCAATTATACAAATTACAAACAATCATACATTTACATAAAAAGAAATCAAATCTTTAACGAACAAAACACATATTTTAAAAACAAATGCTCATTACATTAATTTAACACAAATAAAATGCATATTAAAATTTAGCCAATAATAGCAGATGTTCATCGGAATTTTTATTAAAGTAAATTATTTAAATATCTACTATTGTGTTGGGGATGGTTTTCAGCAAAAAGTACGATTTATATAAAATATTTTGATCATTTATTTAATAGAAAAAAGTTTAATAGTTTTACCCCTAACGATCTTTAATCATGGCAACAAATTACACTCATTTTTAATTGTATTATAATGAAAAAATTTATTTTATTTATGTTGTTACACTCTACAATTCTAAACATACTTTCATTTCTAACTTATGTCTCTTTAAACTCCTAACATTCAGCTTTAGTTTTATCGTCTTAAATTCC